>JAVLUZ010000608.1:46864-611709 GCA_036768485.1 Mermis nigrescens | reverse complement strand
TGGTACATACTCGTACGTTCAACGTTGGTCAACACACCACTTTTATCTATTTTTTGCAACCATTATATTGTGTATAGCAAGTGATAAGCTATTGCGAAGTTTTACTATGCAAAATTATATTACACTAAGCTGCTTAGATACCGCTTTTATAGCTGATCGCTAGATCGCTGAAAATTCGATTTCCATGCACCAGGTTTCGTGAAATAGACTATAAACCATCTCCGACAATAAGCTGACAGACTGCGATTATAGCATTGATCAGATATTGTATAATTATCATAACCCTAGGTTTAATGTCGATGAAAATAATTAATGCACGACGTTACATACATATGTATGTACTATGTGAAACAGACCATAAGTCTAGGCCGGGTAACGTTAACCTTTTTTACATTTACTGAGGCTGGCATGTAATATCGTCATTGTCGTGACGTGGCTCGCTTGTCTCCTTTTGCAATATTTCGTCAGTTTTATCGACGATACATGTTCAATATTCTATCCTTTTGTATTGTACTTGTCGCGCGCTTTTACACATTACAAATTACAAATTTTATTCGCTGATCCGACAACAAACCAAGTAACATTAATACATTGATAAGTAACGAGAGAAAAAGATGAAATATAAACATACCTACATACACAGAAAGACAAGACTATAAAATACATAAATAGTCGAGGAAAGCAGGATAACGTAAAGGTAGTACAAAAACTGCGCTTATTTACGCCCCTGAATTGAATAATTAAGATCAACCCTTTTCAATCTATTAAGAAAAATATGTCTATTTGGAGCATCAACTTCCCCAAATAGAGAATTCCAAACAGAGATTACTCGATTGCAAAATTCAAATTTTCTCCAGTTTTTGTTTGCCCGATTAACAAAAAGCTTACAAGAATTCATTGCTCGGTTTGAGTTAGTATTAAATGTAAAGAAATCCTCAAAAGGCAGAATAATAAATCTAATAATAGAAAAAGCTAAAGTGAGGTCATTATATAAACGCCTAGAATATTTCAGTTCACTCCAGTTCAATCCTTTTTGCAAGTTGGATGGGCTGGACAGCGAAAAGCCTCGTTTGCGGAGAAGAATTAATTAAGCAAATGGCGGAGCGCAGGTATGTATCCTGCTTCTTAGGGATAATTGAGTGTTAAACACATTGACAGGCTACGCTTACGTTCTACTTGTGGCTTTCTGTGTCACTGCCTTCCAATTACTGTATGCCTTGGTTTCGGATGCACTATGCAGTCAAAACAAAGTTTTTTCTCTTGGCAACTTTTAAATGAAAACGTCACTGTTTTTTCCTAGCGATTTGGTTCACAATTTTAACTATACCCACAATTTTCCCCACATTTCGGATTTTGGTTTACGTATTTGTGGGATCTAAAAACGTTCAAAAATTGAGCGCTTAAATTAATTGTTTTGCAGAAAGCCCGTTTTACGTGTAATGGGTAGCTCTCAAAATGAGTCTGAGCATTTTAAAATTGTGAATTTAGTGTACCTCTATACCAGCTGCAATGAATATATCGACTTGTTATATGTTCTACCTCCTAAAGTTGTGTTTTTAAGGCCTTTACTGATGCAGTTTACCGTTTTTGGGAGCAGGAGTACTGCGGCGCGAATAATATAGCAAACAATGTAATATTATTCGTAGTCAAAAACCAGCGGCCTAGACTGCAAATATGTTCAGACACGGTGTAGTAATATTTGAAGTCGATGCCAGCAGGGCTTAGACTGCAAATAATATTTTACACCGCGTAATATTATTTGCAGTCAAAAAGCAACGGCCTAGACTCCAAATAACATTGCGCCAAGTAAATGTTATTTGCAGTCAAATAGCCTAGACTGTAAATAAACTTGGGCACATTATAATATTGTTTGCAGTCAGAAACCAGTAACCTAAACCAGGGTTGGAAAACCAAAATTTGAAAATTCCCGATATCTTGGTTTCTTGGTTTTTTATGGTTTTTAATGGTTTTTTATGGTTTTTCAATGGTTAAATTTTGGTTTTTATATCTTAGTCGTGAGTATAAGTGTTTAAATGCTTGATTATGATTAAAAACCACTAAATTAAAGAACAGACATGAGTTGCCTAACCAATTAATTATTCAGGAAAATAACAAGTTAACAATTCCAAATTCATTCAGTAGAATAAACGGCAACATTAAGAATCATTTTCTTCCTGTTCATTTTCATCGCTAGAAATATCTAGGGTCGTTCCTTCGAGTTGGTTGATATTGCTTTTCACAGATACCAGCTTTTGACAGTGTCGTGGTGCCAGCTGATTACGCAGCTTTGAGTGAACAAATCCGAACGTCGAAAAATTTCAATTTTAATGCTATTTTTGGCCGTTTTTGGCCTTTTTGGCATTTTATCCCCCCAAAAATAAGTTGGTCCCCCCAAAATTGGAGGGTAAGCTACGTGCCTGGATAATCAGTACATTATACGATTATAATTACGTCTCCGTTACAAAAAAAGTTCAATCAAAATGAAAATAAACTATTTCATGCTGTTTATTCCCTAAATAATTAGTCTACTCTATGCTAGAGTAAAGAGTACTATTCGCACATGTTCACAAATGGTGAAATATGAATCTTGCGACATTTTTTAACATCGACTTGAAAAAGCCAAAAAAACCAAGAAAACCAAAACCAGGCCGATTTTCAAACCAAAAAAACCATAAAAAACCTAAAAATCTAAAAACCATACCCGGCCTACCCTGACCTAAACTCCAAATAATATAACAGAACAGCGTTATGAATTATTTGCAGTCTAGGTTGCTGCTTTTTGACTGCAAATAATAATCTACTGTGTTTGAAGTTATTTGCAGTATATAGTGGTCGCCATGATGACGCCGCCATCATCCTCAGAATTATAATGGATGGTGCGACGCCGCCGGCCACGTCCATCATGCGCCATCATCTCTTTTTTCGATAGGCGCCATTAACCCATCATCTCAGCACCTGGCATGGACGCGCAATTTAGCACTAATAGCGCCAACAAGGAAGCTGTACGTGAATGCTGGCGCGCTTTCTTGTTGGCGCTATTAATAGCTAAATTGCGCCGTCCCATCGCCTTAGATTAACGGGATGATAGAGCTTAATGGCGCTTAATAGAAAAAGAGATGATGGCGCATGATGGACGTAACGCGGCGCTCGCGACGACCATCCATTATAATTCTGAGGGTGATGGCGCGTCATCTTTCATGGCGACCACTGTAGGCCGTTGGTTTTTGGGTGCAAATAATATTTCACTGTATGCTAAATCATTTGCAGTTGACACTGCAAATAAGCATTGCTGTTTTTGTGAGTTTCATTGAACAATATTTTTATCATAATTTTTATCAATTTAAATTTTTATAAACAATTTTATCGAACAATATTTTTATCAACAATGTTTAGACAAGACAAGACAAGAAAATATGTGTTGTTCAGAAAGCATCAATACAAGATAAACCATAAATAATTTGATACGTGAGACATGAACATATGTGAAGAAGACAAAGTTCTAAATAATGTATAGGTTGAGAAGCTATAGGCGTTCAATATAAGGTAAGTTACTATGAAAACCAAAAAGACGTTTAGTAAATTTATGTTGAACATTTTCAAGACGATTTATATCATTAGCATAATATGGATTCCATCCAGAAACAGAAAACTCAAGCATGGGTCTTATGTACATAAGTAGTATAAGCATTAACTAAAATATCTTTATCATGAGAAAGAAAAGCTTTATGTAGAAGAAAACAACGGGAAACAGCTTTTTTAACGAGTTTCCATGACCAATTTTTGTACTTGATAAATTTCTACTGCTGCACAAATCGCTTCAAGCTTGTTGTTCCGCTTGTTCGCTTTAATTTACAAAAATTCGATTTTTTCTGTTTTAGAATCACCCACATGATTTTGTAATTTTTTCTCCTAACTTGAATATATTCAAATCTAGATTAATTGACGTCGACATATCTTAATTTATTAGAGGGCAAGCATAGTAAATCATCATTATGACTCGCTTGTCGCCTTTTGCTGTACCTACGTTTATACTTTATCGACTGTGCGTTTTATTATTCTCTTGTACTCTTCGTAATTGTGGCGTATTAGCAATAAAAGATTTCAGTTTAATTCATTTCAATAAGAAAATGCAATATTTACGAGTGTATTAGCGCGAAGCGTTAGAAAATTTTTAAATTTACATATACTCTATAACGCATTTTTGCTCCACAAAAAAATTTCAAATCAGGCGCGGCCTAAGCACGAATGACAATTGATAAAATTAAATCAATTTTGCGCGGAGCGCTCGAAAATTTCGAAATTTTGGCACTGTAAAACGCGTTTTGCATTACAAAAATTGGCATTCGTGTAGCAGGTTCGTATGTTTTAAGATAGTCATATTATAAAGGCTTATGTACGCAGTTGGTTGGTAGCACTATGAAACGAAATAAAGTTGCTGCAAAACGGATTTGAAACCTGGACCTTTTGCTACAAAGCCGAGAAGCTTTAACCAATCGACTAACGCCATGTCATGCGTTTTAAGCAATTTTCAGTCACTATATCATAGAAATTTGAATGATTTCCATGCTTCGCGCCAGTCTGTTTTATCCATTTATCGGCTGGATTTGAAACAAGATCCGGACGATTTTATGAAAATTTTACATAAAAATTCAAGACTTCGGTGCTTATTTTACAAAACTTCCTGGAGCTCTGCCCCCGGACCGGATCCCACTGGATGTTGGGGAGCGCTTGAGTGGGTCACCTCATCCAGCCCCCTAACCCCGGAAGAGAGGTTTTTCATCGCATTCTCTCTAATCGAAGGTCCTACCCGAGTAGTAAAACTTGCAAAATAAGCAGCATTAATTGTGAAAAATTTTCAAAAGATAATTTGTATACCTATTCATTTTAATTGTTGCAGGACGGTGTTAAAAGTCTGAAAAGGACATTGCTTCTCACCTAGGACGCATTGTTTCACATTTTATCGACTTTTAAAATGAAAAATCTCCGAAGTCTTCCTTGAGAAAAATTATTCCGCACTTTACACTATGCTATCTTATTTTTCTTGCGACTCTTATTTATCCTTGTGTTTTTTGTCGAATAAAGTATTATTATTAATATTATTATTATTATTATTATCATTATTATTATTATTATTATTATTGTTATTATTATTATTGTTGTTTAGAAAGAAAGTGCATCGTCAGAAACGCCGAAAATCGTGTTTGACGCTTCTTTTAATTTTGTAATTAGAAAAGTCAAAAATTAAAATTGAATTTAAAGGTTCAAAAATGAAACAGAATTTCCTTGTTCTGCCGTGTTGCTGGAATAATAGAGGATCATGCTCTGGCTAAAATATGAATGTTGCGATGTGATTGAAATACATATCTTACCTGTTTAGTTTTATTTTTATGTTTTGTTTTTTACAATATGCAGTCGAGCTCGGAGAATGCAAACCGTTAGGGACCAGTCTAAAGGGGTGCATTATTTGAGTGTGTGCATTAAGCGCGTACATCTAGACATTGATAGATAAGCAACCGTCTTGTCAACGATGTGCATAATCCGGAAAAATGCATTATCTTGGGCTTGGCAACCGAGTTAGAGTGTACGTATAAATCCTCTGCTCTCCCGGCAACTTTTCGATCCGATTCGCATACCGCAGATGTGTTGTTTTTTCAGTTTTTATTTATCAGAACGTGTGATGTTTAGGCGTCAATAAGTATTTACTGTTTACAAAGCTTTATTCGCGAATCGCAATACAAGGATTATATCTAGTAGCCATGCACCTGAAATTTGAGTCGACTAGTAATGAAGATTTACGAGCGGAAAGGAAGGAAATCGAAGTTCTGCGCCACAAGAAATTCGCCGTCGGCGATATATGGTACGGCATTCCTTGACGAATCGCGAAAAAATACTATTCTTATAGTCTAGAACTAAATTTGTGATTGCTAAATTTATAATACATATGGAGGCTTACGTCTGGGGGATAGGGTGGCACGCCTTCTAATGAAATTTAAAAAAATTTTTCTTCTATTCCCCTTTGCTTTTCAGCCAAAAATCGCAAAATTCTCGGCGCTTCGCGCCGAATGTAGAATCTATTTACTCCCAAGCGAGCGATATATGCAAATACTGCATTTTCAGTCCTTATACAACCTGTGCAACCTAAAGCGTATTTTGCGTCTATGTCTTCTGTTCTTCGAAGGTTTTATGCAGAAAATGAGATTTTTCCTAGAGGCAAGAATGACAGCAATGATTTAGGCGATAATTATGGATTTGCTGATAAACTTTGACCATTTTAGGATGAATTCAGAATCGTGATTCGTCTGATTATTTAAAAAATTTTAAGTTACGCTTCAAAATTGAAGTGCTCTTTTTTTACAAAATTTTTATTTGGGCCCTGCCCCAAACCCCGTTATTTGGGAAAGTCGCTTAAACACATCACCCTAGACCCCCAGCTTTAAAAGAGATGGTTCCTATTGGATTTTCACCACATCTTAGGTATCCGGGTAGCAAAATTTGCAAATCAAAATTCGTCCTTTGTTCCCCTTGTTGTTTTACAAAAGTTCGATCCTGCTTCCCCTCCCCCTAAACAATCCTGGATACGAGCGACACGATCTGTGGGATTTTACCGCCCTCCTAGGAAAATCCCCTCTCTCCAGAAATTTTTTCAGCCCCCCCCCAGATTCGTAATGTTCTTAGAATTTTTCGAAAATTCGTAGAAAAAGGGTGCTTTTTTAAGCGTCTCGCAGCTATCTCTTTCTCAAAAGTGTCGATTTTTCGGCGCTTCGCGTTATTTACTCATGTTCTGACTATATTTTGTTCAGTTTCTTCGACTCTTTTTTGAATATTTTCGATTTTTTTATGTTTTTATGCTCTAGAAAGATAAAGTATCGTCAGAAACGCCGTAAAACTGTTTTTGACGCGTAACCACCATTTTCGCGCCCAAAAAAGACATTTGAAAATTTCAACCCGCCCCGCCATAATTCCCATGCTATGCATGTCTGATCACGACTGCCTGCATTCAGGTCCGTATTTTAGGATTCTGTTTTGTGGGTGGACGAGAATTTGAAGTCGGACGTCTCAATAACTATTACTTATTAAATGAGCAGAACTGAAAGTATTTCGATGCGGTTTTCTGCGAATTTTTTTAGGAAAAACGATTGGTTCAATAAAATTTAAGGTGTTTATTTTCCACAAAAGATTACAAAAAATTTTATTAATAAAAAAATATTTATTTATTAGGGCGAAAACTTAGTGTTCATGATAGTCTTGGCTAGAAATACATAAATGAAAAAGTGATTTGGCTCAGTTTTCGATTGTTTTTCCCATTTCCCGTCCAAATGGACCCTTCGGCCCGTTCAGCATTTATGCTACCCATTCCATGGATGGGCTGGGATCGTAGCTGCACAAGGTCAGGTTGGTCAGAGAAGAGTAAATTTGAGATTTTCGGGTCAGGGAGGGGTAAAATACTGGATTTTTTAACAATTGACTATGTTTACGTCGAAATAGTTTAAAATTACATTGTTTTTGGCGCAAACTACTCGGCAGTGACTAAGTTTTGGACCATTCAATGGAGGGTAATACCCTCTCTCACCCCTATCTCTATAAGTCCACTTATGGCTAGGATGGGTTGCACAGGTGAGCGTGGCACCGACAGTGCTTGTCTGTTCGATCCATGCATGTAACGACTCGAAATTTGGATTTTGGGTCCTCGGTCATTTTTATGGGGGAGGGGTAAATGATCTCTAAATTTTGGCGAAAATGGCAGAAAATCACCTGTTAATGGCCCGAAAAATTCAAGCTTTTGCCAAAAGTGGGGGTCAAAAATTTACTCCTTTGGGGGTAGCGTGGAGGACTCCCATAACCCTTAACATATATGGTCTTACCCTCCAGGGGTCCCGTCTCACCCCTATGCATTGCGTATGTGTGGATAGGGGCTCGGAAAGATCCTCCACGTCTTATTTTAAATGCATGGCCTATTCAGGTACCTTGTCGATCATCGCTGGTTCGATCAATATTGTCGCTATGCAGATTCGCCTACTCTGGACAAATCCGCTAATCCGGGACCGATCGATAATTCGTCACTGCTGCAAAGTGAATATACATACATATTTAGCTTTTAATTTTGTCGGATTTTAAGCCAGTTTTGGGCCAGCTTAGTTTAGTGATTATATTAAAGGCGTTAAAGGGACACCTTTCAAAATTTGTCTGCCCTGCCTAAAATTCCAGGCTTAAATGGATTTTCAATATTTTTCGGTAGATTTCGCTTATTTTGACCAGAAAATGGGCGATTGGTTTCTCGCCGTCAAAAAATGATCAGCACTTTCAAATTTTTAGCCCTTCGCTATTCCGTTAGCATAATGTTATAGAGGGTTTAAGGGGAATTCTGCCCACCCAAAGTTTAACGTCCCCCGCCCTATCCTTCTTCGAAACCAAAAAATGTTTGCCCCCCGTAATTTTTGAAAAACTTGAATTTTTTTACTGTACTTCAAGTGTTTTCGTTAGTTTTTGGCCGAAAAGTGAAAGTCATTTACTTCCCCCTTTCCCAAAAAAAATAGCCGGAAACCCCTACCCAAAATTTCGGGTGGTTATATACATGTATGCGTGTCAATCAATTATGTACGCGTCAAAAACATCGTTTTTCGGTATTTCTGACGATGCTCTACGTAGGTGCACAAGGTCAGGGTCAGCATGGGGGACTAAATCCCGAAAATCCAAAACAGTAAATTTAATGTTATTGATTTTTTTGCTGTTTAAACGATCAAAATGGTCAAAATAGCCTAAAAAGGTTTTTTCTTGGTAATATCGCATTTTTAAGCATGTCCATTTTGACTGCATTATATCACTTTTAACACTAAAAGATGCAAAAATTGACCAATTCCGCGCGCTTTTTGAGTAGAAAGTACATGAAAAATATCAATCTGGAGCAAGTCTGAAATTATACTGCTTTTGACCTCAAAAATGATGCGGAAAAAACGTTTCATCAGCTCAGTTTCATCAGCTCAAAATCGCCGGACAATACCTGTCCGGCTGACCCTGGAGGGTGGGTAATACCCCCTTACCCCCTATGTTCATGTGTGATGCTCTATCTTTCTAGAGCATAAAAACATGACGAAATTTCGGAAAAATAAAAAAGTTGAAGAAATTGTACAATAGTATGTACAGGTCAAAACTTGAGTATATAGCGCGAAGCGTCGAAAATTTGACCTTCTGAGCAAATAGATGGCTGAAAATGCTTAAAAAAGCACCTTTTCTATACATTTTAAAGAAATTTTTAGAAACTTGAAAAATTGCCGATTCTGGAGGAGGGTGAAAATTTTAGGGGGGGTTGAAACCCGCTCATTCCCTTCCCCCAAGATCATGTATGTTGTTAAGGAATGTTGACACAAGTGCCTGGCTTCGATTCGAGCTAAATTTTTTTTAAAATTTTTCGAAAGTGAAGCCTATCAGTTTTATTAACTCTTTTTCATCAAGGTTGATGGAAAAATTAGGAAAATTCTCTTAAGGAAGAACTGAATCAAAGCTAGGTTTTGGCTGAAATTTCGATGTTAGTAAAATTTGGCAGATTTTCGGAATTTGGATTGCTGCACACATTTTCACTTCTATTCATTCAGATATGTAGTTAAAAAGAGTTGGGCTAGAATAAAAGCTATTTCAAAGGGTTAAAACTTTCAAGTCCGTTGACATCAAGTGTAAAGAAGCCTTGAGAACACAAGTTATTATTTCAGTACCTAGCTTGAACTGAGTTTGGGCTAGATTAAAAGAGTATTGAACATAGTTTACACACATAATACGATATTAAATGTAAAGTATGTAGCATCGTCACGGTCAAATTACGTAATTTCAATACGTACGTTTTTTTGAGTATGAGCTCAAATAAGTAGTATTTAATGCAGTTTACACTGCGAAATTTTTCGGCATTAAATGTAGACTAACAAATTGGGCAGATTATGTTACTTCAATACGTTGTTTGTACTAAGTTTGGGCTTGATTGAGTGCATTCAACGCAGTTTACACTTTACACTGTAAAATCTTTTGACATTATGTGCAAAGCAACCTCCTGGATTATGTTATTTTAATACGTTGCTTGTACTGAAATCGGGCTTGATTGAGCCGCGTTGAAAGCACTTTACACTTTACACTGTAAAATTGTTTTGCCGTGAAGTGTAAAGTAGCGTCGTGGACTGACTGTAAATACGATTTTTATTTGTCTAGTTTAAACGTAGCTTTTATTTTGATAAAACATCAACAACAAAAACTAGACCATAACAACGTCGTCTTTTTACAGCCGATAAGGAAATTGGCGAATTAACTTTAAAGCACGAACTGGCCGAAGGCCACGACTACGTTTTTTTGCCACAAGAAGCGTGGCAAAAATTGAAGGCTCGATTCGGCGTTCAAGATAGTAGCCACGAGATAGCCAGATCGGTCATAGAGTCGGGCGTTGTGCTGAAGCAACTTATCGTAATTATATTTTGGATACTTAATTAATAAAATTAATTAAAATCGATAAAAAATAATAATTAATAAATTCATCAATCAATTTATAAAAAATGCTACATACTTACTTATAGCGAGTTGATAAAATAGTGAAATTAATATATGCTGATTATTTGATGCATTAATTTATTAATTGGCGTATGATTAAACGTTGACTGTTAATTAGCAAATAATCAAGTATTTTAAAAAATTTTAGTCGTTCAGCTGTTCGCTCCTCTAATCCTGTGAAATTTAGGATTTTTTCTGTTTTTCTCATTTTGTACAGAAATTTACGAAATTATTTTTCTTCAAGTTTACACTCCAACAAATTGTTTGCTACACATTGGTCCTCTAAAGTTCGAGTTTTTGCTATTGGGGCATAGGAAGTAGTGTAAAGTAAACAGTGTAAAGCGGTGTGTTTAGGTCGGAATTTTCCAAGCTCATGATTTTGGCCTTGCGTTTTTGTCAAAATTTATAAGTTCCAGATATTTTTTTGAATATAAATTTTTTGTGAAATTTTTTTCTTGTTTTTCGGTCCATCTTTTTAGCATGTGTAATGTTTTCAATTCAGAATTCTCATTATCGCTTAAAAGCTTTCTAAAAATTCAAGATAAATGTAAACTGAATAAAAAAATTAAGGTAACATCTATATTTATGCATTCTTCACACATGTAACGGAGAATAAATTGGGGACCGCCTTCCATCCGTCTCAAAGGTTGAGATTTTTATCCCCTCTCTATTTTTAGAAGAACTTGCATGTAAAAGCCATTTTTAATCGTTTTTTTTACAATTTTTGATCAAAAATCCAATTAGCCGAGCAGCTGCTTTTAAAATTTTAAGATTTGTTATAATTACACTGGTCAATAACAATTTTGCTTCAGAAACAAAATTAATTGATTCATAATCAGATTTTTGCGCTGATTCCGAATCTGGCCTTAGAATTTCTCCAGCACGTCGACTTTTTAGGATATTTGCATATTAAATTTATGCAAATCAGGGCTTTCATTGATAATAATTATGGAAATCTAGGAGCCACAACAATTTTTTTGGAGTTTAAACTCTAAAATTCTTTTATGCAAACTTACATGTAATTCAAATGTCAATGGTCTTGCTTACTTTATTCTCAATTGTAAAATATTACGACTAATTTGCATATTTATTGTAGTGTAAAGTTTGAAGCATATATTCGGCATAATAGTCGTACATCTAGAAGATATTAGATATCATCTAAAACAGTTTTTCATGCTGATTACAAATCTGCTTACGGTTTTGCACCAGCTAATCTAGTTTTTTCAAAAATTATGTTTTAAAATATATTGCAAAACACTATACGTATGTGGTTCGAGAAGTTTCAAACAATTAGAACTTCTGAAAAAGGTTTCCAATGTAAATGAAAAATCATAATCATTGCTCTTATCTTTTAGCATCGACAAAGTACTATATTCTAATTGCTTGATAGAGTTGCGAGTCAACTGTCCAGTTCCAAAAGTTCTTATATTGTTCGATTTGCGTTAAAAATTTTACTTTAAAATCTCTTAACTGCGTCAATGAATTCCTATGATAAAAATGCTTCGTCAATGCAATAAATGAACTAACACAAAAGAAAAAAACAGATTATGAAATCAGCACAACAAAATTGATTAAGAAAGTGTTCAAAAATTATTTAGAGGCAGACATACTAGACAGACAAGGATTCATACTTTACACTGTGTGAAATATGCAAATTATGTATTTTATTTTACAAAAGTGAGTAAAATAAGCTACGGGAACAGTTTAAAATTTAAGAGGGAATCATGTAAGAATAATGTTTTAAGATTTTGTCTTACTGCGATCACTTTGCTTTTCCCAATTTGATATTTACACATACAAAGAAATAATAATTTGCATAAATTTTAATATGCGAATAGCTCAAAAACTTGACGTGCTACAGAAATTATAAGGCTAGATTTGGAATAAGCGTAAAAATCTGATGTAGAATCAGTTAGTTTCATTTCTGAAGCAAACAAAAAGTTCAAATTTGTTGACCAGTGTTATTTGTTGTAATTTATTATAATTATTATTTTTAGTTTGTTTTGTAAAATCATGATTTGCTGAATTAGTATGGCTTTATAATTATTATTTTGCAGACATAATTTGTTTTAAATTATTTTTATCAAAAATTTTTACATTTTGACGATTTTTACATATTCGTCTAAATTCTTATTTATCTGTCTAGAAATATTGATTTGTTTGTTTTTTAATTTATTCAGTGTTTACTAAATTATTATTTGTTTATACGCTGTTTTATTATTATTTATTTAAATTTTATTTATTATTCGTTTGTAAATATGTGTTTTTATATTTAATTTGTTATTAATCTACTGTTTGCTTAGGTTGAACTTCGACCTTCGTTGTTATTCGTCTACCTTCACACCACTTCGTCCGTGTCAGAAAAGGCGCATAAAATATCAGTTAGCCGAGCAGCAACTATCGGTATACTGTAGCTGATTGATCGATAAATTAATTAATTAGATATTGTTAATTGTCAATTAATTAATTATTAATTAATTAATTGTTAATTCGATTCGGACTTGATTCACATACATATTTTTTAAAATATTATTATTATATTATTATATCCACACACATACATAATTAATTCACATACATATACATTTTCAGCCGCACTGAATTGGTAATATTTGAAACGTACATATATATGCGATTAAATTCAATTTCATCAATTTGCAGATATGTACATACAACCATGCATGCACAGCACGGGAATTCTTGGTGGGGGGATTAAATTATAAAGCGCTTTTTTGGGCCCAAAAATGTTTATAAAGCGCTTTTTTGGGCCGAAAAATGTTAATCACGCGTCAAAAACATCGTTTTTAGCGTTTTTGACGATGCTCTATCTTTCTAGGGCATAAAAACAAAAAAGTGAAATAAAATCAAAAAAGTCGTAGTAAATTGAACAAAATATGGTCAAAACATGCGTATACATAATGGAGCGAAGCGCCAGAAATTTTGCACTGTCGAGCAAATAGATTGTTGCTAAAAACGCTGTAAAAAAGCATCTTTTCTACAAATTTTAGAAAATTTTGGGAACTTTCAAAAAATCGCCAATTCTGGGGGTGGGTGAAAAATTTTTGCGGGGGAGTCAAAATTTTTCTGGGGGTTGGGTTGAGAACTCCCCAAACCCCACCAAGATCAAGTATGGTGCATATCTACTTCTTGTATACCTAACCTACATACATATTGATGAATGTTTAAAAATAAAAGTTTTGCCAAAAATGAACGGGGGAGGTGGAAAATTTCAGTCTTGGGGGATGGGTGTACGGACCAGACAGGCACAGCATGCGAATTCTGGGGGTTTAAATTTTAAAGTGCGTTTTCGGGGCTCGGAAATGGTGTTTTACGCGTTAAAAACATCGTTTTTCTGCGTTTCTGACGATGCCCTATATTTCCGGAGCATAAAACATGAAAAGAATTTAGAAAAAATCAAAAAAAAGTCGAACGAATTGAAGCAAATGTAGTGAAAACATGAGTTTATGGCGCGAAGCGCCGAAAATTTGACGCTTTGGAGCAAATAGATAGCTAAACACGTTTGAAAACACCTTTTCTACGAGATTTTCGAGAAATTTTCGGGAAGTCTCGAAAAATTGCGAGTCTATAATTCTTTAATTTTTTCAAGTTAGTGATTAAATCAATTTATTTTTCTTTTTAATTTTTATTTCTCTGCCATATTTTCCATTTTTCAATCGTTTTATCGTAAGTCCCTCCTACCCTACAGTAATAATTTATATTACTAAGCGACGATTCATGTGACACATCGATTTTCCGTTTCAAATCTTTTCAAATTTTCTTTTCGAAAATTGCATTTATGATAAATAAGAATTTAATATATACATACATATTTTGTTATTTTTTTAATTTTTTTAAAATCAATTTTTATTATTTTTTCTTTTAATTTTTCTTCGCTGCTACAGTACTACGAATAAAATTTTAGATCAGCTTATGGCTTTGCTATCGAACAAATGCAGCATGCGGATCAATAGTGAGAACGCTAGGCTATTTTTCAAGCACTCGGACGACAACGTCGAATTGATCAAATGTTCCACTTCGACTTCTTTAGAAGACGCCGGATTCACGCATGGCCAAAAAATTTTAGTCGACTTGAAGGGACCGGACGGTTCGTGGAACGTCGACGAGACCAATCCGTAATTTTTATGCTTTTATGAATTAAAATATCGATTTTTGTGGTATTTATATTAATAAAGTGACAAAAAAGAAATAAATAAATTTTCTATTAATTTAATGAATTAGATAATGACCTAATAAATCGATAAATATGTAAGTAAGGAATAAATATATTATACGTACACATAATTAACAATCGTACGATATGCATGCGTAGATGAAACAGCGTAATGTTTACGATTTTATTTAATTAAAACGATTTTTATATTTTTAAGGTATTTAAGTTATTATTTATTTATTAAAATGGATAGCTGGATTAATAAATAAATAAATAACTTACGAACAAACGTAACAAAATGATGCACTAACGAACGAACTATTTACATGTAAATGTAGATAAATAAGCGATATTTCTATGATTTTATTTAATTAAAACGATATTTATATTTTTACGGTATTTTTATTAATAAAAGTAGTAATTAATGAATCAATAAATTTAATAATTTTATCAATTAGATAAATGAATGAATAAATCAATAAATAAGTAAGTAACGAATAATATAAATATTGTAATAATATTTATTTAATTAATATTACAGACAAAAGTATTATAAATATAATAAATAGTAGCTTCTACATAATTTTCAATATATATATATATATATGTATATACATATAGTAGCATATACGATATTTATATATGCGTATATTTTTACGCTATATATTTCAATAATAAACTTTACTTTCATTATATTTTTTAAGAATGGTGATATACAAACAGTAATAAATTTATTAATTTAATTACATTGGACAAAAATTATAATAATTGCATTACTAATTAATTAATCAATAATAAATAAATTATTAATAAATTTATACATTAGTAACGAATGACGTATAAACATGCGTAATTGTATTCGATTTATTTATTAAAAACCTCATTTTTATGAAATTTCCAATCAGAATGGCGATAAATAAATTATCCATTAATTGAATAGATAAATAAATAAATTAGATGAATAAATAAATGAATTAGATTAATAGATAAATAAATAAATAAATTAATTAATTAATTAATAAGTAAATAAATAAATAAATTAGATGAATAAATGAATAAATAAATAAATAAATAAGCATAAATAAAAAAGGAATAAATAAATAAATAAATTAATGGAATTAATAAAAAATTAATGAATAAACAAATTAATTAATGCTATATCTCATATTAGTAAGTAGTGATGTACAAACATATATAGACACGAATTAATATGTTTAATTTTTACGGTTTCATGTAATCAAAAAGCGAGTTTTACAATATTTGTTTAATTGATATGTAAACGTGGTGATAAATAAATTGATTAATCTATCAATTTGATATATTTGATCAGTAAATAAGTAAATAATTAAATAATTCAAGGATAAATACGTATTAGTAACAAACAGTATGCGTTTTAAATTCAAAAAATTGTAAAGTAACTGAAAAATTTAGAGACCAATGCGTAATTACTAATTTATACGCTTTTATGTATTTAATTGAAAACCTGATTTTTGCGATGTTTTTGGTAAAAATAGTAATGAATCCATTTATTCATTTATAATAAATTAGATAATCTGATTATTTCAAGGCCTACATTTATGCCAAAAACGACATTCAGCGAAAGGGATCCGGTGTCACGACATTCCCCATTGCCGTAAGTGTTTCTATTCCTACTTGTTTGTTTACACTGCTCTACATAGCTCAATTAGTTTACACTACGCACGCTTCTATCGTGATTTCTCATTATAAAATTCTGTATATAATTTATAGTGGTTTACTCGGCTTCCTCATACTCGCCGCTGGTGATGCTCAGCAGCAGCTGTAGTGTAAAAGTGACGTTTTTCGTCGCAAACTCGCGTCTCACTTAGCGTATAAAGAAATTACTCACCTCTTCCTTTCAAAAAGAACGTCACCGTTTTATCGATTACAATTTTTGTAAACTGGCCTTGATGATTGTTTATATGCCGACTGCTAATTAGTTTACACTCATTATTTGATTACGTTTCTCACGCAATCGCAAAATAAATAATCATACGTTATAGAATCTACGGATTATTCTAGCAATCCTCTTTGCGTCTTTTTGCGTTAAACTCGCGTTTTCGTCGTAATTTTTTCTAGACGCGTGCATTTTTTGCTGCGTTTTTAACCTCGGATTCATAAAGCTTATGCGATTTACATTTTTTATTACAACGAAAATGGAAAACGCGTGAAAACTTATCATAATCACTCGTTGGTAAACAAGTTTAAATCGATGTATTGATGGATACTTTTGTATTTTTTACATATTTTTTACATTTTTGAAAATTTTTAGCTATATTCTTTTTTTGAATAGTGTAAACTTTCATGATTCGATTAGTGTAAACGCCTGTGCTTCGTACATTTACATACATACGCATACGTGCAATGCATACATGGGCAAGGTAGTGGAGGTCAGAGGGGTGAAATCCAGGAATGGTCATATAGCATATTGTGATCATTGTTTATCGCGCAAGGTCTCTTCCTACAAGTACAAAGACGGTCCCCGAAAGTCAATGTAAATTCTATATATTTAAATTTTGTAGCATTATAATCTGGTGCAGTAGCACGTTATGTACGGTAAACTAAGTCTCTTGACTCTTATTAGTGAAGTTTGAACAATTTATGAGTTTCTGGCGATAAAAAATATAACAATTTATCAATATGGCGAGAAGCGCCGGAAAATTTGGATGTTTTTATCGTTTTTGGGTAGAATTTTATAACCTTCTTTCCGCACTAAGCTCAAAATTGTCTTCCAGCTCATTTTGTTTTCTCAAAATCGCCTGGCAGTACCTGATTTTTTAAAAGTTTAGGTAGGGGTGATACCGCCCCTCTCACCCCTCCCTATGCCCTTGTGTGACGTAATGGCTTGAAGTTTTAGGGTATTGGTTCGACTGGGAATGCCCGTGGGAGTCTAGACCCCTAGAATTGAAAAATGGGAAATTTTTTCGGGGAAATGAGGGAAATTGAACGCCAAAAATGGTTGAAAATCGAATATTTTCTTTAAAGATGCTTTAGATTGGCCAAAAACTATGCAACAACGTTGTATTAACGCTGTTTTAGCTCACATATCGGGTTTTGAAGTCATTTTTGCCCAGAAAAGCTCCATTTTTGACCTCGTTCTTCGACAGTCCGGCCATGCTTTGTATCTACATGGTCCCATTTATTTAGGGTGAGTAACTGACCTCAAGTTTTTGGCTACAAATGTAAAAAAGAGCATCGGAAAATTGTTTAAAACGAAAGTTTTTGCCAAAATCCGGTGGGTCAAAAAATTTCCTACTTCGGGGAATTGGGGACGACCTGGGTGGAGGATTCCCCTATCCCATTGTTAACTGTACGAGTATACATACATATACAAACGTACACGCGATTCAAGTGCACAATAATATTTCCGATCGGTTCAAATTAGAGCTGTACTGGGGCCTGGCCCGGCGCCAGAGCCCAAGCCCCGGGCCCGGGGCCTGAAAATTTTAATATTGTTGCTAGATGTAAATTGTTGTATTGATTAATTGCAAAAATGATTGAAACTGATGTAGTTCCATCAGTCACACTTTTACACACTTTTATTTCGTTATAGACGCCAACCAACTGAGGCATTTTATTTTTTAAGACAGTAAGATTGATGAATTGATATTTAGTTCAATCAATGAAGCCAACAAGTTTGCACCTATGTACATATATAACAAAAATCAGTGCTGAATGCTGTCGAGTCTTGAAAAAACGCTATTTCGTGCATTAAGGGCAAATTTTCGGACCTATTTTTGACTATTTTTGTGGAAAAGTTGGGATACCGCCCCCCATCCCCCGTAGAAAAATCCTAGATCCGCCACTGCGGATGACTGAAAAAGCGTGCTTAAACATGCATTATTGCAAAAGCGAGCACAACAAAGGCTGCAGTTCTGTCTTTACATAGCTTATTTCGTTTGTTCGTTTATTTCTTCGACACTGTTTTCTTATTTATAGTAAAAAAACTTTTCAACTGCTCGTTCAGCCATGTTTTTTGTTAACTTTTCGGAGTATTCAACGCAGTCTTTTTTGTACTCGGCAAAGATTTTTCCCGATGTACAAAGACTTTTGCGGGATCGTCTTTGCGCCTGTACAAAGATTTAAGGGAAGACAAAAATTGTAAAAAAGGTCTGAAATTCGCAAAAATTTTCGGCCCTATCGCGCCGAAATGAGTAATTGTGTGTTCTATATATCTTTATAATGGCAGAAATTGCATTTCAAAAGGAAAGATGTCAAAATTTTTCGGCGCTTCGCGCCGTTTCAAGACGATTCTTATTGATTTTTGCCCTTAGAGACCCAGAAATTAGCTAAAATACAGTACCAAAAGTCGAACAACTCTGTTTTTCACCGCACTAAAATCGCTACTGTACCATATTATAGTAGTACCCAAAAATTTGTGTGTACAAAATGTACAAAGATTTTTGGGAAGACAAAAACTGTAAAAAGGTGTGAAATTCCCAAAAATTTTCGGTGCTTCGCGCTGAAATGAGTAATTGTTTTGTCCCATATATACATCTTTAAAATGGCCGAATTTGCAATCAGAATTTTTGGCGTCAGAAACCCAGAAATTGGCTAAAATACACTATCAAAGATCGAAAACCCTGTTTTATCACACTAAAATCGCTACTGTACTATATCATAGTACACAAAAATTTGCGTGTACAAAATGTACAAAGACTTTTGGGGACCATCTTTTTACATGTACAAACGGACCTTGTACAAAAAACACTGCTTAAACGGCAACTTGTTAAATTAAAGATGCTTTCATGCTGCTGACTTTATTCAATAAATCCTTCACACATTTAATCTACTATTATTGGATAATAAGAATGAATTGTTTGACATATTATGCGTTTTGATTTCACTTTCATTAAAATACTTGTATGTAAATCGACTCTGCATGAAATTTTTGTTCTCTGAAGTAGTGTTCTCTCAGTCATTGTTCTTTACTTCAGCAATTCGATTTTACTATACTTGTATTTCATAATGTCGATTTTATCAGATGTTCAAAAACTCCTTTTTGTAAAGCACAATCTCAAAGCAGTTGGTTATAATAGTGTGACTTTAAAGAATCTGATAAAGGATGACGACGACGATGACGCGATAGCACAACAAGGCGAAATAGATGAGGCTAACTCTGATTCAGATGATCTAGATTTTGATGATGAATTATCTGCTTCATCAGATTGGAATAAGAATTCTGGCTAATAGCAATAAACATTTGTTTTAGTTCGATAAAGTGTTTAATATTACGATTATTCTCTAGCTCATGTGCATATAAAATATTCTAAGAGTACTATTTATGGGTATAGGTATATAAGCTTGACCCTCGGCATTACCCTCGGCCTCGGCCGAGGCAAGGATTTTAAGTGGCCTCGGCCGAGGACGAGGGTCTAAAAGGTACCCTCGGTCCGATCACTGGTTATGACCCATAATAACTATGTGACCATTTTAGAAGTTCATCCCCTCAGGTCACTCCTACCTTGCCCACCTGTGATGAGGGATCCCTCGAACTCCGCTCCCCGACTGTTACATGTATATATGCTGTCATATTTTCGGGCGAATGTTAGTTTATCCATTTAGAGCAAAAATTAGATTTTATTTCGGGTTTTAATCAAAACTGCGACTACAATCCTTAGAACTTTCGTTTTGCATGCCTTCGCGGCCTCTTAACGTAATTGCTTAATCTCTTTTGTATTTTGCGCACATTGTATATTATGTAGGCGTGCTGTTCAGCGGGCTCATCGTGTTTATATGCCACCAAATGTCGGTATTTGCTGCATGTTCTTATCTTCTGGTATTTTGAACCACTGGGCATTTTTCCACACCACGCTGAGGCGCTATTAAGAGATGCACACGATAGGGGTTATTAGGACGCATGGGCATACGCAGGGGGGCTGGCTGCCGCCCCTTAGCCCGAAAATAATTTTGGAAAGGTGAGGAAATGCATGAAAATCGGCATCTTTTTTTGAAAAATCTCAAAATTTTTGGCGCTTCGCGCCGTAGAAGCGTCGTAGATAATTATTTTCGTTAATATCAGGCCTAAGCGCGGCCAAAAAAGTCATTTTTCGTAGCTCATTAAGGGGAAATAAATTTTTTTGAAAAGTTTGAATTTTTATGAGCTTAACGGATACCATGTTCGGAAACGTCAGAAAATGCACTCTATTCGGTGCCCCGGCAAACATATCCCGAAATATAAGGTCACCAATTTTAAACCGCTCCTCCTAAATCCTGCGTACGCCCCTGATTAGTAATAAGCATGATTTTGGGCCCCAAACAAATCTCAACCCGCCTCCCTCCATAGAATTCGCGATTTTTCGAAAGTTTTAGAAATTTCTTGAAAATTGATGGAAAAGGTGCCCTTTTATGCGCTTTTAGCTTTCTATTTGCTCAAAAGTGGCACATTTTCGGCGCTTCGCGCCATATACTCAAATTTGACTGTATTTTGTTCATTTTGCTTTTTGTCTCATATCGTCAGAAATGTCGGAAAAGAGTGTTTTTGGCGCGTATCCACTATTTTTAGGCCCAAAGAAAGGCACTTTAAAGTTTCACAGTCAGGAGCGATATTAATTTCGAGATTTATAATTTTAAAAAGATCCAGAATTTTCTGTACAAAAAGTGCGGTCTTACCTTCTTGGAATAGGTACTCCGTTTCGCTCCAAAATTCGGTGGACACTATATTAAGCTGTGAACCCCGGAGCGGGTTCAAGTATCACCCTCTCTTACTCATGTCTTTCTTGTGCATCATGACACTGTAATATGTATTTCCATTTGAATTCTGATAGACATATTATACTTCTTCTCATACCGACTGCTGATTTTTTTATTTTGAAATTTTGCAGTTTTTGCTCGTGAATTTGGCAGAATTATTGTAAATGTAAAACAATTGATGGGTCGTCCCTCCTTTGATCTTCCCGCAAAGCAAACCGAGATCCATCTTGACTCTTAAAGCTGTACTTTGTCTCATAGCTCTGTAAGATTAGTTCTGTAAGATTAGCGCCGATTGCCTCAACTATCGGGCGGGTATTTTAATGAGAAAATCGATTAGTTCTCAAAATGTCATGGTTTACTGTCAAGGAATATATCACTGATTTTTCGTTTAAACGTTTCAAAAATGTTAACTGCGTTTGGTTAGCATCATTGCACAGTAACCCTCCGATTCAGTCCGTATCAAAAACGTTTTAAAAATGTTTTAAAATTCTCATCGGTCGATTGGCAAATTATTATTCTTTGCCAAAACAAATTTTATCTTAAATTTCTAGTCTTTCTCTTCTTTTCTTCCAGATATCGAATGATAAGCTTGGTTTTACGGGTATTATTCGCCCACTGGTACTATCACCCGCTCTGTCATTGTCCGCTTCTGCTCATTAGCAATACTAATTTTCGGCCCTTCATGCGCCTCTACACTGCCATCGCATCAATTTCCGACATTTGGTGCAAAATTTTTCGTTTCATTGTTACGCCGTTATCGATTTTTTCGCGTTTATTGCGATTAGACAAATTCGCCGAATTCTTGTTCATCGTATCGTACAGGGCGACGATTGCGTTGCGCAAGTACGTAATAATTAATTTTTTGGCAAAACGCCAGCTCCATAATGACGTTTCTGACCAGACTATTCGGCCTTGGTTTGAAG
This sequence comes from Mermis nigrescens, assembly GCA_036768485.1. Classification (NCBI taxonomy): domain Eukaryota; kingdom Metazoa; phylum Nematoda; class Enoplea; order Mermithida; family Mermithidae; genus Mermis; species Mermis nigrescens. The sequence continues at coordinate 589,380 of JAVLUZ010000608.1, read as the reverse complement.
TGATCTTGGTCTTTTCAATCTACTTTAAACCAGGACCTATTTAGATTTTTAAACGAGCGTATCCCGCTTTGCCGTTGTTGTGCGGTAGTGTAAACCCATCTGACGCATTTGATAAAGAATAAATGAACCTCGTCCTTTTTTCAGATTGTGTATAAAACAGGTTCTCCTTTTTTGACTCGGTGTGTAAACCAGTCTTGCTTCGTGCGCTTATCGAATGTCTGGCGGAAGTAGATATGATGATGTCTACCCCAAACTGCGCGTGACTCTATTTTATAACTGCTGGTCTAAACCGTATTCTATGCGTTTCGTTTAGTAGTTTAAAGTGTGGATTTCTTACTTTACGCTGAATATTTTTAAGCGTGAATATGCACGGGTACACAGTTTGCTCAATTTACCTCGATATTTGTGAGTTAGTTTATAACTCATTTACATAATTGACATTCGTAAATCATTGCGTACGGTAGATCGAGCTTATCAATTATAGCTGATTTTCTTAATCCTTGTTCGATTTAAATCGAATTAATTCGAAGTTAATAGACCGTCTTTGTTTGTATATGTATTATTATCTAAATATATATAAAAATATTACTATATTTTTATTATATGTACATATGTAATATTATTCCTGGGTATCTCCTCATGTACAACTCTTAGCTTCCTGGTTTACACCTTACACTGCAAAAATTCCTATCGACTTTTTAGAAATCGCGAAATTAGAGAATTATAAAATATCAAACGAGTAGAAGGATGTTTAAACAACAATTATCAAATGACTGAGAAACGATTCTTCGAATTGAGGAATAAAACCAGCTAATTTTTCAAATTTCAAGAAGATATATAAAAAACGCAAAACTAGTCATTTCCTTTATATAGAAACTGCCAAATTTTTCTCTATTTCATTCAGAATCGCTGGTTTACACCCGTCGACCAGCAGCAATTTCGTGGGTAGAACGCCGGCCGGTTTTATGAACATGGGCCCCTCTTCGCAAACCCTAGTCTCGTCGGCCAGTACGGAAAATTTTAATAAGAAAATGCCTCCCACTGGCCTATGCGGATTGACCAATTTGGGCAACACGTGCTTCATGAATTCGGCACTTCAGGTGGGTATCTTTCAGGGATGGTCCGGTTGATCGGAATCGGTAAGAATCGGTCTTTTTTCATGAAATCGAATCGGAATCGGTGATCACAAAATTTAAGGAACCGGCATCGGGATCGGAGTCGCCATTTTTGATTTTTAGAGAATCGGAATCGGCCAAAAATACACAAATTTCCGATACCGTTCTTTTGGAAATTATGGTGAAATTAAAAAGTTGTTAAATGAAAATTATTCTTTAAATTGTCATAAAAATTTAATTTTGTCTTTGTTTTGTTGAGGCAGGGTGCAAATCTTGATAATGCGAATTATTGATTGGTTTAATATGGAGTGAGTAGCAGAAGCAGGCATAGTTGCATAGGCTTTGGAAAACTCTGCATACTTTTAGACTAGGGCGGACCTAAGAGGACAGGGAGGACTGGGCGGTCTATCATTACTAGTAATTTCACAGATTTTTTCGACGCTTCACGCCAGATACAAATTAAATATATTGCTTTCATGGTCACCTATTAAGCTCGGTCATTCGAGACTGGATCAAAATTTGTGCCTTTCTGACGTCACCATTCTTAAGGCAGTCACAGTTCCAGTCTATGGAATCAAAAATTAGAGTATTCCCTACATGACGCCCAGAATACAATGTTAAGTTTCTCAATCGGGCCATGCATACGATTCAATTTCTTTAAAATTTTCCTCTCCAGTGACGAAATGGAAGTTTATCTGGCAGAAAATTTTTCAATATGTTAGAAACATATGGCCTAGAACCTAAGTCGGCTACCCAAAATTGCGGATTCGTCCATATGCGTAGTAGATATTAATTCTTTAATACATTCATGAAAATTCTAGAATTTGAGCTCAATCCAGTATATACGAGTATATACATATATATATATATATATATATATATATATATATATATATATATATATATATATATATATATATATATATATATATATATATATATATATATATATATATATATATATATATATATATATATATATATATATATATATATATATATATATATATATATATATATATATATATATATATATATATATATATATATATATATATAGTTCATGAGATATCAATTTTTGTGCTCTAGGATAGCTAAAGTATGTTGACTGTGCAATATGTTGCGCGTTATAAGCCTAACATTCAAACTTATATCCTCAATGTATACAAAATCTCAGCTTGATTCTAACTCCGGTTGATGGATTATTTGAAAAAAATAATGAAATCAATCAATAAATTTTGCTGGAAAACCCTTTCCAAGGACTGGCCTGCTCTCTTAAGCTGAATTTACACTTTACACTAGTACTACTTACTTACTTAATGGTTCGTATGGGTGTCATCATGGATGACTCTTAAAATGATCGTAATGGAAGAAAATTTCGCTTTCAATGCAAAAATTGGTGAAATTGTGGATCCAATCTCTTTATGGAATTCTTGTTGAACCGCTTAGGCTTACTTTACTCTTTACATCAGTTTTACTTTACAATGGTATGGGTCGGTGTAGTGACCTTCAGGCATAATTCTTAGAGTGTTCCAGGAAATCTTCAAAAAGAAAATGTTCAAGAAGATTGTTTATGAAGAACTAAAAATCAATCAATAATTAGAACCTCCTCTTCTTAAGACCCCTCTCCAGTGACTGTTCCCTCTCTCAGTCATAAATATAACATGTTTGGCATAAACCCGTAATTATCTCTAAATTTTACATGAATCCGACCACTGGTTCACGAATTAATAAAAAATCAATAAAACTCACTTAATAATCATTATTTCCCGGGAAACTTAATTTCCCTCCTCTTAGGCTTAACTGCCACCTCTTTATGGCTTAGGAGCATGCCCCAGAGACTCCTGCCTTCATCATTGCCTGTGCTACAGCATTGCTCCCTGGCCCAACCCCAGGGAGCAAGTTTGGGCTCGCCCGTCAATGCTTGAGCATAGGCTATCCCTCATCATATGTGTCCAGGGACGCACGGATACGTAGCTATTTGCATACAGTAGTAAAGAAGTTGAATGAGTGAACTCGTAAATAATTGGTTTTGAAGCAATTGTAATATAGGTTATATGTTTTTAAGAAGGAATCTATAGAACTGAAATATATGTATTTTCATTGTAATAGGAAAATAAAAACAAAATTTCGTGAGGTGCATGAATTACAGTCATTCAAGTATTGTGAAGCGGTTTGATGGTTCAAACTGGAATTTTGACGTTGTGTAAAGTTAATTGTGAAGTTACGAGCGAGCCGATTTTCTAGTGCAACTGTGAAATTATAAATTTTCTAAACTGAAACGATTGTAAGGTCAAAATACGGTGTAAAGCATTGAAATTATATCGGCTTAAAAGCTTAGTAAAATGTAGGTGTAAGAAAAATGTAAAAGTTTACATTATAAAGTAATATATAACATTGTAAAGTAATATATCAGTGAATCCATAATTGATATTAACAGTATGTAATTACAATTCGACGTTGTAAAGTAGTACGTAATAGATTGTAAAGCGAAACGTCTTTGATTATATGAAATCGTGCTGTAAAGTGTTCTTGATTCGCAGTGCATGAGTAATACGCCTCCTTTGTGTGATTATTTCGTTGGGGGCCAATACGAACTCGAAATCAACGAAGCGAATCCGCTTGGAATGAGGGGCGAAATGGCCCGGGCCTTCGGCGACTTGATGAAACAAATGTGGTCGCCTAAAAATCAAGTCGTCAATCCGCGGAATTTCAAAGTAATATAGCTTACTAATCGCTTAACAAAGTCTGCTTACTTAACACTCTAAACTTTACTTTTACAAGCAATTATATTACAGTGCTATGCTTACCTTCGCATCACACTTCACTTTACACTTTACTTTAGTTTACACTCGTGATACGGTTTCGCTATTTTAATTTTTATTGCATTTTTATCTTTGTTTTGTTTTTTCTTCTTTCATTTTTCTAATTTTATGTCCGTGTTTCGTTCTTATTTATCTTTTCTGCTCGCTTTCTGTATTGGCGCATTTTTATCAGCTTCAATATAGTTTTTATATTTCGCGCCTTTTTGCGTTAAAAATTACCGCACATTGCTTTTTACCTTTTTGGCAATGTTCCAACATAATTTTTCTATCATGAAAAGTATTAGCCTACTCATCTTTGTCGTTATTTATTTCTTAAATTTCCAGTCCGTTTTATCGGATATTAAGTTTTTATCCTCTAGGTGTTTTTGGGAATATTTTATAAGTTTATAAGTTTCAAATTTAGAAATTTAGTAAGATTGTTCGGAATAAATTCATAAATTTTTACAAAAAAAATGTTTGTTCGGTCAGTGCTCCGGAATCGAATGCCCAACAACCCTTAAGCATTATTTTTGGAATTTTTTTCAAAACTTGTTCGAATTTTTCTTTGCAAAATGGCAAAAAATCGAAAAATGGCTAAAAAAGCAATCTTTAGGCGAAAGGCTGGGGTTCAATGGACTTTCGACTCTGAAGGGTTTAGGGGCGATCAATTGTTGGCTGGCGGATTCAGACATGTAACGGCTCGAAATTTTGGTTGATGCGGTTGAGGGATAAATGATCTCAATAAAAAACGGCAAAAAAATCACCAGGTAATAGTCGACAAAACACAAGTTTTTACCTGAAATCAGGGGGTCTAAAAGTTTTTGACCTTGGGAGTATTAGTGAACAACTTTGTTCAGGGAATCTCACCAAACCCTCCTCCCCTGTGGTAGAAAACGTCCTGGGTTTAGCGTTTTTTTAGATTAGAAGTTTCAAATTTTCAGCGCTTCGCCCTAAACGGCCATTTTTGACTATATTCTTATGAATTTTATTTATTTCTTTCAAAGCTGCTCACTTTTATAATGCATTTTTGATAAGGAAGTCGTTAGAAACGCCAAAAATGTTGTTTTTCGCGCTTTCTCATCATTTTTAGCCCAAAAATGTCGTTTACGAAAAATAATTTTGTTTCAACCCTGCCCCTCGCCAAAATTTCCATGCTATGTACACAAGTGTGCTGATGTATCTAAAAAGTAAAATAAAAAGTTGCAAATTTAAAAAAATATTAAAAATTCGCTAGTTTGAATTTTTTATTTTAAAAACTTTCAATTTCTAACATTTAGGAAAAAAGTAAATGTTGAATTCAAATCATTTTATTTTTTAGAGTACTGTAGGCCGATTCGCGCCTCAGTTTAGCGGCTATCAACAGCAGGATTCGCAAGAATTGCTGGCCTTTCTATTGGACGGTTTGCACGAGGATTTGAATCGAGTTCGTAAAAAGCCCTACATTGAAAGCAAGGATTACGACGGAATGCGTGACTCGGTAAAAAACCCGTCAAATCGATGTTTTAAAAGTTCTATTCAACGTTTTTGCTTCAATTACTCAATAAATTTATTTATTGAATTCATTTTTTACTACTTAATTAATTTTTAGTCAATAAATTTAAATTTATTTATGTATAAGTTTTTTAATATTTAATTTCAATTAGTTTACAGCTATTTTTTCGTTGCAATTTTCTGAAAAATATTTTAACTTTTTACCAATTCCTCGACGTTTTATGAAATTTACTGTTTAACTTTAGTATTTCGCTAGTTTTAAGGTATTTTTTCAACAATTTTACACTAAAGTTTATGAATTTTTAGTTTTCGTAAGTGACAAAAGTTGAAGACTTCGAAAAATTAGAATAAAAGACATTATTTATTAATGAATTATTGAAATTAATTAATTATTATTTATTACTTTTTAATTTCTTTTATCTTTTCGTTTTTATGACGTTTTTTATTTTATGACTTAGTTTTATTTTTATTTTTGTTTATTTTTAGATTTTTCATCACATATTTGCTACTTTTCATTTATTTTATTTTTCTATTTTGATGACGTTATTATTCTTTTTAGGGCATAGTTCTATTTTTATCTTCTTATTTTTCTAAATTTTTTATATTTGTTACTTCTTAATTTATTTTATTTCCCTTTTTATGATGTTATTTTTATTTTTGCGACATCGTTTTATTTTTATTTGTCAAAATTTTTTTCTTATTCATTACTTTTCATAAATTTTTCCGTTTTTATGAGACTGTTTTTATTTCTTATGACATTGTTCTTATTTATTTTTTGACAATGTCTTTTTATTTATTTTTTTAGGACGCAGCCGTCGAATCGTGGCAAAATTATAAGCTAAGAAATAATAGCATAGTCGTGGACTTGTTCCACGGTCTGCTCAAATCGACTTTGGTTTGTCCGGTGTGCAGCAAACGATCGGTGACTTTTGACCCCTTTTGCTATCTTTCCTTGCCTTTGATGATCAAACGAGAACGACAAATCAACGTTTTGTTCGTGCCGTTTCATCCGCGCGAAGATTTAATACAGGTTTATTTATTTATTTATTTATTTGTTTATTTATTTGTCTATTTATCAATTTATTTCAATTTATTATTTTTTTCAATTTAGCATTTGTTTATTTTACTATTTGTTTATTTATTTATTTAGCATTTGTTCATTTAATTACTTATTAATATATTTATTTAGTATTTGTTTATTTTATTCATTTGTTTGCTTGTTCGTTTGTTCATTGGTTTATTTTACTCTTTATTGATTTATTTTTTTCATTTATTTATTTCAATTTGTATCTTATTTATTCATTTAGCATTTGCTTATGTATTTATTCGTTTATTTTACTGTTCGTTTTGTTGCTTGTTTATTTTTTATTTATTTACATATTTATTTTATTTATTTATTTATTCATTTACCATTTGTTTATTTATTTATTTAGCATTTGTTAATTTAATTACTTATTAATATATTTATTTAGCATTTGTTTATTTTAATCATTTGTTTGTTTTTTGGTTTATTTATTGGTTTAGTTTACTCTTTATTTATTTATGTATTATCTATGTATTTATTTGTTCATTTATCTATTTCAATTTATATTTTTTATTTATTCATTTAGCATTTGTTCAAGTATTTATTCGTTTACTTAAATGTTCGTTTCGTTGCTTGTTTAATTTTTATTTCTTTATTCACATATTTATTTAATTAATTTATGTATTCATTTACCATTTGTTTATCTATTTGCTTGTTTATTTATTCTTCGTCTGTTTGCTTTTTTATTTATTTATTCATTTATCTTCTATTTCGATTTATATTTATCTACATATTTATTCGTTTAGCCTTTGTTTATTTGTTTATTTCTTTATTTTACTGTTTATTTATTTTTTTGTTTGTTTATTCTTCGTTTATTGGCTTATTTATCTGTTAATGTATTCATGTATGTATTCTCATGCGTTAGTTAGTCTATTGGTTTGTTTGGGTATTGATTTATTTATTCATTTGTTTAAGATTTTTAAATACTTATCAAAAAGTTGCGTTTGTTTATTTATTTTTTAATTCTTTATTCATTTATGAATTTATTGATTTTGTTTATTTTTATTTTTTAGTTTTTTCTTGTTTACTCGACTTTCTTTTTGTCCATTTCAGTGTCAAGTTACTGTGATGAAATTCGGCACGGTCAAGGATTTGGCCGATTCGTTGGGCAGAATGTTAAACAAGCAACCGAATAGGGTACGCATTTACTCGCGAATTTGCCAAAAATTTAATATCGAGCTTTAAACAATATTCTAAATGCGTATTTATGCTTTCAAAATTTTTGGCTACACTCCAAAATCACACAACCTATCCTCGTTTAGCACCCTTAGCACCAGACATCTAACAGGGGGTGGGGGCATCTTACTATCCCATCTAAGTCGTCCCGCAAAGTCAGAAAATTTTTTAATCCCCCGCTCTCGATTTTTATGAAAAATTTAAGTTTTTTGACCATTTTTCGGTGTATTTTGCTGTTTTTGGCAAAAAATCGAAGGTCATTCACTCCCTCCTTAAAATGGCCGGAGACCGCGCTTGAAATTTACAACAGTTTGTACATGTAAATAGCTCAAAAATCTGGGTGGAGGAGGGATGAATGACCTTTTTTGGCCAAAAAGTGCTAAAAAAAGTACCAAAATCGCCTGACAGGGCAGCTTTTTTTATAGTTTGAGAGGGCCAAAAATTTTGGATCTCCTATTCCTTCCATACAAGGAATTCCAGGTTTGACGAAGCGCAAGATTTTACATGAAATACGTGCAGTATGAATTCAGAAAAAGGAGGGTGGTAGGTAATCATACGTTTTCTCGGGGTTGGTTTCGCCACTCCCTCCAGAGGAGCTGTCACCCCCATTTTTTCACACCCTGCCCCGTCCCCAAATTTGCCAATATACGTAGAAAAGGAGTTGTTTTGTGCCTTTTTAGCTATCTCTGCTCAAATGAGTCAAATTTTCGGGCTTCACTTCAGTGTTTTTTGTACAAGGTCCGTTTGTACATGTACGAAGATGGTCCCCAAAAGTCTACATTTTGTACATGCAAATTTTTGTATACTATAATACAGTACAGTAGCGATTTTAGTGTGGTAAAACCGGGTTTTCGATCTTTGGTAGTGTATTTTAGCTAATTTCTGGGTTTCTGACGCCAAAAATTACTAAAAATTGTCTCAAAACGGCGCGAAGCGCCGAAAAATTTGACATTTTTCTATTATAAATGCAAATTCTGCCATTTTAACGATATATAGAACAAACAATTACTCATTTCGGCGCGAAGCGCTGAAAATTTCTGGGAATTTTACACCTTTTCACAGTTTTGTCTTCCCAAAAATCTTTTACATTTTGTGCACATAAATTTTTGGGTACTATAATATGGTTCAGTAGCGATTTTAGTGTGTTAAAAACAGAGTTGTTCGACTTTGGGTAGTGTATTTTAGCTAATTTCTGGGTTTCAAAGAGCAAAAATCACTAAGAATCGTCTTAAAACGGCGCGAAGCGCCGAAACATTTGACATTTTTTCTTTTGAAATGCAATTTATGCCATTATTAAGATATATAGAACACACAATGACTTATTCCGGCGCGAAGCGCCCAAAATTTTTTCGAATTTTAGACTTTTTTTGCAATTTTTGTCTTCCCAAAAATTTTTGTACATGTACAAAGACGGTCCCGAAAAGTCTTTGTACATCGGAGAAAATCTTTGCCAAATACAAAAAAGCAGTGCTCGCTCCACTATGCTCACTTTTTGACTATAATGTCTTCAATTTATTCCAATTTTCCCCATTTTTTCGAATTTTGTCGTTTTTATTTTCTAGAAAGATAGAGCGTCGTCAGAAACGCTGAAAACGATGTTTTTAACGCGTATCCAAAATTTCGCCTAAAACAGGCACTTTAGAGCTCAATCCCCATAGAATTCACATGCTATGCGTGTCTGGTTTTAACAACATAAATGTTACAGGAGGATTAGGGGATCCCCTCCCTGCAATACGTGCACGCAGAGCATGGGGATTCTGGGGAGAGGGTGCAATTTTAAAGTGCTTTTCTGGGCCGAAAAGTAGGGATCGAATGAGGGTCTTTTTTTCCCTCGGCCGAGGCCGAGGGACCGAGGATTTGTTATAGATATAATATGAGTATATGAGTATAAACAATATAGGACATATGTATATACTCCATGTGATGTGGTTAAAGTAGCAATAGGATTGATTAGTGCTATATAGTTCAAAGCTATAACAAGCTATTAGTCAAATTTTATTCAAAGGTAGGTATGCAAATGACTTGCACAGTAATGACAAATTGCTAATCGTCTTGATCATTCAGCTCGTTTTCGCTATCACTATTGTTTGTTCTAGTTGGATATCTTTATAATGGTAGAAATTGCATTTCAAAAGGAAAAATGTCTAATTTTTCGGCGCTTTGCGCCGTTTAAAGACGATTCTTAGTGGTTTTTTCCCTTAGAGACCCAGAAATTAGCTAAAATACACTACCAAAAGTCAAACAACTCTGTTTTTACCACTCTAAAATCGCTACTGTACCATATTATAGTACCCAAAAATTTGTGTGTACAAAATGTGCAAAGATTTTTGGGAAGACAAAAACTGTAAAAAGGTGTAGAATTCCAATAGTTTTCGGCGCTACGCGCCGGAAAGAGTATTTATTTGTCCTATTTATATCTTAAAAATGACAGAATTTGCATTCAGAATGGAAAAATGTCAAATTTTTCGGCGCTTCGCACCATCTGGAAACAATTTTTAGTAAGTTTTGGCGTCAGAAACAGTGTTTTTTTGTACAAGGTCCGTTTGTATATGTACAAAAATAGTCCCTAAAAGTCTTTGTACATGTTGTACATGCAAATTTTTGTGTACTACGATATAGTACAGTAGCGATTTTAGTGTGGTAAAACAGGTTGTCGATCTTTGGTAGTCTATTTTAGCTAATTTCTAGCTTTCTGACGCCAAAAATTACTAAAAATTGTCTCAAAACAGCGCGAAGCGCCGAAAAATTTGACATTTTTCCTTTTGAAATGCAATTTCCACCATTATAAAGATATATAGAACACACAATTACTCATTCCGGCGCGAAGCGTCGAAAATTTTTCGGAATTTTACAGCTTTTTACAGTTTTTGTCTTCCCAAAAATCTTTGTACATTTTTTACACATAAATTTTCGGGTACTATAATATGGTACAGTAGCGATTTTAGTGTGGTAAAAACAGAATTGCTCGACGTTTGGTAGTGTAGCTTAGCTAATTTCTGGGTCTCTAAGAGCAAAAATCACTAAGAAACGTCGTAAAACAGCGCGAAGCGCCGAAAAATTTGACATTTTGCCTTTTGAAATGCAATTTCTGCCATTAGAAAGATACAGAACACACAATTACTCATTTCGGCGCGAAGCGCCGAGAATTTCTGCGAATTTCAGACCTTATTTGCAATTTTGTCTTGCCCAAAGATCTTTGTACATGTACAAAGGCGGTCCCGAAAAGTCTTTGTACATGGGGTAAAATCTTTTCCGAGGACAAAAAACTACTGGTCAGAAACCCATAAATTAGCTAAAATACACTACCAAAGATCGAAAACCCTGTTTTAAAACACTAAAATCGCTACTGTACTATATTATAGTACCTACACAAAAATTTGCATGTACAAAATGTACAAAGACTTTTGGAGACCATCTTTGTACATGCAGCAAACGGACCTTGTACACAAAAAAACACTGCTTTGTATTGAAATTACTTTTGCGATCATGTCAATAACGACACGTTGGCTTTTTAAACTATTTGTTACGATGAGGTGGAGGGCATGCAAGAAGCAGCCAACATTTTTGAATTTGCCAATTTCCATCGTTTTAACAACATTAGCCCCGTTATTACGAATGACGCGGTGCAGTTTGCTAAGTAAATTGAAATCTAACAGCACATTTTTTGAAACACAAGCGAAATTTTCGCCTCTATGATTCTTTGAGAAGGGTAAGCATTCAACAAGTGCCGCCTTACGTTCCCACGTTTCTTTATCAACAAAATGAACCGTAACCGCCGTAGCATCCATGGCTGCAGAGCTTCACATATCCGTTGTATATCGAACAAAACTCTAAACGCTCGGTGCTGTATTTATGCTATTTTGGTATGACTCAAAAATGCAAAATTAAAAAACCCTCGGTCCTTCGGCCATTTTTCACCTTATCCTTGGCCGAGGCCGATGGATCTCAAAAAGACCGAGGATTACCGAGGCCGAGGCCCAGGCCTCGTCCGATCCCTACCCAAAAGTGGTAGGTACGCGTAAACAACACCGTTTTTCGACGTTTCTGACAATGCTCTATAAAAATATAAAAAATTTCGAAAAAAATCAAAAGTCAGACAAATTGAACAAAAGATAGTTAAAACTAGAGCTGTGCCGGGGCCAGGCCCCGGCCCCGGCGCCGGGGCCTAGGCCCCGGGCCGGGGTAGGCTGGCCCCGGCACCGGGGCCGGGGCCAATGTTAGAGTTGATTATAATGTAGAAAATTGATAATGTTTTGGGCAGATTTACCTTCAAACTCAATTTCAAGCAAACCACAGATCTTGCTAATTCAAATCTTTATTTCACTATGTCAGATTGGTGCAAATTTCTAGTTAATAATCAAAATTGACATATTTTAAATTGCAATTCATATAGACGAGCATTTCCAGCTTGCTTGGTAGCAGACAGCTACGTCTATCAGAACAAATAGAATAATAAGCCTAAAAAAGTGCAAAGTAAAGCACATTGAAAAACGCATCCAAGTCAGAGGAGTCAAATCCATACATGGGCAGCTCAAAAATTCTAGGGGGTCCAACATTTTTCAAAGTCAAAAAGTGCCTGATAATATATGGTAGAGCGAAAAAAACACCGTTTTCTCGCGTCTCTCAATGAGCTATCCATTAGCATCAAAAAACCGCAGAAAAACAAAAAATTCTGAAAATCAATTTCTGGGGTCTAGCGGATTTTTTTTGGGGGGAATGAGAATTCTGGGGGGTCTGGATCCCCCGATGCCCATGTTCTGTTATATCTTGTAATCCGAGCAAATATTAACGCTTGACGTGCATATCTACAAGCAAGAATATATGCATAGGTACATTACATATAAGGGGTAGGGCAGGGTCGTACTATGAGTATGGTAAAGCACGCTATTATTGGCCCCGGCCAGGCCTCTCGGCCCCGACACCGGGGCCCAGGCCCCGCGCCCCGGCCCCGGCAAAAAAGGCGGCCCCGGCACAGCTCTAGTTAAAACATGAGTTCATGGCGCGAAGCGCCAGAAATTTGACACTTTGGAGCAAATAGATATACAAAGACGCTTTAAAAAGCGCCTTTTTTACGAATTTTTAGAAAATTTTTGGGAACTTCCGAAAAATCGCGAATTCTGGGGGAGTGAATATTTTTCTGTACGAAACGAAATTTCCCCTCCGCACTTCACCCAAAATTATGTATATCCCTCACCCAAAGCTAGCCGTTTCCTCTGTCTCTGATTGCAAGAAAATTTTTAACCCTTCCCTCCCCAATTTTTGGAAAAATTGCGGTTTTTTTTGGTTATTTTTGGCCCTTTTGATTAAAAATGGTAGGTCATTACTCCCAAAAATGGCTAGGGCCCTTCTCGCCCGAAACTTCAAGCCGCTACTTGCATGCCCCTAAACCTCGTCTTATGTCTGGATTACACTGGATTAGCTCTTAGAAAATGAACCTAGATTTATTTAAATTTTGAGATGGTATTTGGTGAAATATATACGACCAATAGAATTTCGAGGTTTTTCTCGTTCACCGATGAATTGACGGACATAACGGAGCGAGACGCGATTATCGCGTACGAAACGCCCGATATTCCGCCGCAGGAACCCGTCTTGCGAATCGTGGTTTACAACAGAATTTCGAGGCAAGTTTACACTACTTTACACAGTGCTTTTTGAGGCATAAAACATACGAAATGTTGATGTTTTCGAGTGGGAGTGTAAAGTGGGTTTTTCGGTCTCACACGGGCGATGATGGCGATTATAACTGTAGCATTTTCATGATTTAAATGGCTCAGGAAGTTTGGCTTACATTGCATGGTTATTTTTGTTCGTTGTGTATTTTAGGGTTTTAAAGTTTTAGTTTGCTCTAGTCGATTGACATCGAAAAAAGTATCGTAGGACTCTGCATAAAGTCGCTCACAGCATACATGCAACAGGGGGATATGGATCCCCCACCCGAAGTGTGTCGTCGCCCCCTTCATCCCTTAAACTCAGAAAATTTTCGACCATCCCCGCCCCTCCCGACTTCTATAGCAAAAAAACTTACTTTTTTGGCGATTTTTAGCCATTTTTTGGTATTTTTGATCGAAAATTGAAAGTCAATTTTTGTTAAAGTCAAAGAAATTTAATGATTTTTTCGCACAAAAATTGTCGAAAATTTTAAAATTTATAGAAAAAATTTGCGTCAAAAGTGATTTTATGTAAATGTATATAGTTTGAACAAATTTCCCAAATTACAAAATTTGAAGTTTTCCCTTAAAAATTATCTGAACTGTGTGTTGTACACGTATTTTAAAGAATTATTGTTCGGATAACGCGTTGTTTTAAAATGATTTGGCCATCGACAGATCTTTGACCGTAACAAACAACCTGAAAGACTTTCAGGCGACTGTGTAAAGAATCAGTCTTATGAACTGTTGACACTAAAGTTCTTGTTTATACTTCAAATTAAAATGGCAACTCAATGAATTCGGTTAAATGTAAAAACAATAGATATCTCCATACGTGCACAGCATGGGAATTTAGGGGGGGGCTGAAATAATAAAGTGCCTTTTCGGGTCCAAAAATGGTAAGGTACGCATCAAAAACATCGTTTTTTAGCGTTTCTGACGATGCTCTATCTTTCTAGAGCATAAAAATATTTGAAAAAATTCGAATAAAAATCAAAAAAGTCAGAACAAATTGAAACAACATATAATTAAAACATGAGTATAATGGCGCAAAGCGCCGAAAATCTGGTACTTTGAGCAAATAGATAGCTAAAAACGTTTAAAATTTTCATATTTTCTACAAATTTTTAATAAATTTTTGGGAACTTTCAAAAAATCGCCAATTCTGGGGGGGGGTGAAAAAATTTTAGCGGTGGGTGAAAATTTTTCGGGAGGTGAAACCACCCCCCAGATCAAGTATGAATATCTCCCTTATTGCTCGTATTGAAATAAAATAAAATTGTTCATTTTTCTCACAATTCGGAAGCTTTAACCCGAATGATGCGCAAATTATTGTATGATTTGGAAGGAATTCTTTTAAAAAGCCTCATTATATTATATTAAAAGAAAACGCTAATTTGGAAAATTAGACATCTGGATAAACCTTAGTCCGCTGTGTAGTTTACACTCCTAACGATGTACCATGAAGTTGTTTACTGCGCACTGTGTTAACCAGTTTAAACCAGATTCGGTATTTTTCGCTTATCATCTGCCAATATATGTAATTAAGCTTTCTTCGATGTGTTGATTGTTCGAATAAAATTCAAAAAATAACTCATATATTTTAATCGGGGATGTAAGATTTTATTTCAGGGAGGGGCTGAAAAATTTTTAAATCCTTTATCTCGAGAACCGTTTAAATGTACACAAAAATAATGACATTTTTGAGCGTTTCTTGGCAAGATCTACATATGCTGTGGAGAAGAGAAAAAATTAGGAAACCGACAGTGGCGGATCTAGGATTTTCTCTAAGGGGGGCGGTACCCCTAAGGCGGTGTGGGCGGAATAATTAGCCGTTTTAACCAGAAAATCGCTAAAAATCGCTCAAAAATGCTTGATTTTGCGCACTATTTTGAGCCAATGGGGGATCGGCTGCCCCCCCCCTAAATCCGCCCCTGGAAACCGAAAATTTTCCGATCGATCTTGATTTCGGAAATGCAAAGTCTTATGTTTAAGCTCTCTGTATAACTAATTTTTGAATATCTAGTTTGAGACTTTAAGACCGACTCTAAAACATTTTAAAATTCTATTAATTTTTTCCGACCTTCCAAAGAAAAATAATGGTAAAAAACGGAAATCCTTGACATATTCACCATTTTTTAATTAAGTTTGGGCTTTCAAGATGACAGGTTTAATAGAAAATAAGAAATCCGGAAAATTTAGAGTTTAGTAGCCCAAATTATACTAAAGCTTTTGGCTGTCTGTTTCGTATATTTCGATCGAGAAGTTTTGATTTATTTCCTTTGGGGCTCTTGGGAGATATAATAAATATTTTTTTATTTCGGGGGGGGGGGCGGGCCCCTCAATCATAGATTCAAAGCATGGCTGATCCAGGTGGAGTTAAAAATTGAGCTTTTTGGGCCGTAATGACCTCGAAAAACTGGTATAAGCGCTATAATTGCCTTAAAAATGCGTCATCGAATATTTCCTGGTCAATTCGAAGCACTTTTGAAGAAAATTTTCATTTTTCATCCATTTTTGACCTTCATTTAGCTTTTTTTCGCAGAAAATTTCCCATATTCTTTTAATTTTAGGGGGTCTAGACCCTCTAAACCCTCCCGTCACGTGCATGTTTGTCTCAAACCCCGGCTAATTGCGCCGCTGTGAGATTTTTGATTAACATATATCGGTAATTTTATGATTCTGTGGTGTTTTCTACTGTGCTAATTATTTTTCCTAAATTCAGGAAATCCTGCTCCGTCTTTTCGAGCACTTTAGTTGGCGTGCCCCTTTTAATTGTGCTTCGCCGTGATCAGTTCAATTACAATGTTTTGCGTGATACATTGCGCACTGCTTGCAGGTATTTATTTATTTATTTATTTTTGCATATGTACAGTGCATAGATGCATACGGCCAAAAGTTCTGGGGGGGGTAAACCGAGTTTCCTCGGGGTGAGGGGGGAATAAATAATTCATTTTTACGGCTAAATATGACGTGGAAATGATGAGTTTATGTTGATTTTTTAGATATTTTTGTCGTTCCTTTCACCCCCCCCCGTCACAACCACACATGGGCGTGGGGGTTTGGGGGTATGCACCCCACAGAAGTTGAAATACCCCCCCATCCCCTTAGAAATCAAAATACCCCCAGAAAATTTTTTTGCTTTTTTAACAATTTTTTGATGCCATTGGATAGTGCTCGATGAGAAACGTCGAAAAATGGTGTTTTTTCGCCATACAACCACTTTTAAGACCATTGTTTGACCTTTGAAAATTTTTTCATCCTCCCTTCAGAAATTTTTTCACTCCTCCCCCAGAATTTCGGTGCTGCCCACCTTTGGTCACTACCCCTAAAAATGCTTTATTTCATTGTATTTTACTTTTTTTAAATATTTTGAGAATTCGAGATCAAGTTTGCATGAAAAAATGATAAGAATGATGGAATGACTTGGACCATCAAATATGCACAACATAATGGAAAAAGTGTCTGAATGAATGAACGGACAGAGAACTACTCGAAAAATGCTTCAGATTATACTGTTAAGCGTAATATTAATAATAATGGTTTTTAGTTTTTAGTATTTACTTTTCTTTTTATTTATGGTCCGCAAATGGCCTGAGCGGGTATGCCTTTCAAACGTTGCGGTATGACGATACCCCTTCCCCCTCCCCAGTGTGCATGTGCGGTACATTGTGACCCGAGAAAAGGCTACACCTCGATGTTACATGTAATAATTTCGGCTAATGCAAACATGGAGCTTCTAAAAAACGAAAATGCTAGTTTGAATCGCTTGAAAAAATTTGGCCCACTGCCAGCGGTTCTTGCGCTACGGCGATTTGTTAACAACGCTGAAAACTTATTCGGTTCAGCCCTAATTGACTCACTTTTTTGGCAATATCTTGCACTTATTTGCACCTATGTATCTGGGGTTTAAGCGGCGTGCTAATAATTTTTCTGACTGAAGCATATGTATTCAAATAAGGGTACTGTACTTACTCGATAAGCTGGAATTCCGCGGTGTAAACAATATTGAAATTGGGGGTAAAGCATACATTCACAGAGGATTTGGAAAATCTTCCCACCGAACATCGGTTGTCTCTTTCACCCCACCAAAGTGAGCAAATTTTAGGCCTTCCCCTCGATTTTTGGCGAATACTTCTGTTTTTCGCCCATTATAAGCTGCCATTTTTTGCCACTTCCGGCCAACAATCGGAGGTGACTTATCCTTCACATCTCCCCAAAAAATGGCCGGCGACCCCCATTCAGAATTTAGAATTTCGAGCTGTTACATGCATGTCGTGTAGACGAATGATACATATTTTCATGACATTTTTCTGTTAAATGACATTTTTATCCAGACATGTAAAATGCGATGGGGGAACCCTATCCGAAATAGGTTGTCCCCCATTCCCCAAAGTCAGATACATAACTTTGTATCCCTTCCCTCAATTTTTGGAAAAAATGGAATTTTTTGGCCCTTTTTAGCTGTTTTTTTGGCCAAAAACTGAGGGGGAGGTCATCACCAGACATGCACGTGGGGGAACTTTAGAAGTCCTGACTCCCTTAGAATGGGAAAACGGAAAATTTTGTGGGAAAAGTGAGGCAAAATGAAGGCCGAAAACTGGTGAAAAATGAAAATTCTTATCAAAAATCATTCAAATTGTCCGGAAGCTGATTAATAGCGTATTTTAAACGCTATTTTAACGCTTATACCAGTTTCCGTATTTTTTCATGGTGGCGGCCGCCCTTTTAGGGTGGCGGCCGCCCCCTTATTGTCCAGAAAAAATTTGGATATGTGAGACAATGCAAGGCAACATGAAAAAATCGACCGTCTTTGACATAAAATCTTCAAATTTTCGGCGGTTCGCGCCGGATGTAAAGTATTTTCTATTATCGGGCCCAAGCGCATCCAAAAATGACGCTTTTATAGCTTTTTGAGTGAAAAAATTAGGTTTTTGCGGGCAATCCCAATAAATTTTTCGAGATAAAGACCAATTTGGCTTGGGTTTCCCCCTCAGCCGGATCCTGGATACGGGCCTGGTCATTACTCCTCCCCCTAAAAATGGCCGGGGGACCCGCCCCCCAAAGTTATGTATATACAAGGTGTGCTGAAAACTCGATTTGTAATATTTTTGTGGGCCACACCGCATTTTTCTTTTATTCATTTATTTACATAAATATTTTTTGACTATTTATTTATATTTTATATATTTTTAAATAATTTTTATCTATGTTTATGTTATTTCTTATTTTTATTGTATTTTCTCGTTTTTGTAATCCTTAAATCGCGTTTTAATATAATGCGTTCTTCTCATTTCGTAGTCGTTTCGTTGATTGGGATGACGACGATTTGGTTGCTGCTCAACAGAATGACAACGGTAGGTTAATTTGCTTTTTTAATGTTTTTCTTATGCACTCGTATTTCTTCTCTTTTTTGGCTTTTTTGCTCGTTATTATTTCTATTTTTTTATTATTTATACGTTTTTATTTGTTTTAACAGAAAAACGTAGAAATGGCCAAAAACGCTAGTTCTTGCCAAAAATGGGGGTTAAAAATTTCTGACTTTGGCTGGATGGGGGACGACCGACTTTATGTGTGGGATTCCTTATCCTCTTAACGGTCGGTCGTCCCCTGTTTCCCGAAGCCAAAGGTTTTTACGCTCCCCCTCATTTTTGACAAACACTTGCATTTTTAGGCCATTTTTAGATGCTTACCCCCTCATCTATCTAATTATGACCAACGACCCCTCTCAATATTCTCTCGTGCATTTGACGGGGGTGGGGGTGCTGGATGACGGCCCCCATACTGTCCCCTCATCTCCCGAAAAGACTGGCGTTTTTACGCTTTCCTTACCCCGATTTAGAAAATTGTGTTCTTGGGCCATTTTTAGGTGGCATCTAACAAATCATAGATCCTTAACCCCCCTCTAAAAATGGTAGACTTATTCTTCAAAGTTTTTACGTGCTACACGCATACACCTAATGGGGGTATCAGGGGATCCTCCTACAAAAAGGTTGGTCGTCCCCCACCCATACATGGGCAAATTTCGGTCTTCCCATTGATACCGGCTGCTCAAATTTTTTTGTTTGTTGTCCTTTTACAAAGTGGTTGTTGCTTGGTTTATTGGTCGCTTAGTGCACGGTTATTCTTAAGCTCCACGCTAATGAAAGTTGCCCCGTGCTAAAGAAAATGTTGGCCGTTAGTACGACGTGCTAACGAATACGAAGACGTTATTTTTGGCAAAATTGTAGTAATTTTAACGCTTTTTGGGATATTTTTAGCAAAACAATTTCAAGAAATTTTCGCGCTTCGCGCCGAGTGTCATACTTACTGTTTATTTAGCCTCTAGCGCGCGATCCACCATCAATCTATGTACGTACAATCTAAAAGATTCATCATTTATCTCGCCTATGTATTTGTTTAACGATTTTTAGCACATAACAATTACTTTGTGACAAGTTTGCACTGTTTTTTGTTGTTTGAAGATAAAATTAGCTTCTTTTCGTTCATTTATCAGTAAATTCATAAGCGCAGGGACGTCTTTTTTATATCAAATTAGTGTGTGGCAACCGCATTATCAATCCATATGTTGTAAGTAATAGGCGCAAAGGTGTCAATTATAAGTTTATTCAGCATTAGGAAGCCAATAATTGTGATTTAGCATGAATTTCTTGATTTATTCAAATGTAGAAAAACATTGATCAAGAACTAAATTGATTTGCAGAATATCATGGCGTTCTTAAGCAGTTAAATTAAAAAGAAAAGGACATGCGTTACTTGCACTATATGTTAGTATTATAAAGGTAGAAAACTGGCGCGCTTACTATGAAATCTATCCGGTGCTAAGGATAAAAATTTCTCATCAGCACTGCTGCTAAGGGGGTCGTGATAAAAAACGCTGGCTTAGTGTTTAATTGGTTAATTATTAGTTGTTTGATTATAGTTATTGATTATTGGTTGGCTAGTCATTGGTCGATTGCTTAATTGTTCAGTTGATTTTCAAATGATTTTCGCGTATTTTCGTGGATTTACATAATTTTTCTTCGATTTGTATGGCTTTTCAAAATTTTTTATTGACACTGACACTCCTTCTCGTTAGAACCTACCCGATCCCCCTGGTACGGACCGTTTGCGACTCAGCGCGTATAGAGCATATTAATATTGATTATACTCGTGCAATTCATATGCATATAATATTGTATCACATAATGCGCACACGTGCGCTATCACCACTCGTCTATTTAAGAACGCGCGCTGAGTCGTAAACGGTCCGATCTAAGCGTTTGGATCGCGTTTTCTCAAAGTAAAGCATTTCAGGGTAGTGTTTATAGGTCACCGGCGATTAGGTCGCGAAAATGCGTTCCTAAATTACCCCAATGGGTTCTTCATTGCTCAAATTTCGTGACGAGAATTGTGTACATTATTTCGATTTTTTAAATTTTGTTGTTAATTTTTTTGCTAGAAAATGACAGCGGCGTCGACGAAAACGGCGACGTCAACATGGACGACGCGTCGTCGTCGTCGACGGCGAACGTCGGCGGCCGGCCGTCGACGTCGGCGGCCGACAGCGACGCGTCGCCGGACGACGACGGCGCCGAAGCGTTTCGCATCATTTTGACGAACAATTTCGGCGCGTCGGAAGTCGGGTCGGTGCCAAAATTGGCCGGCGATCAGCCGCTGGCGGTGCCGTCCAGCGGCAGCGACGTTTATTTGTGCCTCGAGTGGAAGACGGCGTACGAGAAATTCTTCGAACAACCGAGGCTCGACGCCGTAAGCTTCGCGTTTCGTTTTCGGTTTATATCGCGTACGAAAACATGAGAGCGATATACATTTGAAAAAGACGTACACGAGAAATATACAAATTGTTTACTATACGTACAGTCGGGGCGCGAAAATTCTGGGGGGGTAAATTTAAAAGCGCCTTTTTTGTCCCAAAAATGGCGGATACTCGTCAAAAATATCGTTTTTATCGTTTCCGACCGTTCTCTACAGCATAAAAACGTAAGGCAAAAAAAATTTGAGAAAAATACAAAATGTCTAACAAATTGGGTAGGTTTTGTCCTAAATTCGAGGCTATAAAATCGAATTTATAAACTTGCGAATATTTTTTTGTAAAGTAAAATAGAATTCTGGCTAACTTGAGAGATCTGAAGCTAAAAATCAAAACTTCCTTCAGTAATTCGAAGTTTTCGGGTGGAGGATGGAGTCTTGATAATCCTCGTTTTCCTCTAGCTACCGCATTTTTTACTTTTTCTGACCCACTAGTCTATTGTGTGTAGTTTTTTATTCATGCAAATTTAAAATATTCTATTTTAGAACTTAATTTGTTTTAGTTTAGATTAGTTTACTTTAGTCTAGTTTATTTTAGACTTTATTTCATTTAATTTGATTTTATTAATTTTAATTTTATCTTATAATCGAGTTTAGTGCATGCACACTTACGATTTACACTGGCGTTTTTTAAGAGAACACGGAAACACGAGTCGTTATTAACGAATAGGACTCTGAGGAAAAGTATACAGCTGAGCGAATGCCTCGACTTGTTTACAACGAACGAGCGTCTGGGCAAGCACGATTTGTGGTACGCGTCTCATTGTAGGAAATTCGGTGTTAAGTAGTACAAAAATAATGAAATTATAATACAAAATCAATAAATGAAGAATAAAAAATAAATTAAATATTAATAAATAATAAATATAAATAAAATTGAAAATAAAAATAAAACAATAAAATTAAAATACAAAAATTAAAATAATAAATAATCGTAAAGGTAGATATAGCCGCAGGTTTTAGCATACAACGAGCTCTTCATATTTATACTGGCGTTTTAAGCTTGGCGATTGTTCGTAGTTTAAACTGAATCGTGCGCGGATAATAAGTTCGTTTTCGCAAAGCTGATGTAAACTAATCGTTATTGATTGACAAAAGGTTTTGATTTAAAGCATTTCAAGTTTTGAATTGCCAGAAATTTAATTAGATTTAATTTTTTGACTTTACACCTCTTCGACTTTACTGTGTTTTTTCGTCTTTCAATTTATTATTATTTTTGAATTGACGAAATTTTTTCATGTTAAATCGGTTTAATTTTCCAACTTTACTGTATTTTTTGTTTTTTCTATTTATTATCATTCTTCGGCATATTCTTATTTTCTCGTCGTTCCTCGTTCGTGTAAGTAGATGAGCATTAGCGTATTAAGAGAAGCGGAAGATTTGTTGACCAATTTTTTAGTGTAAAGTAAGAAGTGAGAGCAGATGTATACTAAGTATTTTGTAAATATAGCCGTAGTAACAGTGTTTTTTGTACAAGGTCCTTTGTACATGTACAAAGATAGTCCACAAAAGTCTTTGTACATTTTGTATCTGGAAAGTTTCAGGTGCTATAATATGGTATAGTAGCGCTTCCTGTATTGTACGACACGGTTTTTCGAATTTCGGTAGTGTACTTTAGCCGTTGCTAGGCTTCTGGCCGCAGAAAAATACTTAAAACTCACAAAAATTTGACTTTTTTCTTTTTTAAATGCAAATTTTGTCATTTTGAAGACACATACAACCATACATGTAACGGCTCGAAATTTTGGGGGGTCCGGCCATTTTCAGGGGGGTACCCCCAATTTTTGACCAAAAACGGCCAAAAAATTCCAATTTTTTTCCATAACTCGGTCGGGGGTCAAAAATTTTCTGGTTTTGGGGAGGGGATGGGGGAACGTCCGACTTTGGGTGGGGTAGCCCTCATCCCCCTTTTACATGTATGTATGCAACAGAAAATTAGTCATTTCGGCGCGAAGCGCCTAAAATTCCTGGGAATTTTACACCTTTTTACAGTTTTTGTCTTTCCAAAAATTTTTGTACAGTCCTTGTATGTACATCGGAAAAAGTCTTTGCGGAATACCAAAAAAACCGCCTAGTAATATAACAATTCGAAAATTTCCGCCTCATTCTCTTGATGACAAACGTTGTTTGAATGCCTGGAAATTGTGAAGCGTTTCTGGCTATTTATAAATTTTGTGTAGTGTAAATTTACAAATAAACGAATTTACTTATTTGATAAAATCTGCATTTATCGTTCGATATGAAGCGGAAGCTGTTATCGCAAATAATGCTGTTGGTTTTTTCGCTTTGAACTTATTTTTTTATAATTAGTTTAAATGATTCGCAATTTTTGTTAAAATATTTGAAATTCAGATTTTATGGTCATTGGGTAAAAATCTGCAATTGATACATAAGTACAGTAATTACTTTTATTTTAATAACTAACGCTCAATTCATTTTATTCTTTAGTTCAAATTTTTATTGTTTACGCACTTGTTATAAGCGCTTTGTTTGTGTTTTTCGCGTTTTATCCAACCTACTGGACTTGCTTTAAAATGTGGACGCTTTTGCACTTTACACTTTATCGATTTGGGCTGTATTTTTAATTTTTATATTTTTCTTTATTTTTTATTTTCTATATTTTATATATATTTTGATAACAATGTACTTTGCATCACAACATCCAGTTCGTTTGTCCGTTTTGTGGTATTGTCCTAAGTGTAAATCGCATCAACAGGCGACGAAAAAATTCGACCTCTGGAGCGTACCCGAGATACTAATTATACACTTGAAGCGGTTCTCCTACGACTCGTATTACAGGAACAAAATCGAAACACTGGTCGACTTTCCCTTAGAGTACGCAATGTATTACGTATGCGTATGTTCACAGTGTAAACTGTTGTGTAAAGTGAGCATAATACTTCAGACAACGTACGGGCTAGTAGTAAAAAGTGAAACTAGTTGCAACGCGCTTTATTTGAGTTTTGATGGTTTTGATCTGATTTTGAAAGAGCTTGGAACCGTCTCAGCACATCTGGGCGTGGGGGATTTGGGGGTTCTGCACCCCACTCCCGCAGAAACCGAAATACCCCCCCAGAATTCAATTTTTGAAAATTTTTTCGTTTTTTCGCAATTTTTGATGCCAATGGATAGTGCTTGATGAGAAACGTCGAAAAATGTTGTTTTTATCGCCATACCACTATTTTTAAGGCCATTTTTTGACCTTCAAAAAATCTTGCACCTTCCCCCCACCCAGACTTTTCTTCCTGCCCACGTACGCTTCGCAGCATCTACGTGCGTTGGCAGTGTAAAATAAAGGTAATAGTGTAGAGTGGACGAAATAGTTTAAACAGCATTATGTACATGCTAAAGTAGAAAAAGCAAAAGAAACCGTATTGCTTGCAACGCGCTTAAAATGTCTTGAATGTTTTAATTCGGGTTATAAACAAAGCGCTAATTGAAACCGTTTAAACACTGACTTATGTTATCAGTGTAAAGTAAACGTAATAGTGTGAAGTGGACGTAATTGTGTAAACAGCGTACATAATGAAAGGCAAAAAGCAAAAGTAAAACTAGTTGCGACCATAGAGGCGCAGCATGGCTGAAATTGGGGAGGGGTCAGAAATTGGGTTTTTTTCGAGCCAAAACGACCTCTAAAACTATTTATAAGCGCTAAAATAGCGTTAAAACTACGTTATTACACAGTTTCTGGACAATTTTAAGCACTTTTGGAGAAAATTTTCAATTTTCATCCGTTTTTGGCCTTCATTTTGACTCATTTTCCCCCACTAAATTTTCCTTGTTTTCATTCTAGGGAACATAGGCGCACAGGGTCAGGGTCGGCAGTGGGGGTGAAATGTCAGAAATCTAAGACAGTGAATTTAACGTTCACAAACTTTTTGTAGTCCAAACGACCAAAATGGTCAAAATAGGCTATAAAACGTCTTTTCGTGGTAATTTCGCATTATTTACAGTATTTGTAGTCCATTTTGACGGCATTATATCACTTTTAGGACTGAAAAATACAGAAATTGACCATTTATCGGCGCTTTCTGGGTAAAAAATACATAAAAGTTATCTAGAAATTTTCACTGCTTTTGACCTCAAAAATGATGCAAAAAAAAGGTTCCTTCAGCGCTAAATCGCTAGTCAGTACAAGTCTGGCTGACCCTTCAGCGGGGGGTAATACCTCCTCACCACACCTGGGCGTGGTAGGGGGTCTGGGGGTATGCACCCCCTGAAATTAAAATACCCCACCCCCCAGAAATCAAAATACCCCCCAAAATTGAATTTTTAAAAATTTTTCCGTTTTTTCGCAATTTTTTGATGCTAATGGATAGTGCTTGATGAGAAACGTCGAAAAATGGTGTTTTTATCGCCATACCACCATTTTTAAGGCCACTTTTTGACCTTTAAAAAATCTTGCACCCCCCCAGAATTTTCTTGCTGCCTACGTATGCCTTTCACCCCCTATGTGCACGTATTTAGGGGTCCAGACTATAGATGCACAGAATGGCCGACCTGGGGGGGTCTAAAATTGGATTTTTCTGGGCCAAAATGACCTTAAAACTTATTTAGGCGTTCAAATAGCATTAAAACTACATTATTACACAGTTTTTACTCAATTTGAAGCACTATTGAATAAAATTTTCCGATTACCATTCGTTTTTGGCCTTTATTTTGCCTCATTTTTCCCATGAACTTTTCCATTTTTCCATTCTAGGGTTTCAGGACCCCCAAACCCCTTCCCTAAAGTGTATGTCTGGTCTAGACCCCCAAACCCCCCACGTGCATGTCTGGTTGCGACCCGCTTAAAATGTCTTGATGTTTTTTAATCTGTTTTTCTTAAATTGGTTGGAACTGTTTAAAGAGTGACGTGAGTCATCGGTGTAAAGTGAACGTAATGTAGTAAAGGTGACTTAATAGTGTAAACAACGTACATGTGCTGAACAAAATGTAAAAAGTTGCACAAGTTGCGGTCGCATTTTAAATGTCTTTCGAGTATTTCAATTCTGGTTTAAACTGTTCAAATATTGTATCGTTTCCGGTATACTGCGTAAGAAAGTTTTAAAAAATGTCAGTTTTCGTTATTATTGATTTTTTTCTTCAGAAAATTGAATGTTCGACCCTGGATCGTTAACGACGATTCTCAAGACGCCTTGTACGACCTGATCGCCGTCTCTAATCATTACGGCGGTCTGGGCGGCGGTCACTATACGTATTATTTGTTTTTTAAGATAAATATTTTCAAAATACAATAATTATTAATTAATTATTCAATTAATTGATTAATTTATTTATTTATTGACTTTTAATGTTCTGTTTTAGATACGGCGTTCGCTAAAAATAAATATTCGCAAAAGTGGTATTTGTTCGACGATTCACGAGTAGCATCGGTCGACGACACGGAAGTTGTAGTAAGAATTTTGTTGTTTTTTTTAATTTTTGGCTTAAAGAAGTTTTTATACTAAACAAGATAAAAAATATTTCTAATCGATTTGCGAAAAATATGTCGTTTGGGTTGTCGGAAATTTGAAATTTTGATTAGTTTTCCACAAATTCAAGCTGGAAATTAACATTTTAATATTAGGTCCCGAGGTAATTATATTTTCAACGTATCTAATCCCACATGGGCGTTGTGTGTGCTTTTTTAAGAGAACATTGTTCGCGCCTTGAAGTTAAGGGCGCTTAATCATAAAGTATAGAGGGGTTAGTATAAAAATTAATAAACATTACGAATTATAAACGAAATATACAGTAATACAGAGAAACGCTTTAAGGGTACAGTTGTAATAGTCACTAAATAGCATTGTTTAAATTTCGTTGAGTAACAAATTAAAGGTGGGTATATTTTATATTTTTTCAGGTATATTTTATATATTTTATATTTTCTATATATTCAAAAGAAATTTTTATTTTTATAAATTTATATTATATTTATATATTATTACTTATATTTTTTATATTTTATATTTTTTATTTTATATATTCTGTTCCGGCGATTTCGAGCTGATGGAACGTTTTTTAGCATCATTTTTGAGATCAAAAGCAGTAAAATTATCGAAATTTGTTGTCTTTTTTAACTCGAAAAATCGCCAAAAATTGATAAATTTCTGCATTTTCTAGTATCAAAAGTGTTAAAATGCAGTCAAAATGGAAATAAAAATGCTTTTAAAATGCGATATTACCACGAAACAACGTTTTATTGGCTATTTTGATCAGTTTGATCGTTGAAACAGCAAAAAAATCGTGAATGTTAAATTTACTGTTTTGGATTTTCGGTATTTCACCCCCCCCCCTTGCTGACCCTGACATCGTGCACCTATCGTGGGCAGACACTTAACATGTAACGGCTCAAAATTTTGGATGTGGGTAATCGGCCGATTTCAGATGAGAGGGAAAACTCGCGACTGTAGTTTCCCGAGGTCGAAAGTTCACGGCGTGGATTCCCAAAAGTTGGGACCTCTAAATTTGCAGTTCTAGCCTTTTTTGCAGGTCAAATATAACAAATGGTTAAAGCATTCTAGCTTACTTTTTTAATGTAAAAAACTGCATTTTTAGTATTTTTGTCTAATTCTGACTAGTTTTGTCGTTTTTGTAAGTAAAAAATATGAGCATTTATAAAAAAATTTTCACTTCTGAGATGATCATGTTAACTTCATTCTAGGCATTCTATGGGTAAACAAAACTGAAATGTATATACTAGTCGGCGCATTGAAATAAGTTCAAGTACTGTGCTAATTTCATACCCAAAAATCTTGCAGAAAATATCTGATAGCTGATAATCGTCTGACTAGGCACGTATCAAGGGGGGAATGGGGGAGGGCTCGGATCGGACTCTTTCCCCCAAAAAATTCGGAAAAATTGGAAAAATAGGACTTTTTAAACGTTATTTTGTGCTATTTTTGACCTTTTAGGGCTCAGTCCCAGTGATCGACCGGGCTCAGAAAATACCGGGCCCGGGCCCGGGCTTTGCTGCCGGGCTTGGTACCGGGCCCGGGCTTATATACTAACAACATGCCTTGCTTCCAATATAATGTTATGCATAAGATACGTATTTAGACCGATTTTACATTTGTTATTTGTCAAACGCAAGGCTTACTGCTGTATCAAGAAGATTTTTGAATTCTCAGCTCTGTTAATTATCCAATCTTTTCTACAAATAAATTAAGTAGTTAGCAAGGATTTTAGTAGCATTATTCAAGCAAGAACTAAGTTTTTAATACAATAGCGCGCAATTCCATTACTAAAATGCACGTGCAACTAAACACGGTTTGAAAAAGCACAAGATTCCATGTAGATATTTAAAGGAAATTGAGCATTAAATTTATGCATTCAGACATAACAGCGACTATGATATGGTCGGATAGAAGATATGCTGTTTGGATTTTAGAACTCAAACTATAGCGTACATTGACGTCAATTGAAATTGTGTAGTGTATAGGATACGACACGTATTGAAGCCATAGGCGTAGCTAGGGGCATTGGGGGCACATGCCCCCCCCGAAATTTTTCAGAAATTTTGTGATTTTTCGAGTGTAATAACTGTGTCCAGAAAATTGAGTTCAAAAAGGCAAAAACGTCAAAAATTTTCCGCGCTTCGCGCCGAGTCTTTATTACATTTATTGTTATATAGATCCAATGAGTTCAAAAGCTTAAATTAGCTAAAATAATCGATCAATTCACATCACTTCAGTGATTTATTGCTCTATTTGTTCGTTGAATGAAACTGCGCATGCTTGTTGAGCATAAGAGTAAATGTGCGAAAATGATTGTGTACCAGTTTGTCTATTCTTTGCTTTGTTTGTCTTTCTTTACAAGGACAGGACACATAATCCTATTTTAAATGAAAGGAATGGCCAAATTTTCTTATGTTTTTGCGCATTTTCTGTTTCCTGAATTATATCTTGTTAATAAGAAGGCCACAAATGGGCCTAAAAACGGTAAGAACAAAATTGTCATTGATACATCTATTTTATATCTTATTGGCAGCACCCTTTGCTGCGCTTTATACTTAGCAGAGACCGAAAAGCGCGTTTCAGCTCAGAAATCTTGTACAATGTAGGACTTCATCAATTTTAAGTGTTTTGAGCTCAATTTAGAACCGAGATTTGGCCGATTTTGCGAAAATTTTAGCGATAGTATTTAACATTGAAGTGCTTATTTTACAAAATTTTCTAGGGGAAGATTGAGCGCGCCACCGCAGCCCCCCGCCGTAAAATCTCGTTGTACATGCGCAGCGAGATTTTTTGGGAGGACGAAAAGGGAAAAGGGTTTGCCGAAATTAATTTGTCTGTTCTGTATGATTTAAGCGGTATAAATTGTGTTTAAAGAGCTAAAACGTCAAAATTTATCCGGCGCATGGCGGTGCTGGTTATTGTTCTTTCTTATTGTAAAGCTTCAGCATTGCGTTCAATAGCCTAAATCAGGCGAAATATCACAGAATATTAGTATTCACAGGCTACAAAATGTTAAGGACAGTAAAAGATTAACTAAATTCCTTGGTGCTTTGCGCCTCTTATGATTTCCGAACTGTTTGTCAATTAGAAGACCGTAAATTCTACATGAAAACGGTAAAAATTTCAAAAATTTTCGGGCGTTTCGCGCTGATTAACATTTTTGTATTTCTGATTGTCAGAAACCCATAAATTAGCTAGGCTACACTACTAAAGGTCGAAAAACTCAGTTTCTTATGTATAGGTACATAACGTTACTAACATTCAATGCAAAATTAGTCTTAAAAAATGTTTTTGTGTATGCCCCCGAACCAAAATCCTGGCTACGCCTCTGATTGAAGCGTTGTAAAGAAGATGAATGCACATTTAAAGTTGACAAGTATATGATAATGAGCAGGTGGGCAGAAGTAAGGCAAATGGATTTAAATAGAATCACAGGCTAGCAAATTCATAAGAAATACGGACAACAGCTGAAATAGTAAACGTCTAAAATATTAACGATAATTATTTGAGGCCCGGTTGAGGCCCGGTGGTTCAGCCGGGCCCGGGCCCGGGCCTGCTATGATCGGCCGGGCCCGGTCCGGGTACCCGGCCGATCACTGCTCAGTCCCCCCAAAAAATGGTGTTGCCTCTCAAATAGGACGGCCAGCTATATGCCTGCGTCTGGCAGTGATTCAAGTCTTGGTGTGAGCGTAAGGTAGGGGTAATACTTCTCCCCTCCGCCTTTAAGGGGCTGTGTGCTCGCGATTTCTCTAAAAAATCGTAGAAAATGTGCTTTTTTATGCATGTTTCACTATCTATTTGCTTTAAAGTGTCAAATATTCGGACCTTCGCGCCATATAGTCGTTTTTCGACTACATTTCGTTCAATTTCATCAAATTTTTTCGATATTTATTCGAATTTTTTTTGTTTTTGCGCTCTAAAAAGATGGGGAATCGTCCGAAACGCCAAAAACGATGTTTTTGGTGCGTATCGACTGTTTATTGAGCCAAAAAGGCTAAAAAACGGTGGATACGCACCAAAATAACTTTGTATATGTATATATTTACTCGTGAAAAAGACTAGACAATTCGATTTCACCTCTTTAGAGCAGCTCCTAATCTATTTTGATGGTTATGTCATGAGGTGATATAAATTAATCAGTAAACAATAAAAATTAAATAATAGAAATAATAAAATAGTAAGATTCAACGAATTATTTGGAAATTATATTAAATAATAATCGCATTCCGAATTCGCTGGTTCCGAATTCTTCTTTTATATTTAACCTCTTCCAATTCAAATCGTGCATGTAATGGATCGAAATTTAGGTTGGAGTCTCCGATCATTTTATGGGGTATAGGGGTGTGTATATATGACTTACAATCACACCTGGGCGTGGGGCCCCCCAGAAACCAAAATACCCCCCCCCCAGAAATAAAATACCCCCAGAATTCAATTTTTGAAAATTTTTTCGTTTTTTTCGCAATTTTTTGATGCCAATGGATAGTGCTTGATGAGAAACGTCGAAAAATGGTGTTTTTATCGCCATACCACCATTTTTAAGGCCATTTTTGACCTTCAAAAAATCTTGCACCCCCCCCCCAGAATTTTCTTGCTGCCCACGTATGCTTACAATTATTAGCCAAAAATTGCAGAAAGGGCCACAAGCGCAAGCTTTCGCCAAAAATCGGAGGGTCAAAAATTTTTTGGCCTCAGTGGGGATTAGGGACGATCGACTTTGGGTGGAATATCCCGATCCCCTGCCACACTTAGGCCCCAAATCCTCTCAATATTGTAAAATCCTTTATTGCCGAAAATATTTTCATTCAGTCAAAGGGAGCTTATGTGTTAGTATACGCAAGAAGACGAGAAACGAGTTATAAATTAAACGATCCAAATTTCGAAATGGAAGAAGGCGAATCGGACTAATCCATTTATCGATTTATCGATTGAGGACGGTGGGCTTTTATTACGATCGTTTGATTTCGTCGAGAACTGGTCACGTTGAATTATTTAGCTTAAGCTAGCTGCATTTTTTCTAATTTAAAGCCTCGTCTTTTTACAAATACTAAGCTTTTTCGTCGTTTACACACGGATCAGGCTCGGTGATACTTTACACTAATTTTCTATTTACACTCGTGGAAAGGGCTCGTGGCGATTCGGCGCCTACGTGTCGTTTTCTTGCAGTGGGCTTGTTTAACTCGATTTCAGCTTAAATATTGAAATATTGCTCATTACTATGAAATGAGAATATAGCCTTGTTTAAATTTTGAATTTGGCACTTATAAACTATTAATTAAAATGATGTAAAGCGCAACAGTAAGTTGCAAAGATTTTTGGCAGCGAGTCAAAATACCACATTTTGTTCGACTCTGGCTTTACAACTGACCATGAATTCCTGTATTATTCTAGTAAAACAAAATTCAATCCAAAAACTTCAGTTTCACCCCTTATTGTCGTTTTTAATAAATACATACATAATTTACTTCTGAGTTTTCGGTCTAAAAAATTGAAATTTTCAGAATTTCCGAAATTTTTTTAAAAAATAATGACATTGTGTTGTTTGTAGCCTATTAAAATGAATTGAATCCCTGAATTTTGTTTGCAATTTAGGAAACCGTTTACTCCGCCTGCAATAAATTATAGGTTTAACATTGATATTTTGAAAACTTTAAAGTCCTAATGCTCTTACAACTTAATTTGAATCAGTCTTCTAGGTTTTTGCCTCTGTGTGCTTTTTGCACTTACTCACTTTAATAAGTATTTATTTTTAAGATTCTAGTGATCTAATAAACTTGCTGAGGAATTGTAAAAAACTGAATTTAAAAAAAACATTTCCAATTGTCTGTACTTTTGAATTTTTTCGGTTGCTTATAAAAAAATGTGTTTAAATCGAAAATTGGATGGAGTGCTGTGTAACGTGTGGAAGGACGATGACAGTTTAAAATAGCCTTGTTATTACGAATAAAGTAAAACTAAGCAATATTAAATAAAAATTAATGCAAATTGAGTCGTCATCAAGAATAAATAAGGAGAAGAAAGATTAAAGAATAAATTGAAATAAAGCGGAATAAACATAGGAGAAATTATATTCGGTTCGATTTCCTTATCTTTTCTTATAGCTTTTCCAATTTATTTTTGCCACTTATGTTTGCACATTTTGTTTAAACTGTCATATTTTACAAAAATTTACGACTTTAAACTTTGGTGCTGCGCTGAGGGATCTCATATTCAGAAGGACTTAAAATTGAATTTTTGAAATTTATTAACTCATATTCTCTATTTTCGATGCCAATAGATAGACGTCGATGGGAAAAGTTCAAAAATGGTGTTTTATTGCTCTACCATAAATTTTTCGGCACTTTATTTTGACATTTTTTGTTAATTTTAACTTTTTTTACAACAGAGTACCGCCTGGGATACATTCTGAATTCTACAGTAATTCATATGTGCTATTTTTTGAGTCCATTGTCGCTGACCTCATTTTCCTAGCGTGTTGCGTTGCGCGTTTGGAGCTTTTGCCTTGGTTCAACGTTCTTTATTATGTATAATTTAACTTATTATTAGCCTGCTCGCGACTTTTTCTGTCCTCATTGAAGTAGCGAAAATAAAATACAGAAATATTACTGTCAGTACGGACACGCATGGACATAGGGTGGTGAAAGGACCATAATGTACAGCATGGGAATTCTGGGGGTCAGGCCCAATATTTTTTTAAAAGTGCCTTTTTTGAGATGATCGTTCTTTCTAGAACGTAAAAACGTTTAAAAATTTGAAAAGTTGAAAAAATTGAGTAAATTGAACAAAATATGGCCAGAAAATGTGTGTATAATTTGAGATTTTTGAGCCAAAAATGGGCTAAAAACGCTTAAAACGGCCACTTCTTAAGACTTTTATACGTTTTACAAAAAAATCGATAATTATGGGGGTCAGTTGCCATTCTGGGGTGTCAAACCCCTCGCCCCCTCAAGAGCACGTCTGGTCAGGACCACACCTGGGCGTGGGGGTTTGGGGGTATGCACCCCCCCCCCCAGAAACCAAAATACCCCCCCAGAATTCAATTTTTGAAAATTTTTTTCGTTTTTTTCGCAATTTTTTGATGCCAATGGATAGTGCTTGATGAGAAACGTCGAAAAATGGTGTTTTTATCGCCATACCACCATTTTTAAGGCCATTTTTCGACCTTCAAAAAAATCTTGCACCCCCCAGAATTTTCTTGCTGCCCACGTATGGTCAGGACCATAGATGCACAGCATGGCCGATCGGGGGAACGGGGGGTCAAAAATTGAGCTTTTTTGGCCAGATGACCTCGAAAACTGGCATAAGCATAGCGTTAAAACTACGTTATTACACAGTTTCTGGGCAGTTTAAAGCACTTTTGAAGACAAGTTTCGATTTTCATCCGTTTTTGGCCTTCGTTTTGCATCATTTTACCCGCAAAATTTTCCATTTCGGGGTCTACTCTAGACACTCCCCCAAGTTCTCCCTCCCACAGGCATATCTGGTGAGGAATACCCCAGAATCCGATGGATTCCTCAAAAATCGACAGATGCCAGATTCATTTTTTGTATGTACCTATCTTGACCGATTTTGCCCGATCGCCATTCCTCCCAGAATTTGGCTGCTGCCTACCGTCAAACATGCTTTGCTCAATACTGTACGACATTCTTATTCTATTACTTTACAACATTTGCAGCCATTTTATATTTTTTAAAAACTCGAAAAATGGACAGACTTTATTTTCAAAGCTGCAGTACCGCTCAAAAGTTTAAGGCCGCCCTGATCGCTTACTCTGAAATCGGACTAGTTGTCAACGCGCTTTTAACCTTTAAGTTAAAATGGCTGACTTTCACTTTGCACAAGTTTCTAAACCAGTTTTTTACGCTGATTTCAAAAAGGTTAGTTGTTTTTTATTCGGTTCACTGCTTGCTGACTTTCCATGGTTAAATCTCGGTCGATTATACCAGTCATTCGGTTGAAAATCCTTTCTATGTTTAACGATGCCAAACTATCACAAAGAGTGATTGCTGGACGTCTTAATATAGGTCGGTGTGCCGTTCAAAACGCGCTTACGAAACACAAACAGTGTGATTCATTTAATGATCTTCCTGGATCCGGGCGACCCTCTAAATTGTCCACTCGAGGTCAACGTGATTTACAGCACGCTTCCTTAGAAAATAGACAATTGACCGCTCCTGGCTTGCAAGCAGAACTTTCTATGGGCGGTGGGCCATCCATTTTGAGGCAGACAATTAGTCGGCATGGCACCTCTGTAGTATTGAACTTTATGGTAGAATTGCCGTGAAAAAGCCTTTTTTGAGCGAAATTAACATGAAGGAAACAGCTTGATTTTGCTCGAAATTTTGCACACTGGACTTTTCTAGATTGGTCAAGGATTTTATTTTCTGATGAGTCGAAATTCTATTATTTTACTTCAAAATCGAGGATTTATGTCCGCAGACGTTTAGGCGAAAAATATAATGTTGACTGTATGGTCGGCAGCGTCAAACATGGAGGAGGAGGAAGTGTTTTAGTCTGGGGTTCATTTGGCGCCCAAGCATACCTGGGCAATGGCTGACGGTTCGCCCCGCCCAACTTCTAGCCAAAAGGGTAGGTGGGTCCCTAAACTCTGAAAAAGGTGGGTCTGTCCCTGAAAAAGGTGGGTCTGTGCCTGAAAAAGGTGGGTCGTTCAGCTTAATCAGTGGGTCAGTCACTGAAAAAAGGTGGGTCCATCCATGAAAAAGGTGTTGAACAGTGTAATAAGATGGTTCCTGTGCATGTTTTGCAAACTGATCATGATATACTGTATCTAGCATTTCCTCAAATTATCTCCAAAAATTTTCTCCCTGCACAAAACATAGCCCCGTCCAAGTTACCCCTTCGCCGCGTCCAACTTTTGGTTCGGCCCGTCCTGGTGATGGGCCGATATGGTGCATTGCTCAGGTGTGCGCCCAAGGTGGCGGCGATTTAGTTTTTGTTCCTTCTTACCCGAAAGTTACAGCAGCTTCATACATTGAGTTGATTGATGAACACATAGTTCCGTCTTTAGTAACTGCTATGGAAAAGCCATCAGAGGAATTTTTTTCCAGCAGGATAATGATTCAAAGCACAAGGCGAAGGCTACTATGTCGTATTTTGTGGATAAAGGAGTTCCTTTATTACTGTGGCCACCACAGTTCTCGGATTTCAATCTTATTGAAAGTATTTGGTTTATAATGAAAGGGGAACTTAGAAAACAGAATTTCCGTGCGCATTCTAGGAGTGAACTGATTCAAAAAGTGAAGGATATTTGAGCTTCAATCCCTAAGAAAAAAATGCATTGAATTTATCAGTTCAATGCCTCTTCGTTTACAATCGCTAATTCATGCCAAAATCTATCCGATTTCATTTTAATCGATTCTTTTTTGTTGACTGTTGATTGTCGATGATTGTTCTTGTTACTTTTGTTCAGTTTTAAAAGTTCTTCATCAATGACTAGTTAAGAATTTATGTCTGGAATACAGTGCATTTAAATCGTGGGTGGCCTCGAACTTTTGAGCGGCATTGTACCTGTATACAATGCATAATGGGGACTTATGCATTTTTTCACCTTTTTTACAAAAGAAACATTTTTAATCTATTGGTGAGAAAGGAATATACATAGGTGGTACATGTGTAGTTGCGTAACAAAGTTTTGTCTTCATGTGAATGAGGTTGTTCAGTTGGTAGGTACTAGGTAGAGCAGTGAAACTCATACCTGGGCAGCAAGAAAATTCTGGGGGGGGTGCAAGATTTTTTGAAGGTCAAAAATGGCCTTAAAA
Source organism: Mermis nigrescens (assembly GCA_036768485.1). Lineage (NCBI taxonomy): Eukaryota > Metazoa > Nematoda > Enoplea > Mermithida > Mermithidae > Mermis > Mermis nigrescens. The sequence goes on along the minus strand of JAVLUZ010000608.1, from coordinate 553,033 downwards.
ATGGTGGTATAACGATAAAAACACCTTTTTTCGACGTTTCTCATCAAGCACTATCCATTGGCATCAAAAAATTCCGAAAAAAACGGAAAAAATTTCAAAAATTGAATTCTGGGGGGGGTATTTTGGTTTCTGGGGGATGCATACCCCCCACGCCCAGGTGTGGTGAAACTGCATAGAACAATTTGTTTTTTTTGGCAATTATGGGTTAGACTGTAAAATGTACAAAAACAAATTCAAAATACTTATTGTATGTACAGTATACGCACATATTTGTTCGACATTCATAATAAAATTATACTTTTTTGCATGTTAGAAAACTGGATGCCTACATAGGTGGGCAGCACCGAAATTCTGGGGGGGTGAAAAAATTTTCAAAGGTCAAAAAATGGCCTTAAAAATTGGTGGTAAGGCCAAAAAAATTACCATTTTTCGACGTTTCTCATCGAGCACTATCCAATGGCATCAAAAAATTGTCAAAAAAGCAAAAAAAAATTTTTCTGGGGGGGTATTTCAACTTCTGGGGGTGCATACCCCCCAAACCCCCACGCCCATGTGTGGATGCCTACAATTTTACACTTTTTAGTTGATGATTCCAAATTATTGAAATTTTTACGGCGACGATCAAAATTAGTCATTTGCTGAGCACCTCTCTGAAGTTTGAACATCGTTACAATGAAGTTTAAAGCAAAATCAGGCTTACCCAGAAAATAATTTCAAGCATGTCAGCGGATTCACAAACCGTATTTTGAACCACTTTACAAAAAATTGGTATTGCAACATCGCATCCTAAGAGGAATCGCCTCTTCCTCACGTCTTAGTCATAGAGGCGCGTTAGCGCGTACCAATAATATATGTACTTGGGTACCCCCAACATATGTATATCCATTCCCCTTCCCCCAACCGCCTACAGCAATAACGGGACACATCTTGGAGATGCGGTTTTTTAAAAGATAGATAATCAAAAACTTATCCTTTTATTTTATCCGATTATAGTCCACTTCATTTAGCTTTGATGTTTCTAAACAAATTGAAACTGCCTACAAAAGTGGTTTAAACTAATACCATAGCTGTGATATACTACTGTAAGCCGGAGCACTGCATCCAAAGTTTAAACCACTGTTGTAGCCTGATTCGTGCGGATTGAATTGAAGAGAAAATCGCAAAGTTAAATGAAACAGACTATAGTAATGAGCGTGTAAAGTTTTACTGTAATGTTACTTGTTTTTAAATTTTGGTCGATCACACGCCTTTTCTGATTCAGTTTTGCATTCTGTTTCATCTGGCTTTTTAAATGTAGACAATTAACTTAGCTCAAAACCGATTTTTTAATATTTTTAAGTGATTTATTTTCAGAGTGGCAGTGTATACAGTGTAGGGTGGAAAACGTATTTTGGTTTCTCTTTTGTCTGCCAATAACTCCGATTATAAGTCCTGAAAAATTTTTTCAGATAGAAATGTACTACGCCTCAAGGGCTACTTCCGGTTTGCCAGTAAGCTTTTTTACACTCAATGCGAGTTTAGATATAGGGGTTTAAAATTTACAATCTAGTGGATAGTATAAAAACAGGTTTTGTCCAGATTTGTCCGCCAATTTCTCCGGCTATAAGTCGGGACAAATTGAGTAGAATAAAAATAAAGTACTTTTGTAGGGCTAAATGTTGCAGCGAATCATCTCTAACAACTTAATATTGACTCACTCCTGGAGGTGTAAAGTTCGAAACCAGGGGCTTGGGCGAAAAACACGTTTTCTCCCGTATTTTGATTGTTCAGTATTTCAAATATAACACAAAAACAGAAGTTTCTCTTGCACAAATGTACTACGATTCAAGGGCTACAAATGATCAAAACCGAATATCTTTACACCCAATGGGGAATTTGTCAGTTATTTATAGTTAGCAGTCTGGTGAATGGTGGAAAAATACGTTTTTGTCTCTTTTTTGTTCGCCACTTTCTCCATTTAGAAGTCGAGATTATTTGAATAGAATTAAAATAAAGTACTCTTTAAGAGATACTTGTCACACAGATTGTGCTTATTTACATCAATGTTTAGCCTTTTCGGAAAGTGTAGAGTCGAAAATTAGGGGTGTTAAACGTGTTTCTGTCTTATTTTCTTCTACCAACTTCTCCGGTTATGAATTTGGACATGAAGACCAGTCTATAGATTGTTTCATTTATCCGAGAGCTTTTTTAGCGAATCTTTTGCGAGGCTACAGTAAGTCTATCTTCCCTATTTGCTGTAGGTCATTTATAGATAACTCTAGCAACTTAGAAAGGAAGGATTTTTTAATAGAATTTCTTACGGCATAATTTATTGTCGTCTTCTAGCAGATCATCCAATATGCGGATGGAATCCGTTCATTCAGTTTGTCATAAATTGACCGTAAACACAATACACTAGCATATTTAAGGTAGCCGAGAATTTCCGCATAGCGTATTGGTAGAACGTCCAATTGTCGTCGAAGCAAAACAGGTTCGATTCATACTGCAAGATTTTTATTTAGCGCCTTTACTGTCGTATTTCACAGCACTGTTTAGATGCTTGAATTAAGTCTATATGGACGGTTTAGTGCACTAAAAGTGAAATAATGGCGGTCGCTCGCCCCCACTTAACTCTTCTGTCGAGTTTAAAAATGTGCCAGGTTCAAACGTCATACCTATGTACGCAACTCGGGCGCGTTTGTTTAAAATCGGCAATGGTGTAAAATGGTTAACATCTTATATTTATTAGTCTTCAGACCATTGTGGAGAACTAATTTTGTCATACATATTGATCGTAGTATCAGAATTACGAATCCAAGTGAAATCTTCTTTACACTCGGTGGTCGTTTACACTTTACATTGAAAATTAACTTTAGTTCTAGAGCGTTAAGAAAGCTTAATCTTTTTCGGAATGTTCTATGTAGCGTCAAAATCACGAATCGGACTATAAGTTTCTCTACACTTGGTAGTTGTGTAATCCTTACATTATCCATTTATTGTCGATATGTATAAACTTGACACTACAGATTTATTTTACTTACAGGGCGTTGCAAAACGTAAATTTTTTTCGTAGTATGTTCCGAGAGGTTAGGATTACGATCTGATCTGACTATATGTTTCCTTTACATCCAGTAGTTCTGTAAAGTTTACACTGAAAACATTTGATCTGTTCAAATAAGGTGAGGTTGTCTTGTTTAAAAAATAATGCTGATTTTAAGAACAATATTGTTTTCCGCGTTCTTGGACTGTTGTCATTATTGTGGCATATTAACATATGCGTTTGCTGACTGATTTACTCAAGTAGGCTAATTAAAAGTAGGGAACTAGCAAAGAAAAATGCTCCGCTAGAACAAAAAGGACGAATATACTTGGAATAGCAGATTTTCGAAGATATAAAAGGAAGGGACTAGGATAATATCACATAAGCGCGCAAAAAATCACAAGAATGTGCTAATAATTAAACTTTTCCTAATCAACACAAAAATCTAAGTATACTCTGTGGCCTCTGAAAAAACGGTCCTCTCAAGACATTTCTCACAGGTGTGGTGAACATCTTAGAAGGGAAATTTCGCCTGTGCTAAATAGTCAATTTAGACGGATATCAGTTTCACATTTTTATGACAATTTATAATCTCTAGTTGGTTAAATGGCTTTAGAGATGAATTGCGACATTTGCATCATGCTGCTGAATCCGGCTCTACAGTTAAACGTGTTGGGCTAGCGTAAGGTGATGTAGGTACATTTTCTCCTGCTTCGGCATTCTACAGGTATATCAGCTATTAAAGTTTCTGGTCTATCGTTATGGACTACTGCATTTATTTGTACGGTTATCTTGATAATTATTCTTGTGCTGTGTCCTAAATTCTTGGTACTGACCTGTTTACGCATGTTTAGTGGCTTGCCGCACTGCTAAACAATTGCAAAAGCGGCCGTTCGGACTTCACTTCAGTTAAAGTTAGTAAACAAAATGATTTGTCATTTTTTAATTCATATTGATCAGTTCTTTTAAATTGTAGCGTTCTTTATTTCTCAAACTGAAGCCACAACTACCTTCTGAAGGCCGCAGAATATACTTCGATGTTTGTCTTGATTAGAGAAAGTCTGATTTTTAGCACATTCTTATAATCTTTTTGCGCGGTTTAGGTGACTTTTTCCTAAAGTCCCGTCCATACATGTACAGAATGGGAATTCTGGGGAGTCAGGCCCTATAATTTTTTAAAAAGTGCCTTTTTGGGCTAAAAAATGATGTGTACACGTCAAAACTATTTTTTAACGTTTTAGACCATGCTCGTTCTTTCTAGAACATAAAATCGTAAAAAAAATTCGAAAAAAATTGAGTAAATTGAACAAAATATGGTCAAACAAATGTGTGTATGGCACGAAACGCCGAAAATTTGATAGGTTTTGAGCCAAGAATGGGCTGAAAACTTTTAAAATGGTACACTTTTTACAACTCTTACCAACTTTTACAAAAAATCGATAATTCTGGGGGTCGCAGCCACACCTGGGCGTGGGGGGTTTGGGGTATGCAACCCCTCTGAGAAACCAACATACCCCCTTCCAGAAATCAAAATACCCCCTCAGAATTCAATTTTTGAAATTTCTTTCGTTTTTCCCGCAATTTTTTGATGCCAATGGATAGTGCTTGATAAGATACGTCGAAAAATGGTGTTTTTTCGCCATACCACAATTTTTAAGGCTTATTTTTTGACCTTTGAAATATCTTGTACGCCCCAGAATTTTCTTGCTGCCCACGTATGGTCGCAGCCCTTTGGCGGGGTGTCAGTTGCCATTCTGGGGTCAACCTCACCCTTCCCCTGGAACACGTCTGCTCCACCCGTCCCGTCCTTTTATATCTTTAATAATTCGCTATTCCGAGTATATTCGTCCTTTTTGTTCCACATCGGAGCATTTTTCTTCGCTAATAGGTACCTTTGTACCTCTGCTGAGTGATAGACCATATCGATGTATGTGTACAACATGGGTTTCTGAAGGGTTAGACCCAAAAAATGTTTAAAAAGGGCCTTTTTGGGCTAAAAATGATGGGCGCGCGTCAAAAACACTGCTTTTTAACGTTTCGAACGATTCTCATTCTTTCTGAAAGATGAGAATATAACAAATCCCGAAAAAATCTGGAGTACTGAGTAAATTGAACACAAATGTAGCCATAAATGTGCATATGGCATGAAGCGCCGAAAATTTGAGATTATTGAGCCAAAAATGAGCTAAATATGCTAAAAACACGTGCACTTTTCTTAATTTATTAAGAATCGGCAATTCTGAAGGGTCGCAACTCGCAGCCATTTCACGGGGTAGGGGTCAGTAGCATACATGATCCTGGGGGGTTTGGGGGTTTTCACCCCCGCAGAATCATTTTTCACCCCCCGCAAAAATTTTTTCACCCCCCCAGGATTGGCGATTTTTCAAAAGTTTTCTAAACTTACCTGAAAATTGGTGGAAAAAGTGTCTTTTTAAGGGTTTTTGGCTATTTGCTCAGATTCGCCGACTTTTCGGCGCTTCGCGCCATATATTCATGTTTTAAGCGATATATTAGTCAGTTTATTCGACTTTTTCGAAATTTTCTTCATGATTTCATGCTCTAGAAGGATAGAGTATCGTCAGAACGCCAAAAAACGTTGTTTTTTAACGCGTACCGGCCTTTTTGGGCCCAAAAAAGGCACTTTAGGTTTTCACCCCCCTCCCCAGAATTCCCATACTGTGGATGTATGGTTAGTAGTCATTCTAGGGGGTCTATATAACCCCCTTCCCATAAGAACACGTATGATGATAACTATGTGTAATCTTTTAAACCAAAAAACAATAACGACAAGGCCGTACACCAATCGGAACCAAATTTTAATGAATAGTCAACGCATATGTATGATTCATTTGTTTCAAATTCATCGCTAACTAAAATAAGTAGGTGCCTGAAAAGAAAAATTATTATTATTATTATTATTATTATCACCACGAAATTTTTTATTATTATATCTTATTGTTATTTTTGTTATTATTGTTGTTATTATTATTCTTATTATTGCTTTTATCATTGACATTATCGCACGTGAGCGTGGGGATGGTTGGGGTATGCACCCCCCAGAAGTTCGAATATCCCCACAAATCAAAATACTTTCCCCCTCCAGAATTCAATTTTTGAAGATTTCTTTGTTTTCTTTTGCAATTTTATGATGCCAATGGATAGTGCTCGATGAAAAACGTTGAAAAACGGTGTTTTTTTCGCTATATCACCATTTTTGAGACTATTTTTTGCCTTTGAAAGATCAGGCACCCCCTCCCTCAGAATTTTGGTGCTGCCCAACTATGTCAGTATCATTATCATTATTAATAATATTTTTTTATTTTTTTTTATTTCCTGAATATTATTATTTTAATAATTATATTCAGTCAGCAGTTTTCGATTAAACTTTTTCGTGGGCAGAAGCTCAGTCGGATAAACCATCAAAATGTCGTACGCAGTGGTAGTTAGAAAACTTCTTAAGAAAGCTTGCTTTCGCTCTATAATTTAAATCAATTATTCACTTTAATTTATTACGTTAACTAAAATTTACAATTAAGCTCAGCTAGCTTTTCCGGTTATTTAACAACGACTCTTTTCATTTTTCTTAGTTTATTACAGTTTCTGGCCTCATTTCGCCGCTCGTGTGACTATATGCAGAGATTGTGCGAAACCTATAATCAATGTTGTCCACATTTTATACGAACGCAAAAAGTTGATTAGCACTGTTTAAAGTCATGTTTTGGTTGCTTCCGATTAATTTGAATCAAGTTGCACGCAGATTGGTTACACACATAGGTGGGCGGCTCCAAAGTTCTTGGGAGGGGGGTACAGGATTTTTTTAAAGGTCAAAAAAATGGCCGTAAAAATGGTGGTGTGGTGAAAAACACCATTTTTCAACGTTTCTCATGGAGCACTATCCATTGGCATCAAAAAATTGCGAGAGAAAAAAACAAAAAAATTTCAAAAATTTGAATTCCGGGGGTATTTTGGTTTCTGGGGGTGCATACCCTCAAACCCCCCACACCCTGGTCTGGTTACACAGTATTCATAATTTGATACCTTCGCTTGCTGCGGCGAGTGATCTAGAATGGCGTTTTAGTTGCAACCCCCCAGAAAACCGAATACCCCCAGAATTCAATTTTCAAACTTTTTTGTTTTTTCGCAATTTTTTGATGCCAATGGATAGTGCTCGATGAGAAACGTTGAAAATTTGTATTTGTTGCCAAAACACCATTTTTAAGATCATCTTTGACCTTTGAAAAATCTTGCACGCACACACACTTACAGAATTTTGGTGCTGTCCACCTATGGTTTTAGCCAATCAGCTTATCAGCATTTATTTGATCTTTCCTAACTCTTTGCATTGAACTTTTTTTAGCCTCGCTCCACTTGCATCGTTTCTGATGATTTAGATCTATGAGAAATTATATAGCAGTGAGAAGCACTTTTTTGTATATTCACGATATCATAAAAGTAATAAGATGAGAAAATAGGTTTCTAATAAGGAAAACTTTCCATTTCAAATACACATTAGCATCCCCGTTGTGTATAACACAACACGCCTTTTTGCATGGATGTCCATTAGATGCCTATGTTAAGTTTTCAAATCGCGACTCTCTAAAAAATAATTTTCGTGAAAAAGTAACACACATATTCAGAAAATGCATAAAAATTGCACAAAAGTAAACTAATAATGGTCAGAATATGCAAAGCATGTGCAGTTTAAGATAGGCTATAACGGAGTTTTGTCATGGTAAGCTTCGACTGTAAAAAACATCACAGTAAATGAAAGGTTTATCTTGCTTGTTAAAACATTCCAGCTGGTATATCGAGGGCTTTAAATAGTCAATTCAAAACAAGAGGTTCAATAAACTTTAAAGGCCAAATTTTGGGAGTAATGCCCAGACTTCGCTTTTGGAAACAAAAACTCAAAAATTCCATATCTAAGGGTATGTTTCATAGATGAGCAGCACCAAAATTCTGGGGCTTGAAAGATTTTTAAAAAGGTCAAAAAATGGTCTTTAAATGGTGTATGGCGAGAAAAACACCATTTTTTAGCGTTTCTTATCAAGTACTATCCCTTGGCATCAACAAAGTGTGAAAAAAAACAAAAAAAAATTTCAAAAATTGACTTCGGAAGGAGGGGGTATTTTGATTTTGGGGGGAGTATTCGGCCTTCTAGGGGGTACATACTGCCAAACCCCCCAGGCTAACGTGTGGTATGTTTGAACTCTTAAAAACTAATTATTCGTGAATTTCCTTGAAATTCTGCAGTAAGATGCAGTGAAGTTTTCAACGAAATGCGATAAATTTAGTTAAATTTCAATGCGATTTAGGGCATTTAGCAAATATACCCTTGAAAAGCCTTTTTCTCGCGGTTTTTCACTACCGTAAACTTCAGCGTAAGGAAGTATACGTCAGATGACAGTGCATTCCCACCTTTGCCCGATTTTTCCGTTAACTTTGTTTCTGGCCGGCTGAGTCGATAGCCGTTTGATTCTTGTTACGTACTTTGCACCCTCGTTTTCATTCCTTTTATTTCAATTCCCTTTTTATGTACCTCCTATTTTTCATTAATCTTAAAGATTATAAAATATGTCATATAAGAGGCACCGTGGAAGCAATTCAATTTTCAATTAGGGTTTTGTTCAGCGAGATATTCTTATATTGAACTGCTTGTCCATCTACTATAGTTGCTATCAGTCGTGCATACGTGGGGGTTTGGGAGAAACGGTTAATTTCCTGATGAAAATATGGTAAGATTATAGCAAAAAGGAAAAGGTCAAGGTTTTTTCGCAAAAATGAATGAAATCGACCAGGAAATCTATTACGTGATAGATCATTCTAGCCATTTTAGAAATCATATTAGCTCAAAAAACCTCTATGACCATCACGCCAAGTCTGACCCCGGACCGTAAGGGCTATCCAAATGCAACTGTGACCTGCGTCTTTTGCTTACTTATTTTATCAATCGAAAAAAATAAAGACCTTGAGATAAGAAATCTTAGAAGTACTCACCTACCTACATATGTATTCACGTTGTTTTTCGCTTAATATATAAGCCGCCTGTGTGAATGAGTAGGGCCATCAATTATTACGTTTCGAGTTTCTGTATTTCGCTCGAGAAAATTCAAATAATACTTTTATGTACTCCTTCATGTAAACTTTAGGGTTTTCTCGTTTCTTACGTACCTACTTTTATGATTAGATTTTTTAATTTTTTTGATTTTAATTTATTTCGATTTATTTGGGATACTTACTTCCTAAAGCGCCGATTTCGGCATGATGGCTACTCGCCTGGGTTGATCTCCCCACGTACGACTTGATTCCTTCCACGTATTATTAACCATAAAGCGAAGTTTTTTATTTTCATGAAATCTAAGCCGTTTCGACTCTCCAGGTGATAATGTGACACGTATGCGACTTATGGCATCATTATATCCGAGGTGACAATCTGGCGGGATTTGAAACGTTAGCCATGTTTCTGGAAATTGATTAACTACCGTTCTTTCAACGCATGTACTGAAAAAAACAACAACAATGACGAAACACTTCGGATTGTTTTGTACAGTGGGCCTGCCCTGCCCCGAATCCCACCACAGGGCCTACATTGTAATTCTATTGTTTTATCGGAATATTTGCATTTGAGAGAAAGTAAAAAGTATCGCGTATCTCCAAGCGACTTTTTGTGCATTTTTAAGCAGCTCTTTATTTAGTTGGCAGAAGAAAATTAAATAAATAAACACTTCGCGCTTCCCTCAGGCGACGGCATTGTCATGTCAGAGCGATTCAATCAGCATTGGCTAAAGAGTCTCGCTCGCCTATTATGCTTGTTGGTGGTGAGAGAGACGGAGCTTGCGTGGGCTTGGGGTAAGGCTTAGACTCCTTCCCTCCCCCCGAATATCCTGCAGAACCCTTAGAATTTAATTTTCGGCAGGTTTTTTGGGATTTTTTGTTAGTTTTACGCCACCAGACCCCTAGAATTCGGCTACTTCCCATTAAAAGATGGCAGTTTTGGCTGTTGAACCCAAAGCGAAACATTCAGTGCGAACCTAACACCTATGGGGCACATCCGTTTGTTTCTCCATTGGCTAAATTTTATGTAATCTAATGATTGCTTGGATTTTTTATAATTTTTCAGCATTATTTTATTTGTTTCGACGAATTTATTCTATAAGTAATGGAAGAAACTAGCTTTTCCACGCATGAAAATGAAGTGGAAGGGTTGAGTGAAACCCTCAGAATCATACATGCAAAGCAATAAGATTTCAGGAGGAAGGCGTGAAGGCTTATTGGACTCAAAAATGATGGGTGCACGCCAAAGCCTCATTTTTTAGTGTGTCTGACGATGCTTTTACCTTTCAAGATAATGAATACAGAAAAGATTTCAAAGTTATATTTGATAAATGCAATAAGATGTAGTTCAAAACGACTGTTTGACGCAAAAGGCCCGAAAAGATATTTTTTGACTAAAAAATCGCTAAAAACGAAATTTTTTAGAAAATTCCGAATTATTTAGCAGAATATTTCTGGTGGGGAATGACAAACTTTTTTTGTGGATGGAGCGGAGCGAAAACCCCATCAAAACATCTGATAATCTAAGCCCATAATTCAAAAACGCTCCGCAGAATACAGTACACTCCAGAATTGTATTTCCGGTACTTTTCCGCTGTTTGCCCCCTCCAGATCTCAATCAGAAATTGGTTCATGCTCTTGGAAAGTCGTTAATGTCCAGATTTCTAGAGTTATTAAAGAAAATTTTCTGACGCATGTCAAGCCAAAGGCCAAAACTGGATGAAGATCAAAACATTTCTGAAATAGAACGTGTAATTGATCAGAAACCGCTAATTTCTACGCAAAGTTTATCATTTATAGCACGTATGGCTATTTTTATCTGGGTCAATATTGACTTCAAATAGGCATGGAGAGCACACCTGGGCGTGGGGGTTCAGGGGGTATGTACCCTCCGAGAAACCAAAATACCCTCCCTCCAGAAACCAAAATACCCCCAGAATTCAATTTTCAAATTTTTTGTTTTTTTTCGTAATTTTTTTGATGCCAATGGATAGTGCTCGATGAGGAACGTTGAAAAATGGTATTTTCTCGCCTTACCACCATTTTTAAGGCCAAATTTTGACCTTTGAAAAATCTTGAACCCCGCGCTAGAATTTTGGTGCCGCCCACCTATGCATCAGACCCCCTTAATTTGCTTGCCGCCCGTGTATGGAGCTGACCCCTCAGACCGACCGGGCACTGTCACTAATAAGCAGCAACGCGATTTGAGGGGAGGGCGATGGAGCCCAAGTGCCAAAAATAGCTCAGAAAATATTATTCATAGGTTTTTTCATTCATCGATTTTTGGGTAATCTTTTAGATTCTGGGGATATAGCCCCACAGACCACCTACGCCCGTGTGTGGATGAGTGCACCCTAAATCTTAAGATGATTCTCACCCAGCCGGAACTGAAGTTGATGGGAGGATTTCCTTGTCTTCGTGGGATATAACACGACTCGGAATGAATTTCATATCACTCATCTGCAATGTGAGGACGATAGCTATAAGAGAGACTGCAGCCATTTCAGACGCTACGTTTAGAGCAGGTAAAACCGATCTCTCGTTTGTGAATGATGATTTGAGGATAAAATTGATTATATATGATTTTAATTCGAAAAAGCCGTGTCTCCATATCATATTTCGAGTCCCTATATTTTGTAGATTGAATGAATAATAAACGAATAAAAAAGAGCCACCGTTCCGCATATCTGTGTTGACATTAAATTAGGAAATCGCAGAAAAAACATGATTATTTAACTCATGTCTGAAGCGCACCAAACGATCGTATTGCTTCAGTTTTAAAAAACATTACGGCTAGAAAACTTGATTTGTCTTTTATCTTATCAAATTGGACCATTTTTGTGATCAGGTTTGCGTTGAGACTTAGGTTCATATTTCGTAAATTTATTTTTTTTTTTCAAACTTTGATCGGCATGTCATCAAGGAAAGCAAATTCCGACTCATTTGCACAAAACATTGAACAATGGCAGAAATTCAAGAAATTTGAATCGCACGTTCAAGCACATGGGGCCATGGGGCTTTTAGGGGTTCTGGGCGGAAGTACTTTTCAGAGCTCGAAAATGTGCCTGAAATTGATGAGTGACAATTTTCGACGTTTCTATCGAGCCTAATATAGTAAAACGAAAAAATCGCGAAAAAGGTGAAAGTAATTTTTGTAAAGATTTTAATTCTGGGGTTTTTAGATTCGGGGGTGTAGTCTAGATCCTTTACGCTTATGCGCATGTGACCCTTGGTGGCCATAGATGTCTTGTGAGCCACAGACGTGCCCCCCAGAAGTTGAGATAACCCCTCAGAAATCAAAATACCCCCTCCAGAATTCAAATTTTTAAAATTTTTTTTGCTGTTTCTAGCGATTTTTTGATGCCATTGAATAGTGCTCGATGAGAAACGTCGAAAAATGGTATTTTTTTCGCCATACGATCATTTTTAAAACCTTTTTTTGACCTTTGAAAATTTTTTCCACCCCTCCCCCAGAATTTCGGTGCTGCCCACCTATGGTGAGGCAGCTCCTCTTTTGGCGGGGATAGAGACCTCACATATAGAAAAGAGGGGAAAAGATAAAAGTTGATTAATTGAGAATGAAATTAGAAACAGATACGTAGGTATGAATATAACGCAAGCTTAATTTCAGCCTTACGTAAGCAAGAGCAAGAAATTTGTACTTACTGCTCGGAGAACCGTCCGGATTATTAACTAATACGTTTCATAATCCTTTGACAATGAATGAAATTACTGAACTTTCTTTGTTTTTAAATAAATATTGAGAAAAGTAAATAGGCCATATTATAACTAATTGCATGTGATGAAATTAAAATAGCTAACTGTAATACGTGGATGAAAGTAACGTTAGCATTTCTACACACAGCAAGCCTGCGACGCAGAGGATAATACACATTAATTAGGGCATCGAAATGTTACACAAAAATAACAATTCAGAATACAAGATAACGCTATGCTATAATGAGGTTTCCGGCCTCACAAGGTAGGAGAAAGATGTAACTGACCATTTATTTAGGTAAAACAGGGATATTTATCGAACAGTGTAAGCTTGGGCGGGGCTTAAGCTGGTCCGCGCATAAGTACTGACGAACATGTAAGACTGAGAAAGTGTATATCTACTTAGAATATTACAATACGATTACATCTACATATCAGAAAGGCTCGCACTTATACTATCATAAATGGAACGCAAATGTTCATTAATGAATGAATAGGAAAAACAGAAAGACGCTGTTATACGTGTTCTCGGTGGGAGGGGATTCAAACCCCCCAGAATGGCAACTGACCTCCGTAAAATGGCTGCTAACCACAGGTGGGAGGCACCAAAGTTCTGGGGGGGTGCAAGATTTTTTCAAAAGTCAAAAAATGGCCTCAAAAACGTGGTATAGTGAAAAAACAACATTTTTCAACGTTTCTCATCGAGCACTATCCATTGGCATCAAAAAATTGCGAAAAAAAACAAAATAAAAATTCAAAGATTGAATTCTGGGGGGTATTTTGATTTCTGAGGGGTGCATTCCCCCGAAACCCCCCACGTCCAGGTATGCTGCTAACCCCTCCCAGAATTGTTTTTTACATATTTTTTTAATTTTTTCAAAAAGTTTTTATGCTTTACAAAGTGCGAATATTGTCAGAAACGTCAAAAAACAATGTTTTTGACGTGTATCCATCATTTTTAGCCCATAAAGGCACTTTTTAAAATTTTTCAGGGTCCGATCCCAAGAATTCTTATGCTATACCTATATGGACGCTACCAATATTTCTGTAAAAATTTACATCGCACAAGAAAATGGAAAACAACGACAAAAAAGCGTACCTTTCACAATCACATGCACTTTACAAAAACATTTTCTCAGTTACATACACATACACAATATCTATTTGCTTGAACATGTTGAAACGGTACGTAAAAGAGACAATGCAATATATACAGGCACGTAGCTGGCCGCTCTGTTCTGGTGGGACCAACAAAAATTTGGGGGACTGAGCCCACAAAGGCCAAAAATCGCACAAAATAGCGTTTGAATAGTCCTATTTTTTCCGATTTTTCTGAATTTGGGGGGTCCGGGACCCCCACGTTCCCCACAGAGCTACGTGCCTGAATATATATATTGAACTAACAAAATATTAGATTACACAATTTATAAGAAATAATTAATAATATGGCTGAATTGCAAATTGAAATAATTACAATTTCACACATTTTATCAAGAGGTCAGCCTTTGCTCAATAGGCACATCAGACAATGGTAGGGGATCGAAGGGCAACTATCCCATAAGCACAGCATGACCAATCTAAGGAGTTGACCAGTCGAAGATCGAAAATTAAGCTGTTTTGGTTGAAAATGACCACCAAAAATTGCTTTAAATGCTAAAATAGCCTTAAAACGACGTTATTTCACAGTTTTTGGTCAATTTCCAACACTTTAGTAGGAGATTTGCATTTATCATTCCTTTTGGCCTTCACTTCGCCTTATTTACTCTCGAAAATTTTTCTCTATTCTGGGGAGGTTTAGGCTCCAACCTCCCTCCGTGGTCACTAGTGATGACATAATAAAATTGTTTTGTTTCGATTGTATCCTTTTTCCGAATTTTTTCATTTCTTATTCCATACCTTCGCTTAAAAAGTTACTTAAACTGTCGCATTTTTTATGTACACTGGTAATCCTCAAAGTTGCATACTTCTACTGATTCATTTTAAAAGGATTCGGATAGTTTTCTAGGAATTGACACAATTTCAGATTTGTTTTATACAGATTGCTGCTTGGCGAAATTTTTAATTTGTTCCTGTACATAACGGGGGATTTGTTGATCGGTTTTGCTTAATCATGGTGCCGACTGCACTAGTTTGTGTTAACAACAGTTATACAAGTTGTCCCGCCTAACTATCTAAATTGTCATCCCGGATTCAGTCGATCAATTTGTAATATTTTACTGGAAATTTTCGGGACAAACGTTTTTTATTATTATTATTCAACATGAAATATTCGACGCTGATTGAACAACTTTTTGCACATTAAATTGCTGTTTTTTCTTAATATTTCTATCGCCTAATATTCTTTCTTTTAAAACCTGGCTTATACTTCACGCATCGCGGCGAACTCGCGAAATATCGAAGTCGCAGGATGGGGCAGTGCACGCGAATTCGATTTATACTATCGCGCGAATCGTAGGCTTATCCGCAATGCGATTTTTCGATTTATACTTGCTGCGAAGTTCGCATCGCTTAAAAGTCACTTTCTGTAAGTCTGGACTCGATGTTGGGCAAGTCAAAAATGAGCATCGCCTGATTTTGATATACATATATAATGTCGTTTTTGATGCTGAGTTTAAACCTACAAGTTATTTTCTTGAAAGCGAATATTAGTTGTGTAAAATGAGTGTAAAGTATCAAAAATCCCCGCTTTTGTCAAATTTTACAGAATTTTTTTGCTGCCCACGTATGGTTGTGGGGTTGAGTCCGGCGTTTTGCCCTAGCAACCTGACCCGCGCTAAGTGTAGCCGGGTACTTAAGTAAGTCCCGTAGGTACGTTATATGTCGTTTCCAAGTTAATTTAAATGTGGAACAACCTCCAAAACGCACCCATTGGCCCTGGGCAGGGTGGGAGCAGGCTTTGGCCCCTGTGCTATAAGCCTCCACGATTTCGGGAGATGGCCGATTTTTTGCTATTTTTTCAAAAATTAGTTTATACTGTTTGTTTAGGGATACCCCGGCCAAGAGGAGCATGCCTGGCGACACTATGTACATTGTTATATGTTATAGCATTGGTCGGCACTGTGAAACATCAAAATACGGGTTTAACCAAATGATGCTATAACATAGGCAATTTTATAAGATAGGCATGGTATGAGATACTATGTGCAACAAGATAAGCAATGCTATAAGATAGGACGTGATATAAGATACTCTGTGCTACAGGATAGGCAATACTATAAGATAGGACGTGATATAAGACACCCCGTGCTACAAGATAGGCAATGCTATAAGATAGAACGTTATAAAAGATACCCCGTGCTACAAGATAGGCAATGCTATAAGATAGGAAGTGATATAAGATACCCCGAGCTGCAAGATAGGCAATGTTATAAGATAGTATGGGATATAAGATACCCTGTGCTACGAGATAGGCAATGCTATAAGATAGGTTTGGTATAGATACCCTGTCTGTGCCATAACATGCAGTGATATAAGATAGGAGATACCATCAGCTATAACATATCACGTGATATATGACACCCTTTGCTACAACAAACAAAAAATTTTTAAAACATCAAAAATATGGTTTGACCGAAAAAATTTTTCAAAACATCCTAAAACATCAAAAATATTGTTTGACGAAAAAATTTTCCTAAACATCCCAAAACATCAAAAATATGGGTTTGATTAAAAAAAATTTTCCAAAACATCCTAAAACATCAAAAATATGGTTTGACGAAAAAAATTTTCCAAAACATCCCAAAACATCAACAATATGGGTTTTATTAAAAAAATTTCCAGAACACCCCAGAACATCAAAAATATGATTATGGCTAAACAATTTTCAAAACCATTCTGTAACTTCAAAAATATGGATTTGATCAAAAAAATGGTTGACAAAAGACATTTAAAAAAATCCAAAAAATAAAATATGGTTTGTACCAACAATTTTTTTAGAAATATCCCAAAAACATCAAAAGTCTTGAAAAATAAAAAATACAAGAGACATATTAATTCCATATAGCTATCAGGCCTAAGTTCAGCCCGGGCAACGCCGGGCAGCTCAACTAGTAAAAAATAAAGAACATCAGAAGACCTCGTTTTGAGTCACACATATTAAAACACAAAATGATGTGCTGAGTATTGATTAAAATTAGACTATTTTGATTAAAAATGTCAAGATCATTTCTTAATAAAATTCTCAACAAAAAAATGGCTGTCAAACACTACAATTAACGTATTAAATCTTATCATCTAACTTTTAACTTCATGAGGAAATAATGAAGAATTTAATTCCGACGTTTTTAGCAACAGACGTTACATGAAACGCCGAGTAACTTGAAAATCATCAAATTTTGAGATCTGTGATTTCTGAATCAATGCGACAATGTATTTCTATTTTTGATGGCATGTACTTTTATACATTTGGTCCATCATTTCGTGTGTCACACGTTGTTGACGTAGGTATTGTTAGCATACGTGGGCAGCAAGAAAATTCTGGGGGTCAGGATCATAGGTGGGCGGCACCAAAGTTCTAGGGATGCAAGATTTTTTCAAGGGTAAACAAATGGAGTGGTATGGCGGAAAACAATTTTTCAACGTTTAGTCATCGAGCACTATCCATTGGCATCAGATAATTGTGAGAAAAAACAAAAGAAAATTTCAAAAATTGAATTCTTGGGGTTATTTCGGTTTCTGGAGGTGCTTACCCCCTCAAACCCCCCACGCCCAGGTTTGGTCAGAATGAGTGAAGTCGCCAAAAAATTACTAAAAATAGAATTCTGGTGTCTACAGTAATCTAGACGGGTTTTTTCAGTTTCTTTGGTTACAACCCCCTCGCCTATGTGTGATTGTAAGAGGCTCCTGTAAGAAAGACGGGAAAAATATAATGTTAACGTATAGACGTTAAGGAAGTTTGCTTGAAATTGTCAAAATTGAAATGATTCTGATTTAAAATTGCAAATAGTACGCACATATTTATTTCAGTCATTAAAAAACATTGTATTGACAACTAAATTTTTGCCTTGCTGATCGAATGTAGTAATTTAATTCTGCAGTCCTTCTCAAATACTAACAAATTTTATTTGAGAAAAGAAAAACCGGGCGATTTTTGGTCAGAATCAAACGTGGGCAGCACCAAAATTCTGGGGGTGCAAGATTTTTCAAAGGTCAAGAAATTACCTTAAGAATGGTGGTATGGCGGAAAAACACTATTTTTCAACGTTTCTCATCGAGCGCTATCCATTGGCATCAAAAAATTGCGAAAAAAACCAAAACATTTCAAAAATTGACATCTGGGGGGGGGTGATATTTGATTTCTGGGGGAGGGTATTTTGGTTTCTCGGGGGGGGGGTGCATACCCCCAAACCCCCCACGCCCAGGTGTGGTCAGAACTGTTCAAATTAAAAATTTCGCAGTATTACGTTTCTTCATGTCAAATTCTCTGGAAATTCCACTAAAATGCATTAATAAAGACGTGTCAAAGTCAAAGTAATACAAGGGCAGCCAAATTCTGGGGGTCCGATGGGGCAAAATCGAGAAAAATAGCACTAGAAATTCAATTATCGAATTTGGGTCGGAGGGTCCGCCAGATTCTCAAGATGTCCGGACTCCCCAGCCATTATTTGTGCTGCCCATTTGTGGTAGCACAAATAATGACCGAAATGTATAAAGTTTCCAGAAAAGCAGATTGACTTTTTGACTCGAAATTCTTTCCATTTGATAATTTTAAATGTTTTCCACGTTCCATTGCATATGTTGTTCAAAGAGTAGGTATTACATTTTTCTTTTTTTCCTTAAAAATTCTCCGATAACACTTAATAGGGTAATAAAGTGTAAATGACAACGAAGTGGCTAATTTGTATCAAAGAATTTTAATAAGAAAATATCTTGACACTTTCAACATATTATAATTTTAAACATTCTTCAGCGCACCAAGTTCTTTTTAAATATGTGTAACTCAAAAAGCGATCCTGGAATTTTTCGAAAAAAATATCTTATATATAAGTTTCTTATAATTTTGGACAACATATTACCTCGTGAATTGCGGCCCAGTTTTAAAAAAAACATCAATAGAAAAATATCTTAACATTGCGTGTCAAAATTTCACAAATTTCATAATTTTTCAGCACACCACGTTCTCGTTAAAGGACTGTTAATTGAAAAGTGGTCATTAACTTAGTATAATTCTTTGCACGAATAAGCTTCTGAAACGGACAAAGACACGATGCAATATAAAAGATTGCCTATATTTAGTAACGGTAAAATATTGTGACATTCTGAGGCCAATTCCCCAATTTTTAACCATTTCTTAGCATACCATGTTTCATAAACATCTATTGCTCGAATATATAGAATCCTCTAATGAAAGGCTATAAAATATTATAATATAAATGAGGGCCCGCATATGGTACATATTTGCGATATATTGGAAATTGTCGAAAAAGTTGGAGTCAAAATTGTTGACGTTTTATGTTTCTAATCACATCAAAAAATATTGAAAGTAATATTTGGAAATTTAAATTAATTTAAAGGGAGTAAAAATTATTCATCTTTCAAATAAAAAAGGTATTGTCGAATTTGATCACGGTTATTACGAGTTATGACGAAAAATACTGGACCCTGTCAATTTTGACTTAATTGGTATTTTTTGTTGCTTTACACTCACTTTACACAACAAATATTCGATTTGTCAAGACAAATTGGTTTACATCACTGTTTTTTTGTACGAGACAAAGATTTTGAGGCTCGTACAAAGATTTTCGGAGCCATCTTTGTGCAATGTACAAAGACTTTTTGGGGCAAAGTGATAGTAATTTTAACACTTTTTTCGAGTATTTTTTAGCAAAATTCCAAAATTTTAGGCGCTTCGCGCCGAATATCATAATTACATTGTATTTAGCTCCAAGCGCTGGCATTAAACACTCCAAAATCTATCTTTAAGCATCTTTGTACAGATTTAAGCATCTTTTACATCTATTTCTACTGTTTTATAAAGATTTTATGCAGAATAAAGAATTATTAAACAACTTTGCACTGTTTTCTGCCGTTTGAAGATAAAATTGACTCTTTTATCTTTGCGTTGCATTAAATTCGTAAGCAAATTGGTGTCTATTATGAGATTCACTCGGCACTACAATCGCTTTATTATTTATAATTGTGTAACACAAGTTATTTTAACTTACTGAGTCGAATTTTATGTGTAATCTTCAACCTAAGACTTATGAAAATTTTGGCGTTTCGGGCCGAACTAATACAACCAGTTGAATTCAGGACAAAGTTACACCTTTTGCAAAGCGTGCGGGTCACGGATAACAATCTAGTAGTATGTAAAATGTGTACATTCAATAGCATATCTATACGTTATATGTACAAAAAAATTTTCGCTCGTACAAAGACTTTTCTGGAGATCTTTGTACATGTACAAAGAGGCTCGTACAAAAGAAAACAGTGGTTTACACCATTAAATTCAGCGTTAAAAATTACATAATATATGTGTTGAAATCAGGGGAAATCATTTTTTGACTTGTCCATGCTCAGCACATGGCCGGGCTGAATCATGCAGGAAGTGACTCTTAATAATTCGCGCAGGCAAGAAATTTCGCCGTGCGATGAATCGCATTTCTATTTATTCTTCATCGCGTTTATCTGCGCGAAAAATGCCGTAAATTACTAATTTTAGTAACAAGTTGACATCCGATGCAAATTCTCTAAGGGCTCTGAAGCCAATTTGCGTCCCTTTTTGCGATCATTTTCAATCGAACTATCAAATTTGACATTTGCGCCGCTGATCGACGCAGATCGACGTGAATGCACGGCACGTAATCATAGGTGAGCAGCACCATAATTCTAGGGGTGCAAGATTTTTCAAAGGTAAAAAATAGTCTTGAAATGCTGGAATGGCGGAAAAACACCATTTTTCAGCGTTTCTCGTCGAGTACTATCCATTGGTATCAAAAACTTGCGAAAAAATTTTAAAAATTGGATTATGGGGGTATTTTGGTTTCTGGGGGGCTGGTGCATTTCCCAAAACCCTCTGCACGCATACGTGTGCACATAATACGCATCTGATTGTACGATAGTCCGTACTTCCCAAAATTTCGTAACGTATTTCTCTCCTCAGAGGGTTAAAAGTTTATAAATTTTTTCTCTTTACAATTTAGCAATTACGTCATTATTCTATCTAAAATATGGAAGATAGAAGGAAAAACATAAAAGTATAAATATGCTACTTCTTTTAGCCGTCACTTACGCGGCGATTTACCAAGCTAGTATCCGAAAGGGGAAGAATCCCGAAACTTTTTTTAGAATTCTGAGTTCACCTGGGTTTTGACGTTTCCCGGCAGAAAAATTCTCAAATTTTAAGCGCGTCGCCTTATTAATTTACTCAAAATCAATGATATTATTCTAACGTATGAAGTTTCCTGTCAACTTCTTGTGACCATACATGTACAGCACAGGAATTCTGAGGAGGTCAGCCCGACAATTATTTTTTAAAGTGTCTTTTTGGGCTAGAAAAGATGAGTACACATCGAAACACTGCTTTTTTACATTTCGGACAATGATCATTTTTTCTAGAACATAAAAGCAATAATTCATTC
This sequence comes from Mermis nigrescens, assembly GCA_036768485.1. Classification (NCBI taxonomy): domain Eukaryota; kingdom Metazoa; phylum Nematoda; class Enoplea; order Mermithida; family Mermithidae; genus Mermis; species Mermis nigrescens. The sequence goes on along the minus strand of JAVLUZ010000608.1, from coordinate 531,664 downwards.
CGTTAAACTTTGGAAGAATCTGAATAAATCAGACGAAATATAGACAGAAAAGGAGTGTGCGTGCAAATGTGACAGTTGAGCGAAAAATAGCTAAAAACGCTAAAAAAGCAAACTTTCTGCGATTTTTTGTAAAATCTATAATTCTGAGGGTCGGGAGGATTAATCAAGATCAGTAGGAATTCTAGGGAGGGTTTTATTTCCCTAGAAACACGTATGCTGTTGACTGTCTAGACCAGGCATGCAAAGCATGGAAATCCTGGGGGAATGCGAAAAGTTCAAAATGCTATTTTGTGCTCAAAAATGGTAGGCAGGTACGCATCAAAACATCGTTTTTTGGCGTTTCTGTCGATGCTCTTCTTTTCAAATCAATGAAACATAAAAAATTCGGAAAAATAAAACATCGAACAAATTTAACAAAATACGAGTATAATTAAAAATAGTGGCTAAATTTTTGAACTTTTGAGAAAATAGATAGCTAGGAACGCTTATGACAGCATTTATTTTACGAATTTTTCGGAGAGTTCCGAAATTTCGCGAATTCTGCAGCCAGGTAGCTGGCCTGTTCAATTTGGGTGACTCAAATTTTGAAATCAGATATCCTCGACAGCTACTAGTAGATAGGCAAAAAATAATGGTGTTTTAGAGCGTTTCTTATCGAACTCTGCACATAGGAGAAGAAAAACTATTTCAACACTTTGAAGCTTTCGATAAATTTACATTGATTTCAATCAAATTCTGAAAAATATGTAGCATAAAATGGTTTCAAACATGATATCTTAACATTGTGTCTAAGCTTGAAAGCAGTGTTTCTCCTGTTTTGTACTCAAATTGTACATTTTGCAAAGAAAAACAACGCGGAAAATAAATATGTAATTCTACGCAATCCCTGAAAATTTTTGACGTATTCATGATGTTTGCGCGGCGGAGCGCTTGAAAATTTTGGGATTCCTCCGGCGGACCCTTGTAAAAAATGCTCGTGCTTCCAAAATTCTAAGGGGAGGCTAGTCTTCTATATCCCCCACAGCTACGTGCCTAGAATTCTGGGCAGGGGGATGAAAACTTTTCTGGTGGATGAAACGCTTCAGATTATATATCCTCCAGACCGAGCTGACTCGACAGACTTGCCCATACCTGGGCGTGGGAGGGTTTGGGGGCTATGCACTCTCCAGAAACCAAGATACCCCCCAGAATTCAATGTTTGAAAATATGTTTCGTTTTTTTCGCAATTTTTTGATGCCAATGGATAGTGCTCGATGAGAAACGTTGAATAATGGTGTTGTTTTCGTTATACCACCATTTTTAAAGCCATTTTTTTGATCTTTGAAAAAATCTTTCACTCCTAGAACTTTGGTGTCGGCCCACCAATGAAGTGGCCCTATCATGCGTGCAGGCTAAATCTCACGACGATGCTCACCCAGCTAAATCAGTAGTTTGCGAAATGTCGTTCTGTTCACTCGCCAGGACGATATAACTCGAAATAAATTGTATACCGATTATCTGCATTATGAGGATTATAGCTATAAAAGAGACTGCAGCCATTTCAGACACTGCTTGTACATAGAGCAGAGTAAAAACAATTCCTCGTTTGTAAAATGGTCATTTTGCAGATAAGATTTGTTTTTATACAAACGTATTTCAAGTGTATGTATTTGAGTTATCCAAGCCGTGTCATATCCATATTTCGAGCTTATTTCATACTGTGGATTGAAACGAATAATAAATGAACAAAAAATAGCGACCATGTAGCTAAGCCGTATTGACATTAAGTTAAGAAATCGTCTGAAGAAAAAATGAATTATAATGCGCGCGTTTCTGAAACGCACCAGGAGGTCTTCCTGTCCCTTTTATTATTTTTCATTTCCAAGGATTAGGACTAGGAAACTTTATTTTTCCTTTTTATTAGCACGGTTTGTAATTTTTCAAAGAATAGGGCTCTCACTGAGATATATTGCACAATTCGCGAAAACCAACTTGATTTTTATTTTTTGTCAAAATTTTCATTTTTTGAATTTTTTTTGTTTTTTCGCCATTTTTTGATGCCACTGGATAGTGCTCGATGAGAAATATTGAAAAATGAAGTTGTTTCGCCATTTCACCATTTTTAAGGCCATTTTTTGATCTTTGAAAAAATCTTGCACCCCCTTCCCCCAGAACTTTCAGTGCCGGCCAACCTATGGTCAGCCAGAGGATTTCCTGAGTTTAAATAGCCCGCAAAAATTGGTATCAACGGTGGCATAGCGTAAAATTATGTTTATCCGCATGTTTTTGGTCAAAGTCATATCCCTTTGCCAGAAGATTTTTGATTTTCATTCGTTTTTAAACGTCGTTTTGCCTAATTCTTTCTCTAAAAATTTCACATTTTTCTGTTCTAGAAGGTCTACTTAAAGCTCAACCCTCACGTGCATGTATATAGAGTATAGGAAGTGTTTGAATTTTATGGAGTTCTGGGATCCATAAATTTTTCGAAGATCGAAAAATTCACTAGAAATTGATGGTTATGACAGCGAAAACCCTAGTTTCGACGTTTTTCATTCGAGCTCTATCCAATTTTATCGAACAATCGCAAAAGAAGCCCTGCCAATACTTCGGCTGAATAGAAGAAAAAAGAAAATCATTTAATAGGGACAAACTGGAAATTAGAAAATTAGAGATTAAAATTAATTTAGACAAATCTTTCATGTTATTGTTATGACGGCATTATTAAAAATCGCCCAGAATATACAAATTGCACCCTTATCGATTGTTTCAGTTGGGTTTGCGGGCGTAGAAATGAATATGTTGTCGAAAAGGCCAAAAACGAGAATTCAAAATTATTCATTGAAAGTGTCGTGCCAAGCCACTTATTGATATTCTTTTATTTTTAATTTTTATAATTTTTTTGAATGCGAACAGCTGCCTGTTTTCATCTTCTTCTTATTTAACGATTAGGTAGCTCTATAACAATATTTGCGTTAGAGCACAAATCGTCTCGCTAGAGCACTTTGTATCGTCCATTGTTAATTAGCTCAATCAAGATGCACCCCTTCGCTCGCTCGGGGACAAATTGTGGTAGGCTTATTTGGTTTTTTGTTTATCAGCTCAGGCTTACGGATACGCTCAAAACTAATACCTAAATCCAAGTCGATGAATAATTTAAAAACAATAATCAGACCCCCATGTACGATGCATTATCATTCAAAACATATGCAATGCATTATCATTCAAAACACGTTGAACAGCGATTTAGACGAGCTTAAAATTCCCAAAGGAACATAAGCGGATTTAAGGGGGCGGGGCGGCCGCCCCTCCCCCATTGGCCAAAAATAATTGGCGAGATACAGTAAGAGATATGTAATTTGAGATTACGTTCGGCCGTCAGTGATCATGATTTCTCAAATTTTTCCGGCGCTCCGAGGCGGAAATAACTATGCATTAATAACATTTATTTATTTCTCTAGCGGTAAGGTGAGAGCCATATTTTTGCTCAGAGAAAAGTTTTTCGACGACGATATTATCAAGAGGAGAAGCGGCTTTTTAGTATAGGATTCTTGTATTTCCAAGCATAACTTTTCAAAATTTTCAACTTTCAGCATCGAATGTTATACCTAAATAACAGCAAATCGAGCAGTAATTCAAGCTTGTCAATATATCAAGCAGCAATTGAATCTTGTGTGCTTTAATTTCACAAAGTATCCGGCGCTTTGCGCCAGACATTGCCTAAAATCGAAGGAATTCATGGATTTTTTAGAGCAAAATTGTCAAAAAATTCAAAATTTTTTCGAAAAACTCTTGCGTCAAAAGTGGTTTTAAATAAAAATAGACAACGCAAAACGCCGAAAAAAGCCATTGCGCACGTGAAGGGCAAATTTCTGGACCCATTTTCGACTGTTTTTGGGAAAGTTAGGATACCGCCCGCACCCTTTAGGAAAATCCTAGACGCACCGCTGCTAATGAAGTAGCTAATCTGAAAATAAAAAGTATATAACATTTGTTTACAAGATACATTTATGTAATCACTTGGCCCTGTCAGATCACATGACTATGGCAGCTCGCCTTAACCCAGCAACGCACTCGGCACCGACGCGTCACAGAAATGTTGATGCTATAACGACACACTTTAGTGCTCTAACGGGACATTTGGTGCCATTAAGCAACAAGCGCTATAGCGCCACGAGGTGCTCTAACGACACAGCTCAAAAGTGCTCTAACGAGACTTTATTACCTATTTAAGTCCCTGTTTGGTTACTTTTGCAATTCACGGCGAATGGTAGGATCAAGATCGAAAGTGGGTATCGACCACATCTGGGCATGAGGGGGTTGGGAGCATGCACTCCTAGAAACCAAAATACCCCCTACCCCAGAAACCAAAATACACCCCTCCAGAATTCAATGTTTGGAAATTTTTTCGCAATTTTTTGATGCCAATGGATGATGCTCGATGAGAAACGTTAAAAAATAGTGTTTATTTCGCCATACCACATTTTTAAGGCCATTTTCTGTCCTTCGAAAAATCTTGCACCCCTCAGATTTTCGGTGCGGCCCACCTATGGTATTGACTGATCTAAAATGGTTTTGAAAATTAGTGTCACATTTTCATCACGTTCCTGAACCATCACTAACGACAGTATTGCTAAAAGAAGCTGTAGATAGACAGGTGGCCAACTCAGAACATGATATGGCAAGTTTGCAAATTTTGGTCATATGTACAATCCAAATATTCGACGTTTCCATAGCGCAGCATACCATGTGTATGACATCATTGATATTTGCCAGATGCTTCTCATTAAAAATTACTTCCATTCTGGGTCAGAAGAATTTTAATCTGTCTGTTTTAAAATAACTTTCGAACAGGACTATGAAACAGACATTGTAAAATGCTCCGAAAATTATTTCGAGCATGTTACGACTCATTGAGCCGCATTCGGACTGCTTCAGAAACGTAGGTATCCTCGAATCAGCTGATTATATATCTTTAAGTGGTCTCAAAAGAATGTTCTCGCGGTCCTAATGGGTTATATAAATGTCCTATAATTTTTTATGCACCAAACAGACAATAACGATGAAATTTTGTATTAATCCCAACACCTCCAGAGACAAATTTGAATAAATAGTATACACATCTTCAATCGCCAATTGAACCTTGACTATAATCTTCCTATTCATCAAATTTCCTATGAGAAAGAATAAAATTAAGCTTATCAACATATCCCTGCGAATGACGATTTCTTGATTACTTGGTATTATTTTTCATTATTATTGATATAAATTTTGTTAATAATGAGAGGTCAGCAATTCATGAAAAAACTCTTTAATTTAATCATTAGAATTATGTCGCATACAGATCTGGTCTCATGATTTTAGACTGGTCGACATAAATGTTCGTACTGCAGAATTTCGCTCAGTCTATCGGATAGAACTTATAACTTATAATTTCGTATTTTTTGACATTCGATACACACGTACGTACTTCCTAATCGGCTTGTTTTGGCTTGATGATGACTTGTCTGGGATGATCTTTCCATTTCTGCCTTGTTTCCATCCTCGTTTTATTAATAATGAACCAAATTTTACTATTTTCATGAAATCTAAGCTGTTTCGATTCTTTTGGTGACAATGTTACACGAATACGACTTATTGCATCGTTACGCCGGACGTGACAAGCTGGCGGGATTTCGAACGTTACGGATATTTCTGATTCGAAACCATTAACGACCGTTCTTTCAACGCAATCGCTAAAAAACAACGAAAGGCCTCCTACTTAATTACACCGGCATTAAACAGCAAAAAAGGAAGGGTAAGGGTCTGTTGGTATTGGTATAAAGCAAAAAAATCGCCAAAAACTTACTTCTGGGCTCGGTTTGAATATCTCTAGGCTTAAGCAGGCTCCAATCTGACCAATTTTAAAACATACGTGGCCTAAGGTAAAGCCAGGCTTAAGCTAGGCTAAAGCCACGCTCAGAATTGGCCGCGTATGTTTAAACATTGAAGTCAGGTTTAAGCCTGGCTTAAGCCTAAAAATATTGATACCGGGCCCTGGTGATCAGCCGGCTTATGGAATCTTTCAAATTCTTATTGTCTGAATCCTCAGATTCTTTCCATATAGGTATTCCGACCGCCAAAGATGCACAGAAGGGCCTCCCCATGAGCATATCTGCTCCCGACCGATAAGTCGATTCGGTTCAAATTAGTTTTTGAATGATTTAGAAATCGGTGTACAGAGCGGTTTTTACTGTGACTCGGTAAAACAGACAGATAAATGAGAAAATTTTGCTCATTCAGACCATAAGGTAACATGGTGAAAAAGATGGACAATTAATTTTTCATGCAGATATTTTGAAAATGAGTATGTGCGTGATGAGCATAGGTGGGCAGCACCGAAATTCTGGGGGGGGATTTTTCGAAGGTCAAAAAATGGTCTTAAAAGTTGTCGTATGGCGAAAAAACACCATTTTTCGACGTTTCTCATCGAGCACTATCCAATGGCATCAAAAAATTGCTAAAAAAGCAAAAAAAAATTTCAAAATTCGAATTCTGGGGGGGTATTTTGATTTCTGGGGGGTATTTCAACTTCTGGGGGTGCATACCCCCCAGACCTCCACGCCCATGTGTGGTGATGAGTACATTTGAAATAAGCGGCGTTATGTTTATAACTTAAGACTATTTGCATGTTTGGAGTAGCCTTAAGTGCATCAGCCAATCAAGTTATTTCTTTCACCCTCCGCATTAGCGGCGATTTAAGCCAGCCCGTGTTCAGGGGTATAGGGAAGAATCCATTAAATTTTCGATTTGAAGTTTCTACCGGAACCAGGTTTTGACGTTTTCCAGCTCGAAAATATTCAAATTTTATGCGCTTCGTAATACTAATTCAATTAATCTTACCATTTTAGCATATATTTCATTTTTTAGATAGAAATTTCCTGCCTATATGCGTAGTTCTCTTGCTGACCATACGTGTTCTGAGGAGAGGTGGTTTGTTGACTTTCCCAGAATAGCTCTGACCCCCGCAAAATGGCTGCGACCCCTCTAATTGTCGATTTTTTCATTGAAAAATTTGTAACAGTGTGCCCTTTTAAGCGTTTTTAACACATTTTTGGCTTAAAGTCTCAACTTTTCTGCGCTTCGCGCCACATGCACACTTGACAACTAGTTGAATTAAAGCGATTCTTTGAAATTTTTTATGTTTCCGTGTTTCAGAGAGAAGGAGCATTGTCTGAAACGTCAAAAAACTTTGTTTTTGACGTGTTTTCAACGTTTTTTTTGTATAAAAGGCATTTTAACAAATTTGTTGGGCCTGACCGTCCAGAATTTCCACGCTCTACACCCTCATGACCGCACTGAACACTCAAACCGGCCGTACTGTGTGAACAGGCCTAAGCACGATCATGCTCACCCAGCTGATTCAGAAGCTTGCGATATTTCGTTCTCTTCGCTCGACATGACGACATAACTCGAAATGATATCCGGACCAATATCCGCGTCCTTTTGGAATAGGCTCCTAATTTCTCCGTATCATGAAACAACCGAGATTTTATGCTTTTTTCATTTTCGGTTATTTTTTTCATTCAATGCTTCTTTTTTGCTCTTTGATTCCGATCAGATGCTAACAATTAATTCCCCTTTTCAATTTTATTAATTTAAGTGCGGTAACAAATCGAAAGCTCTTTTTTCTCGTTTTTGCTCAATGCTGAGCAAAGCAAATCAGATACTCTTTTTAAATTCTCGATTTTCACTCTACGCGCCTGACATATCATCGATCGAAGGCTCGTTTTTCTTAAATTTTGGTTCCTCTCAAGGAAGTGAATCAAATATTTGTTCCAAATGTTTCTCGATTTAAGATCATTGCGAAATGAAAAGAAATCTAACGCTCGTTTTTCATTTATCGCTCTTTACTCACATCTCACAATAGCTTTTCGAAGGCTCATTTTTCTATTATCAAAGATCACTTTGTTTGTCGCAAATATAGTTCGACGCCTGATCGTGGTTATATAGGAGGCGAGAGTAGTATGGCCTGCCCTGCAACGTTATGACATACCTCATGTTAAAGCATAGTCCCACCGTCTCATAATAAGGAAGACGGCAGTGGTGAGCATTGAACCCGGGGCTTTCCCATAGGCGTAGCCAGGGGGGAATTGGGGGCACATGCCCCCCCCCCGAAATTTTTCCAAAAATATTGTTGATTTTTCTGTTGCAATAATGTGTGTCCAGAAAACTGAGTTCAGAAAGGCAAAAACGTCAAAATTTTCCGGCGCTTCGCGCCGAGTCATTATTATTTATTGTTATATAGATCTAATGAATTAAAAAGCTTGAATCAGCTAAAATAATCCAGCACTTCACATCACTTTAGTAATTTAATGCACTATTTGTTCGTTGATTGAAACTTCGCATGCTTGTTGAGCATAATAATAGTAAAAGTACGAAAATGATTAAGTACCAGTTTGTCTATTCTCTGCTTTGTTTGTCTTTTGTGTACCAGTTTGTCTATTCTTTGATTTGTTTGTCTTTTTTTACAAGGACACATAATCCTATTTTAAATGAAAGGAATGGCCAAATTTTCTTATGTTTTTGCGCATTTCCTGTTTTCTGAACTGCATCTTGTTAATAAGAAGGCCACGAATGGGCCTGAAAACGGTAAGAACAAAATTTTCATTGATACATTTTTCTATATCTTATTGGCAGCGACCCGTTGCTGCGCTATGTAATTAGCAGAGGTCAAAAAACGCATTTCAGCTCAGAAGTTTTGTGCAATGTAGAAGTTCATCAATTTCAAGTGTTTTTGGGCTTGCTTGATTCAGAACCGAGATTTGGCCGATTTTGCGAAAATTTTAATGTTACTATTTAACATTAAAATGCTTTTTTTACAAAATTTTCCGGGACTCTGCCCCGGACCCCGCTGGGAACGCTTGAGCGCGCCATCCCAGACCCCCGCAACCGTAAAATCTCGTTGTACATGTGCAACGAGATTTTAGGGAGAACAAGCCAGGTAAAAGAGTTGAGAATTTCTAAAAATTTCCGCCGTTTCGCGCCGGCATTAATTTGTCTTTTTTGTATGATTTAAGCGGTGTAAATTGAGTTTAAAGTGCAAAAACGTCAAAATTTTGCGGCGCATAGCGCCGCCAGTTACTGTTCTTTCTTTTTGTAAAGCTCCAGCATTGCGTTTAAAAGCCTGAATCACTCGAAATATCTTCAGACAAAGTTAGTAATTCGCAGTTTTCTTGTTAGAAGCTTGAACTGTCAAAATTGTTTTGTACAAATTTGATAATTTTCTGCTCTGTCAGACTATTAGTATTCACAGAGCTACAAAATGTTAAGGGCGGTAAAAAAATGACTAAATTTCTCGGCACTTTGCGCCACTTATAATTTCCGAAATGTTTGTCAATAGAAAGGCCGTAAATTCTACATGAAAACGGTAGAAATTCCAAAAATTTTCGGCACTTCGAGCCGCTTTACACTTTTTGTATTTTTGATCGTCAGAAACCCATAAATTAGCTAGGATACATCAGTGTTTTTTGTATTCAGCAAAGATTTTTCCCGATGTACAAAGACTTTTCGGGACCGTCTTTGTACAGGTACAAAGATTTTTGGGAAGACAAAAATTGCAAAAAAGGTCTAAAATTCGTAAAAATTTTCGGCGCTTCGCGCCGAAATGAGTAATTGTGTATTCTACATATATATCTTTATACTGGCAGAAATTGCATTTCAAAAGGAAAAATGTCAAATTTTTCGGCGCTTCGCGCCGTTTTAAGACGATTATTAGTGATTTTTGCCCTTAGAGACCCAAAAATTAGCTGAAATATACTACCAAAAGTCGAACAGCTGTTTTTACCACCCTAAAATCGCTATCGTACCATATTATAGTACTCAAAAATTTGTGTCTACAAAATGTACAAAGACTTTTGGGGACCATCTTCGTACATGTACAAACGGACTTTGTGCAAAAAACACTGGGCTACACTACTAAAGGTCGAAAAACTCAGTTTTACTATACATAACATTACTGGCATTCAATGCAAAAGTAGTCTTAAAAAATTTTTGTTCATGCCCCCTCCACCGAACCAAAATCCTGGCTACGCCTCTGGGCTTTCCATTCACCAGGCGCGAGTCTTACCAACCGTGCCAAGGGTGTAACCGGGGAGGGTCCGTGGTGTCAATTAACCCCTCCAAGAATGGAAACATCATGGGAAAGAATGCAAAGGGGAGAGAGTAAAGGGAAAAAGTCAAAACAGATTTTTAGTGTACTTATTAGCTAGTAAACTAAAAATTTTCCGGCGCTCCGCGCCGGATTTATGATTTATTTATAGTTTTGTCTTCTGAGCCGTTGAAAATCGCTCAAATTTGAGTGGACATGAAGAACATGTCAATTTTTTTCAGACGCTTCGCGCCGGATATACAGTTTTTCTATATTTTTTCACTTCTAAGCCGCTCAAACCTGCTCAAATTTGAGCTAGACAAGTACAACATGTTAAATTTCTTCGGCGCTTCCATTGGCATCAAATGATTGCGAAAAAAAGAAAAAAACTTCAAAAATTCAATTCTAGGGGCGGGGGTGTTTTGGTTTCTGGAGGCCTCAACCCTACCCCTTTCCTTGCATGCCTAGTAGCCACTGGCCAGTCCAATCCGAATCCTGCGCTTAAGCATAGCGGTATCTCATATCATTAGTACCGAATCTTATTTGCGACAACTATATTGGTTCATAATAAAAAACGAGCACTTAAAACAAGCGTTTGATTCACATCAGTCGCGCATGGAGAAATAACAAAATTCAAAAGGGAACGAGCGCTTTATTGACATGACCGGCACACTGAGTAAGAATCGGAATAGAGAAACGCTATTTGCTTTGTTATTGCGTTAAATTAAATAAAATCAAAAAGCGAAAATCGAATATTTGCTTTGTTTACAATTTTACCCTGATCGGAATCGAAGAGCAAAAAAATATTGTTTTTATAGAAACAAAAAGCTAGCCGATGAACGAAACGAATCGCAAATTTTCGTTTGGTTCTTGTTATACCAAGAAATGGAAGGCCATATCCAAAACGACGTGGACATGCCACTCATCTGTAATATGAGGATTAAAGCCAAAGAGACTGTTGTCATTTTGAAGACGACGCGTATAGCAGGAGTAAGGGAAATTTCTCGCTTGTGAAGGATAATTTTCAAGATGAAATTGGCTATAAATACAAATTTCTCCAGATTTGAGTCAGTCAAGCCGTCACACCCTTATTTAGAGTTTATATTAAACTGTGGATAACAATAAACGAACAAAAAAGCGACTGCCTTGCTTAGATGTGTTGACATTGAATTGAGAAATCGTCTGAAGAAAAAAATAATTATAATGCGAGCGTCTGAAACGCACTAGGGGTCTTATCGCTTTTATCTGTTATTCCGAGGAATTACGACTAGAAAACTTGATTTGTCCTTTATTTTATAACGTTTATAATTTTTTGAAGAATCGGGCTCGCACTAAGACGTATTGCACATTCGGGAAAAGCCAATTTAATTATTATTTTTTGCCAAAATTTATCCAGCGCGTTATAAACAGAGATGCACAGCATGGGAATTCCGGGGAGCGGGGTGAGGAATTTGAGGGTACCTTTTTTGGACCTAAAAAATGGTAGGTACGTGTCATAGACATCGTTTTCTGTGTTTATGGCGATGCTCTGTCTTTCTAGAGCATAAAACAAAAAATTTCAAAAAAAGAAGTCGAAATTGAACAAAATATATCAAAACATGATTATATGGCGCTAAGCACCGAAAATATGACATTTTTGAGCACATAGATAGACACTGCGTAAAAAAGCACCGGTTTCACGAATTCTTAAAATTTTTTTCAAAAACTTTTGAAAAATCGCGAAGTCTCGGGGTTAGGGTAAAATAACTTCTGCTGCGGGTAAAAAATTTTCCGCTTGTTGAAACTCCCACCCCCTAACCCCTTCTTCAAGATCATGTTTGGTTATTAGGGATATCAATTTCTGACTCGTTTGATCAGTAATGAACCAATACATAGCGGGACCAAGATGGACACTTTGACCGGTCTCTTGGGCCAGCCATACTAATTTTTTGAGCCCAAATGGCCTCAAAAGTTGATACACACGCTAAAATAGGGTTAAAATATGGTTGTTCACAGTTTTTGGTCAATTTTAAGCCTTTTTGCGAAAAATTGTTACATTTCATCCATTTTACCCGTCATTTTGTCTAATTTTTGCCCAAAAGTTGTCCCCTTTTTCAATTGTAGGCATATTTCAGACCCCCTACTCTCACGTTTATGTATGGGTGGGACCACAAATAGGCAGTGCCTGAATTCTTACAGGGTCTGGGGATCCATTTAATTTTGAAAGTCGAAAAAGTGACGAAAAATTTATGGTAGTGACAGAAAACACCTTGTTTCGATGTGTTCCATCCATCGAGCTCTATTCAGTATTATCAAACAATCGAAAAAACAAAATATGAGAATTTGATTCTGGTGGTGTTTGAACTTTAGGAGTCGAGTCAAACCGATCCATGTCCAGGTGTGCATGGAGCCCTGATGACTAAGTTCGTAAAATAAAAGAAAAAAGAAAATTATGTTTTGGACGCAAAATGGAAATTAAATGTTTTTTAATCTTATCTTTCAAATTATCTGAACGACTGTTTCAGGCAAGAAAATATTATTAAAAGATACCCCAAATACTCGAATCGTCCCTTAATCGATAAATTCTGTTCTAAGTACGAACGCAGGAAGGCTAATATTTCAAATTATCTAAACGACTGTTTTAGGCAAGACCATATTATTAAAAGATACCCCAAATACTCGAATTGTCCCTTAATCGATAAATTCTGTTTTAAGTACGAACGCAGGAAGGAAAAACTTATCGAAAAGACCTAAACAAAAGTAAAAATTGTTTATTCGAACAACCTCGGTGGAAAATTAGTTATTCATATTTCTTACTTTCTATTTTGTAAATTATTTTTCAGCATGTACGTGATCGGCTATATCATTTCTGCTTTTATTTTGTCCTTATTTCTCTGCCTGTTTGTTTATTTTTTAAATTTGGGACAAGTCATCAGCTAAAGTGGGTATTGATTGTTCGAAAATGGTATTCAAAATTGGCCCAATTTATATAGAAACTTTCGCCCAGTTTTGCTAAAATTATTTTATTTTTCGTCCGTTGTTGGCTTCAATTTTGCCTTTTTTCAAACAATTTTTTCTGATTTTATGAAAAGCTCAGGTTCTCATCAAGTCTTTAACTTCCGTGAAACGCCTGTTGCCTAACTTACTGGTGTCTTTAACTAATTCAATTCTTGATATTTTTCTTACGTAAAATTCGTGAAATCTAAAAAATTGTTATTTCATTCCTGCGCGAGCCTTTTATTATTACAAGCTTTAGAACTGAGTCCAAAAACTAATTGGATGAATTATCATAATAATTAATTAAAAATTTGACAGTACAATTTGCGAAAAGCGTTTTCGGTATATGGAATCAAGCGTAAAAAGAACTGATTTGCAAACATCTCTATTGTATATGATAATATAGGGGTTTGGAGCTTTCACCGTACCAAATCTTCGGGTTTAGATTATCAACCTTAGAATTTTTGATTTTTCAGAAAAACGTACTATCCTCTAAACCATATATCTTGCTCAATTTACTCAACTTTTTCAATTTGTTAAACAATTTGAACAAGCATCGTCCGAAGCGTCAAAAGTAGTTGTTTTGACGTGTGACCAGACCACCACACGTGGACGTGGGGAGGAGGGTGGAAGGCTAAGGGTATGCACCCCCCAGCAGGCCAAAACCCCCCAGAAACCAAAATAACCCCCCCTCCCAGATTCAATGTTTGAAATTTTTTTGTTTTTTCGCAACTATATGATGCCAATGATGGTTAGTGCTCGATGAGAAACGTTGAAAAATGGTATTTTTTGTCATACTATCATTTTTAAGACCATTTTTTTACCTTAAAAACACACCCCTCCAGAATTTTGGTGCTGCCCACATATAGTGACTACCATATTTGGGCGTGGAAGGGGGTTTAGGGCGGGGGGTATGCACCTACCAGAAACCTAAATACCCCCTAGAATTCAATTTTTGAATTGAATTTTGGGGGTATCGAAAAATGGTTTTTACGCCATACCACCATTTTTAAGGTCATTTTTTTATTTTTGAAAAATCTTGCAACCACCCCCAAAACTTTGGTGCCGCCCACCTATGATGACCACCCTTTTAGCCCAAAAAGCACTTTATATAAATTTTTCGGGCTCCACCCCCGTAGAAATCCCATGTTGCACTCGTAGTGCGGTTAGATTTTCATAAAATGCTTGAACCTAAACCATAGCTAAGGTAGGTGTGGCGGAAAGACGTTGCGAATATTAAAGGGGCTCGCTCTGTACATTTGACAATTTTGCATATTTTAGTTATTAAATCCAGATTATCGACATTTTTTAATGCTATCATAATATATGTGTATAACCTGAGTGATATTTGCTCGTACACCTGACCGAAGAAAACTCTTTACGCTCTGGATAAGAATAATTTTTAATTCGAAGCTTTTTACAGAATTCGTGAAGAGTACTAGAAAGCAGACGTAGTAAAATGCTTCAAAAAAAATTATTTCGACCATGACGATTTTTGAGCCGCATTTTGGACAACATCGAAAAATTGAATTTAGTACTCAAAGTGGTCTCAAAAGAGTAATACCCTTATACGTGGGGAGCATGAAAATTCTGAGAGAGGGTTAGGATGGGTAGAATTGCCTAAAATTTTACTAAAAATAGAATTTTGGGGGTCTACAGTAATCTGGGGATAGGTTTCAAGTCAACCTCTGGGGGTACAACCCCCTACGCACATGTGTAGTTCTCCCTACCCCACATGATCCTAGTGACTAATGTAAATGTATGTACTGTCAGTCTTTATGCACCCGACAAACAACAACGCAAGCATTTTACATTTAAGGCCCAACTCCTCCAGAAACAAAACCGAATAAATAGTTAACGCATACGAGTCATCACTTGTAAATTGATCTCTAACATTCCTTTTATTCACATGATTTGCTAGAGAAAAAAGAAAAAATCAACTTGTCCCAGCGGATTCTGATGTCTTGATTAGGTTTTATTTCTATTATTTATATTGTTATGATTATTATTATTGTTATTATTACTATTATTATTATTATTATTAATATTATTATTATTATTATTATTATTATTATTATTATTATTATTATTATTATTATTATTATTATTATTATTATTATTATTATTATTGGTGTCATTATTATTATTATTATTTTTATTATTATTATTATTATTATTATTATTATTATTAATATTATTATTATTAATATTATTATTATTATTATTATTATTATTATTATTATTATTATTATTATTATTATTATTGTTACTAAATATTATTATTATTATTATTAATTATTTTTTATTCTTATTATTTTATTATTTTGATTATTGTTATTATTATTATTATTATTATTATTATTATTATTATTATTATTATTATTATTATTATGATTATTATTTTTATTATTATGATTATTATTATTAATATTATTATTAATATTATTATTATTATTATTATTATTATTATTATTATTGTTTTTATTATTAATATTATTATTATTATTATTATTATTATTATTATTATTATTATTATTATTATTATTATAATCATTATTATTAATATTATTACTGTTGATATTATTGTTAATATTCTTATTATTGTTATTATTACAGTCATTTTATTATTATTATTATTATTATTATTATTATTATTATCACTAGCATTATTATTAAAATACTAGTATAATTACTATAAAAATATTTTTATTTTTTTCTATTTTATTTTATTACTTTATCGTAAATGACTTACCACAGTTTTGATCAGAAAGCTACGAGTTAGTGATTTACCTGTTTTTAATCGTATATGTCCGGTAAGGTAGTTTCATACATTAGGTTGAATAAAATATAATAGATACTGATAAATAATAACTAATACTAAGTACCAAAGAATCAAATTAGTTACAGGGTATTCTGCCCCGAGTTCTATCAGCAATAGAGCCAAATCTCAGAGGCGTAGCCCAGGATTTTGGTTTGGGGGATATAAACAAAAATTTTTAAGACTACTTTTGCATTGAATGCCAGTTTCGTCATGTACCTATTGTAAAACTGAGTTTTTTGACCTTTAATACTGTAGCCTAGCTAATTTATGGGTTTCTGACGATCAAAAATACAAAAAGTGTGAAGCGGAGCGAAGCACCGAAAATTTTTAAAATTTTTACCGTTTTCACGAAGAATTTACGGTCGTCTTATTGACAAACAGTTCGAAAATCATAAGTGGCGCAAAGCACCAAGGAATTTAGTAATTTTTTACCGCCCTCAACATTTTGTAGTTCAGTCAATACTAATATTCTGTCAGAGCAGAAAATTATCACATTTGTGCGAAACAATTTTCATAGTTTAAGCTTCTGACCTGCGAATAAAGAACTCAGAATGAAGAAATTTCGCCTCATTAAGGCTTTTAAACGCAATGGCTGGAGCTTTACAAAAAGGGAGAACAGTAACCGACGGTGCTATGCGCCGGAAAATTTTGATTGCGCTATGGACTTAATTCATACCGCTTAAATCATACAGAACAGACAAACTAATTCTGGAAGCATCGGAGAGTGTTAGAAATTTCTAACCCTTTTACCTTTTTTATTCTTCCAAAAATCTCATTGCACATGGACAACGAGATTTTACGGCTAAGGGGTCTGGTGGCGCGCTCAAACGCCCCCCGGCGGAGTTCAGGGCAGTACCCCAGAAAATTTTGTAAAAAAGCACTTTAATGTTAAGTACTAAAACTATAATTTTCGCAAAATTGGCCAAATCTCGATTCTGAATTAAGCCCAAAAACACTTGAAATTAATGAACTCCTTCTTACATTGTACAAGATTTCTGAGCTGAAATGCGTTTTTCGACCTCTGCTGAGTATATAGAGCAGCAACGGGTCGCTGCCATAGGTGGACAGGACAGCCCCAAAATTCTAAGAAGATGAAAGATTTTTTCTAAAGGTCAAAAAAATGCTCTTAAAAATAGTGGTATGGCGAAAAAACTATTCAACGTTTCTCATCGAGCACTATCCATTGGCATCAAAAAATTGGGAAAAAAAGAAAAAATTTCCGAAATTGAATTCTAGGGGTATTTTGTTTTCTGAGGGTATTCGGCCTCCAGGGAGATGGGTGCTTACCCCCCAAACCCCCCTCCCCCCCGACGCCCACGTGTGGTCGCTGCCAGTAAGATATAGAAAGATGTATCATTAGAAATTTTGTTCTTACCGTTTTCAGTCCCATTTCTTGTCTTCTTATGATCAAGATATAGTTCAGAAAACAGAGAATGCGCAAAAACACAAGAAAATTTGACCATTTCTTCCATTTAAAATGGGATTATGTGTCCTAGTAAAGAAAGACAAGCAGAGCAAATAGAAAAAGTGGTACGCAATCATTTTCGCAGTTTTACTATTTTGCTCGAAAAGCATATGCAGCTTTATTCAACGAACAAATAGAGCATCAAATCACTGAAGTGATAGGAAATGCTGGATTATTTTAGTAAATTCAAGCTTTTAAACTCATTGTATCTATATAACAATAAATATAATAACGACTCAGCGCGAAGGGCCGGAAAATTTTGAAGTTTTTGCCTTTTTGAACTCAATTTTCTGGACACAATTATAAGACTAGAAAAATCAACGAAATTTCGGAGGCGCGAAGGGCGAAGACATGTGCCCTCAATGCCCCCTGCTGACTATTCCTATGCCAACCCTGCAGTAATTGTTTAAATTGGATTGATTTTTTTCAAACAGTCCAAGCAGAAGAATTTTTCGTCAAAATCTGAATTATTGCTCTGCAGTCATTCGTGAGAGCAGACATTATGCTATGATCATTATTTCCATTTCGAGACCGACGTTGCCTACATTTCGAAGGTTTTGATCCCAATCAAATAACAGCTTATATTAGTATGAAAAGCATTAAAGGTCGCCGATATCGGCCTGAAGTTTGCGAAAAGAATGTTCATAGCGTTAATGCCTATCTCTCGCGAACTGTTGTGGTAAGTAGAGACCGAATGTGGGCAGCGACCAAATTCTGATGGCTCTGGGTGGTGTAAAGCTGGCCAAAACCCCTACAAAATGCGCTAAAAATGCAATTCTGGTGCTTTATCGAGTTTTAAGGGGGTTCAACTGGATTCTAGAGAGTATAAACCCCCTCAAACTGCCCCCAGGCTCATGTGTAGTGTTTACCAGACCAGACGCGCACATGGTTGGGGGTTGGGGGTATAGGCCCCTCAGCAGTGGCAAATCAAGGATTTTCTGACAGGGGGAACCCTAGATATTCCTCATAAGGTCAAAAATTGACCGAAAAATCCGTCCATTATGCTTGAAGTAGCCCTTTTTTCGTCATCTTTTGACTAGCCAATTCCCTTTTAATGCGGAAAAATTGAAAATTTTGAAAATTTTCGAAAGTTTCTATGAAAAACATGCAAGATTGGTGCGAAACTAGACGCAAAGAGCCGGAAAACGCAATCGAGATATCATTGTAAGAACTACAAAATCTTTGTTCCTTTGAAAACTGCTCTTCTGACGTATAACAATTTTTTGAGTTCCCAAAAAAACCAGTTAATGTCATTAATGAGTACTCGCTCGGAACGGAGCACCGGAAAAATTAGAAAAATCATCAAAGTCAAAATCAATTGAGTCAAAGTTTATTGCAAGGTCAAATACAGGCAAGCATGACATGAGCACAAATATTTTTTGATGATAGTATGGGCAGCCTACCCCCTGCTCCTCCCTTGAATCCGCTCTTGACCCCTCTTTGTGGACAAATGGAAAATTTCTTGGGAAAACGAGGCAAATAAAGGATAAAAATGCATTAAAATTCAAAATTTTCTTCAATTTGTAAATTGTCTTTTAACCCGGCTAGTACGGCGTCGAAGCACGGGAACCTTTGCCTTTAAATAACGCAAGGTTATTATTTTATATTCTTGAGGAGGTTTCGACCCTCCAGACTGGCTACTGACCTCCGCAAAATGTCTGCGATCCAATAGAATTGCCGATTTTTATCGCGAAAGTGTGCTATTTAGGGTATTCAGCTCATTTCCGGCTCAAAAGTGTCAAATTTTCAGTCATGTCTTGATTATATTCGATTAAATTGACTCAATTTTTTGAATTTCTTCGAGACTTATTCAGGTTTTTTGATTCTATAGAAGGAAAGAGCATTGTTTGAATCGAAAAAACAGTGTTTTTAACGCATCATACTCAGTCCAAAAAAGGCACTGTATAAAAGTTTTTGGGCCTGACCCCCAGAATTCCCAAGTCTTTGACGGTAATGCAAGCACAATTTACATTCGACATACTGCTCATTTGCCTGACTTCGTCACAAAAGATACTGTCTCTGCATGTTCTCCCCAGGTCATACTTGATCCCATCCAAGTATTATTAATCATTAACCGAACATTACTATTTCCATAAAATCTAAGCGGTTTTGACTCTCCCGGCGATAATGTGACCAATATGCGACTTATAGCATCGTTATACTCGGTATGACAAGCTGTTGGGATTTCGAACGTTATACGGTCTCGTAAGCCGTTAAAGACCGTTTTTTCGACGCAGTTCCTGAAAAAGAAACAACCGAAAAGGGTAAATGTTTCTCAAGTGCATGGGCAGCAACCAAATTCTGTGGGCAGTACAACAGTACAGCATTGCTAAAAATTTAGTTTTGGAGGTCTATTTTCGGCGCCTTTCAAATGTTAGAATCCCTGTCGCGACGACTCGGGCGCTATTTTTTTTGGGGAATACATACATACATATGTAGTTGGGAGCAGTAGCAAAATCCTGAGGGGTCAAAAATGCAACTCCTGGGGTCTCTCGGTTTTAGAGGAGTTGGGTCCATACGTGTTTTTGGTGTGGGGCGGAGAGTTGGGGTGGTTTGACCTTTCAGAATTCGTCTGAACCCCTGCAATATGCTGTGACCCCCAGGACTGTCCATTTTTCCTGCAAATTGGAAAAAATATGCCTTTCTAAGCTTTTTTTACTTCATTTTTTGGCTCAATAGTCTGTAATTTTCGGCGCTTCCCGCCTTGTGCACACTTTTTTATTATGTTCCGCCCTATTTTCTTGATTCTTTTCAAATTTTTTCGAAATTTTTTTATGTTTTAGTATCCTAAAAAACGAGCTTTGCCCGAAATGTCTAAAAAGAATGTTTTTGACGTGTACCTGTCATTTTTGGCCCAAAAGTGCAGTTCTTAAAATTTTTTGGGCCTGACCCTAGAGGGAGGGAGGGAGGGAGGGAGTCAATATAACAAAACAGTCATAAAAATAAATACACGGCACGAAGTGCTGAAAATTGGGCCCTTTTGAGCCAAAATGCTTAAAAAAGCATACTTTCTACGATTGTTTTTGGATACTTCTGCAAATTTGATGAGTAGGGAGTCTGAGCCATTTTATAGGGGTCAGTAGGCATTTTCTAGGTGGAGGGGGTCAAAGAAACTCCTTCAAGAGCACATACGCTGCTGCGCTGACCGTCCAGCAAGGCCGAAATATGCGTACACCCTAAATTTCACGCGAATGCTCACTCGGCTGAATCATCTGAAGTTTGGGAATCTCCGGCTTCTTCCTTCGACATGCCGACATGGCTCAAAATGAATTTCGTACCAATCAACTGCAATACGAGGATTATAGCTATAAAAGAGACTGCAGCCATCTTAGACGTTATGTTTGTTACGAACAATTTCTGGTTAGCAAATGATCATTTTCAAGACAAAATTGGTAATATATATCCTATTTCTTAAAGCAGTACCTAATTGCGGGTGTCATTAACACATTTTGAGCTTAC
Organism: Mermis nigrescens; assembly: GCA_036768485.1. NCBI lineage: Eukaryota > Metazoa > Nematoda > Enoplea > Mermithida > Mermithidae > Mermis > Mermis nigrescens. The sequence continues at coordinate 510,838 of JAVLUZ010000608.1, read as the reverse complement.
GGTTGCCTGAGTGAATAAAAACGAAGAAAAAAAGAGCAGTCGTCTCGCTTAGTTGTGTTGACTTTAAATTAAAAAGTCGTCTGGAGAAGGAAAAAATTATATTGCGCGTGTCTGAAAGGTACAGCAATAGACCTTATAGCTTTTATTTCTTAATTAAATAAATACGATAAAAAACTCGATTTGTCCTATAAGGTTTATAATTTTTCGAAAAACTTGGTTCGCAGTGGGACTTATAACACATTTCGCGAAAAGGCAATTTATTTTTACTCAAACTCTGTATACCGTATTTTTGGGGATAACAAATTCTAACTCGTTTGATCGGAAATGCACAGCGGGACCATAGCATACGTGGGCAGCAAGAAAATTCTGGGGGGTGCAAGATTTTTTGAAGGTCAAAAAATGGCCTTAAAATGGTGATATTGCGTTAAAAACCCCATTTTTCGACGTTTCTCATCAAGCACTATCCATTGGCATCAAAAAAATTCGAAAAAAACGAAAAATAATTTTCAAAAATTGGATTCTGGGGGGGTATTTTGATTTCTGAGGGGGGTATTTTGATTTCTGGGGGTGCATACCCCCAAACCCCCCACGCCCAGGTGTGGACCATAGATGCACAGCATAGTCGGCCTGTGGGGTCAGCCAGGTAGCTTTTTTGAGCTCAATTGACCTCAAAAACTGGTGTAAAAGTTAGAATACCGTAAAAAATGTTCATTCATAGTTGGTCAGTGTCGAGCATTTTTGATTTTCATCTATTTTTATCGTCATTTTGCCTAATTTCCGTAAAAAAATTCCATTCTACAATTCTGGTGGCTTGGAGATCCCCAACTTTTACGTGTATATCTGGATGAAATTATATAATTAGGCAATATGTACCTAAAGTCTAAGGGATCCTAGAGCTCCATAAATTTTAAAGGTCGAAACAGTTACCAGAAATTGACGGTGGGAGCAGAAAACGCCTTGTTTCGACCTTTTCCATCGAGCTGTATTCAGTGGCGTAAAATGTTCCTGAAAAGACGATAAAAATATGAACTTTTAATGCTTGGGTCTTTTAGATCAGGGTGTTCAGCTGATCCTTTTCCAAGTAGAAGCGTACTTGGAATCCTGGTGTACGACGACCTCCGCTGAATGGAAAAAAATCGTGTTATGGGAACAAAATGAAAAACAGAGCTTAAAATTAATTTTTTAAGATAAATCTTTCAAATTACCTATCTAAATGATTGTTTTAGGCATGATGACATTAGAACTTACCAAAAATTTCCGAATTGTCCGTTTACCGGTTGCATATCTTGTAAGCGCGACCGCAACAATAAATAAGTTATCAAAAAGCAAAAAAACAAGCGACAGAAGTCAGTTGAATAAACGTCAGTGCAAAGTCACTTATAGATAGTCTTTTATTTTTTTATTCTCATATTCTTTCTAACAATGTCAACAGCTACGTATATTATTTTTGATTCTATCTTCTCCTTATTCCACTTCCGTCTAAGTTTGCTCTTGCAATTCAGGGCGAATGGAAGGGTCTTCATCAGCTGAGTATGTATTGATTGATTTAAATTGATCTTGAAAATTGTCCTAAAAAAATAAAGGGGAGCAGAAAATAAGTACATCATTGATCAGACATTTGTCCAGAAAATTTCGATCAGTGTTCCAAAAGTGGTTCCATTTTTCATCCACTGTTGACTTTAATTTTGCCATATTCCAATACACTTTTTCTGTCTCTTTAAGAAATGTTGTTCTCATCAAGTTTTTAGTATCCGTAAACTACACCTTTTTTATTTTAAGATTCTCCTCAATTCAATTCAATTCTTGATATTTTTCTTACGTGAAATCAAACAGTCCTTTCACTTTTGCGCGCCTTCGATTATTAAAAGATTTATAGATTAACTCAGGCACACTGAAGCACATTCCAAAGCTGAATCTGAATAGATTTGTATAGCACACATTACGAAAAAAGAGTTCTTCTTAGAAGGAATCTTCTTCTACTATATATTTGTGAAAGTTTGTTTGTATGTCCGGGGTTGGCTCCGGCCCCATAATACTTGGTGGGCTGACGTTTTGGCACGAGCTCGACCTACCGGCTGGGGGTGTAGTAGCGATCTTGAAATTGTGACAAACGCACCCATTGGCCCTGGGCAGTGAGGGAGCGGGGCTTGGCCCCTGTGCTATAAGCCTCCATGTTTTCGGGAGATGGCCGATTTTTTGCTATTTTTTCAAAACTTAGTTTATACTGTTTGTATAGGGATACCCCGGCCAAGAGGAGCATGCCTGGCGACACTATGTACATTGTTATATGTTATAGCATTGGTCGGCACTGTGAAATATCAAAATACGGGTTTAACCAAATAATGCTATAACATAGGCAATTTTATAAGATAGGCATGGTATGAGATACTATGTGCAACAAGATAGGCAATGCTATAAGATAGGACGTGATATAAGATACCCTGTGCTACAGGATAGGCAATACTATAAGATAGAACGTTATAAAAGATACCCCGTGCTACAAGATAGGCAATGCTATAAGATATGAAGTGATATAAGATACCCCGAGCTGCAAGATAGGCAATGTTATAAGATAGTATGGGATTTAAGATACCCTGTGCTACGAGATAGGCAATGCTATAAGATAGGTGTGATATAGATACCCTGTCTGTGCCATAACATGCAGTGATATAAGATAGGAGATACCATCAGCTATAACATATGAGTGATATGAGATATCACGTGATATATGACACCCTTTGCTACAACAAACAAAAAATTTTTAAAACATCAAAAATATGGTTTGACCAAAAAAATTTTCCAAAACATCCTAAAACATCAAAAATATGGTTTGACGGAAAAATTTTCCAAAACATTCCAAAGCATCAAAAGTATGGGTTTGATTAAAAAAATTTTCCAAAACATCTTAAAACATCAAAAATATGGGTTTGATTAAAAAAAATTTTCCAAAACATCCTAAAACATCAAAAATATGGTTTGACGAAAAAAATTTTCCAAAACATCCCAAAACATCAAAAATATAGGTTTTATTAAAAAAATTTCCAGAACATCCCAGAACATCAAAAATATAATTATGGCTAAACAATTTTCAAAACCATTCTGTAACGTCAAAAATGTGGATTTGATCAAAAAAATGGTTGACGAAAGACATTTTAAAAAAATTCAAAAGATAAAATATGGTTTATACCAACAATTTTTTTAGAAATATCCTAAAAACATCAAAAGTCTTGAAAAATAAAAAATACAAGAGACATATCACTTAAATATAGCTATCAGGCCTAAGTTCAGCTCGGGCAACGCCGAGCAGCTCATCTAGTCATAAATAAAAGGCACTAATTTGCATACATGTCCATCATAGATGATCACAAGGGGGTTCGGGGCTTTCAGCATGCATAACCTTTATAAATTAGGGTTTAGAACCAGACATGCACGTGGGGGGTTTAGGGGTCCGGACCATAGGTGGGCAGCACAAAAATTCTGGTAGGAGGAGGAGGTATGTAATTCTTCAAAGGTCGAAAAATGGTCTTAAAATAGTGGTATGACGGAAAAATGCCATTTTTCAACGTTTCTCATCGAGCACTATCTATTGAGATCGAAAATTGCGAAAAAAACAAAAACAATTTTAAATATGGAATTCTGGTCGGAGAATTTTAAATTCTAGGGGTATTCGGCCTTCTGGGGGAGGTTGCATACGCCCAAACACTCCCCTTAAAGCCCACGTGGGGTTTAGACTCCAGAATGGAAAATGGAAGATCTTTAGAAGAAAATGAGGCAGAATGAAGGCCAAAAAATGTATGAGAATTGAAAATTTTATTCAAAAGTGCTTTAAATTGACTAGAAACTGTCTGTGTAATAACATAACCCTATTTTAGCGCTTATAACAGTTTTTGAGGTGATTTTTATCTGAAAAGCTCGATTTTCAACCACGTAGACCGGCTGCCCCCTCCTTCCCCCAAAGACCGGCCATGCCATGCGTGTGCGGTTTTAACCTCCATTACATATCCAGAATTTTAAAGAATTGTGCAAAAAGTGCTGTTTAATGATTTTTAAAAATTTTTGGTTTGACAATGTTGAATTTTTGGCTCTGCGCTTTATACGCACTATTGATTATATTTTGTTTAACTTGCACCTCTTTTCACATTCACTAGTTATATTAAATTGGAGATTTAAGCACCTAATACAACCACTCTTGGAAGAAATAAGCCAAAAATGTAGAAAGCGGGATTAATTTTTAGGGCTTTCGGTCTGATTGAATAATTAGAATAAATCCTATGAAATCAAACAATCGCACGTTCTGACTCAAAATTTTGCAGGTTCAAAAATTCAAAAATTATCTTCAAAAAATGGAAACTCGCAAAATTAGTATTTTGAAGTTTGAGCCAACGTTAATAGTATTTTCTATTGATATATATAAAAGACTGGAGAAAAAATCTTTTTATTCGGAATTAGGACAAGTAGAATTTTTTAGAGATCTCTTGAAAAGGATCGGATGCAGTCACTATAAAGCGCTTTCGAAAAATTATTTCGAGGACGTTACGGTGTTTTTAGCCACATCTCGGACTGCTTCAAAAAACGTGGGTATTGTCGAATTTTGAAATTGCATATTTTTCATGTGGCGCACAAGGAACAGGTTAAAATCGCAAAAACACGCCTAAAATTCGATTCTTGGGGTCTGCCGTAATCTGCAGCGGTATTTTAAATCCTCCAGGGGTCTAACCAATGAGTGGATCGCAGCAAAATTCTGGGGGGAGGTGCAAGATTTTTAAAAGGTCAAAGAATGGTCTCAAAAATAGTGGTATGACTAAAAACACCGTTTTTCAACGTTTCTCATCGAGCACCATCCATTTGCATCAAAAAATTGCGAAAAAAATAAAAAACTTCAAGAATTAAATTTGAGGATGGGGTCTTTTGGTTTCTAAGGGGGTATTAGGACTTGTGGGGGTGCATACCCCCAACCCCACGCCCAGGTGTGGTCTAACCCAACCAAAGCCTCACCACATTACGTGTGGCCTTCACGATCCGATTGATTACTGTTAAAGGTCCTGTAATTTTTTATGCATGAAACCAACAATAACGAGAAATTTTTTTATCAAAAGCCCTTCACCTCCAGAAACATATTTGAATAATTAGTTATTGCATACGAAGTATCACTTGCAAATTCATCTTTAACTTAAAGTCTTTCTATACGCATGAATGTCTGAAGAAAAAAGGGCAAATATCAAACTAAATGACATAATCCGATTGAATTTTTGACTTAAAATTGAATTCTATTAAATTTTATTGGATTTTCCTGAAAAATTTTTATGTTTTATCATATAAGAAAAGGAATCCTTAAAAGGCCGATTTTTCCCGACGCGTATCCTTCAATTTTGGGCCAAAACAGGCACTTTAGAATTTTTACGATTTTACCCCTCTCCCTTAATTGAAATGCTGCGCATGCTCGTGTACAATGTGGAAATGTCATTTTCATGCGTTTTTCATAAAATATTGATATTTTCAAATTTATAATTTCGTATTTGTGACATTTGACACGTACCTACTGCTGACAGGCCTGGCTTTAGCATGACGGTGACTTGTCTGAGCTTTCTCCAGATTTGGTTTGTTTGCGTCTTCGTTTTATTGACGAAAACCGAATTTTATGATCTCCGTGAAATTTGATATGTTTCGAATCTCACGGTAATAATGTGACGCGTATGCGACTTAAAGCGTCGTTTTACTCTGTGTAATAATATGGCGGGATTTCGAACGTTATGATTAAGTTTTGAAAGTCATTAACGACTGCTCTCTTAATGCAGTCAATGAAAAACAACAAAAATTAGGAACTGTCTCAAGAGTAAATGTAACAAAGGGTGGAGGAAACCCTACCGGGAGCTGAAAATTTTTAAACACCCCTTATTTTTGGCTAAAATTGCATTTTTTAAGAGTTTTTATGTTTGGCCAAGGAAATTGGAGGTTATTTTTCCCTCCCCAGAAAAAAATGACCGACTTCTCCGGCCATAAATTTTGGACTGTTACATATTAATACTTGTTTTGCGAAATCGCTTGGAATCAGATACGAATCTAACTTATGCATGTACAGACATATGTAGTTCGATTTCGCGCTATTACACCATTAAGTTCAATTTTTGGAACATTCTGGCTGGCAGATTTCTTCTGTCTGGAATACCAGCTACATGTGTAGATCTGCGTTTTTGTGCACCTTATACGCATAATTCTGATTATGGATCGACAGTGAAATTTTAGAGAAACATAGCGTGATTGGAATAAACAAAAAATTCAGGTATATCAAATTTGGCCCCCAAACGCCTAACATAACATCAAAGTGACACAAAAACTACGCTAATTACTAATTTGTAAAGGATTTATAACATTCTTGTAAAAATTTCCATTTTCTTTTAGAGATTTTTTGGATAAGTATTGAACGGCTTTGATGTTTCCTTTTGAGAATCAAAAGGGTACAAAGAAGTTGAAATCGTTTTTTAAAAGTATAAACTACGAGTACATGTAGGAAGTCGTCGCATAGAGATTCTCAGACGGCGAAATAATTATTTTGGGCGGGGAAGGAAAACAAAATCAGTGCTAGAGATGAATGCAGTACAAAATTGATCGGAAATAATGCGTGAAATTGATCAGAAAATGTGAATTGAGTAGTTTTTCCCTTATTTCTTATTTCGATGCGATTTTATACTATATTTTTATGCATTCATACCATACAAAGGCAATTCTGGTTCACTCTTGTCGACCCTTTGGACCAAGATAGCTGACCCCGGACCAGTCATACTGTGTACCCCGAATCCCATAATGATGTTCACCAAGTTGATACTGGAGTTCTTGGGAATCCAGATTTCTTCTCTTCCCTCGGTAAGAAATGACTCCAAATAAGTTTTACTAGCAATGAAAAATGCTCCGAAGAAACAAAAAAAGGCGAATATACTTGGGACTGTGGATTATTAATAATGTTAACGGGAGGGAATAGAAAAAAGCTACCCATGTATGTGCATAAAGTCGCAAAATTAAGTAAATCTGACTTTCTCGAAGCAATACAAAAAATGAATGTCTTGCAGATTGAAATAAACTATTGACCTAAAAAAACGATTGAAAAAAGGGGCAAGTTAGCTATGCATTAACTATGGGAAATTAGATGGAAATAAAGTAAGGATCTAGTATACAATTTACTCCCCAGCGTTTCATAGCCGATCCATATAAGCTACAGTAACCAAACTTTACAAGGAGATAGCTAAATTGTATATTTTCAATATTTTTATTAATGTGAGTCAGAAGGTGTTTGATAATTTTTGTGTAAAGTTTGGTCACTGTAGCTTATATGAATCGGCTAAAAAACGGTGGGGTAAATTGTATACTAGATCCTAAAGTAGTAGAGACTTTGCAAACCTATTGAACGAAATAGCAAAAATCGATGCATTCAAGACAATCAAAGAAATTGTTTGTTTAAAGCAGTCAGGTACACTTGCATGCCCGCAAAGATCGTGTGTACCATACTTGGGCGTGGAGGGTTTGGGGTATGCACCCATAGAAACCAAAATATTCCCTCCCAGAATTCAATTTTTGATTTTTTTCTTTGTTACGCAATTTTTTTGATGCCGATGGATAGTGCTCGATGAGAAACACTAAAAAATAGTTTTTTTCGCCATATTACCATTTTTAAGTCCATTTTTTTGACCTGTGAAAAATTCTTGCACCCCCCCGAACTTTGGTGTCGCCTACCTATGATATTCACCAATCAATTGATGCCGGGTTTGCTTGCTATAATAGTCATGATAACAAAATAAAACACTTTTAAATACAATTGCAATTAGTTTTCTATCAATCACGATACGAAGCAAGTGGGCGTTGCAACTTGCATGCAATTTACAAGCAGTAAACATTTTACTTAGTTTATACACTCTTATGTAAAGCATTGGAAAGTATTTAAAGAAGGTTACACTTTTGTCGGAGGTCGCAGAATAATCTCCGATTTTTAGCATTGCTTAGAGAGTCTGATTTTTAGCAAATTTTGCGACTTTAAGCACATACATGGATAGCTTTTTCTTAGTCTCCTCCTTTTACAGCTTTGATAATCCACAATCTGATTTGTAATATTATAGGGCCGCATACTTACGAGTATAGTCTGTTTCACACAAGGTCGGTCATAAATTTTTTAAGTATCCCCGGCAATAAGTTTACATATTGCGATTATAGCATTGATCTGATATATAATTATCGTAAACCTCGGCTTACTGTCGATAAAAATTCTTAAAATTTATGCACGGAGTTATACATTAAACAGACTATAGATCTAAATTTGCCTCAAAATTTGGTATGAATATCTTGTCCAATTATAAATCTATTTTTTGCAAGTTATTCTACAAAAATCTTTTGTTTCATGAAGTTATTAAAATAAAAAATGGAGAAAATAAAAAAACAAAGAAGAGTAAAAAATAAAAAAGTCCATGTGCCCTTTTGTTAACTTCTATTAAATTGTCATTGTATTTATCACAGTGTCTTTCTTTACTTTCATTCGAATCGCACACTATTTTTCTTACGTTTCAATTCCAAATAAACCGCTCTTAAACTTGATTTTGGCGTTTCTTATTCTTGAACGGCTTCGCGAGACAAAAATTAGCCAAATTCCTCATTTTTCTATAAATTTTTCCAACTGTAATACTTGTTTCTTGTATGTACAAAATTGACGTCATATTTCGGCGCCAGATTCTGATTTTAAAAAAACTTAGTAGTGAGTCAAGAAACAATGAAAAATGCAGTTGCATTAGTAATAAGTATAATACTTATACTTAGCGGTTTCCACCCCTTTCCAACATTCCTCCCCTAGAATTTATGATTTTCAAAAAAAATTGCAGAAAACTTAGGTGTTTCAAGCTTAACTCTTTATTATCGGACATCCGAAAAGCCGGATGCGATTTTCTTTCCACTGTATGTAAACTCACGGTTGCAGCTTTGCAACATTGACTTTGTAAACGCAACCATTTGTACTCTGTCTATTTTTTATATGCAAACCTGATTCGCTCAGTTGCTTACAGGGGACATGCCCGCGTAATTCTCCCGAATCCTCCGAAAATCCGCCATTACGCGCACGCGGTCGCGAGCACGGGGCAGTGCTTAAGCATAGATCTTGTTTAATCCTTATGCAAATTTTTCTAGATAATATAGTTTTTTGCAAGAAAACTAAAAATCAGGGTCCGGTTTCTATAATGTGTGTCTTAAGCTAGGCTTAAACCTCCGCATGATAAAGAAAGAAAATGTTCAATTTTGGTGCCGTTTGTTCAAATATTGTGGCTGATTTAAACCTGCTTAAGCCTGACGTTTATGGAAACCGGATTAAGCCAGACTTAAACCAGACCGCGTATCTTTAAACGTTGAAGTGTGGCTTAAGGCTGCCTAAGCCGCAACATATAGAAACTGGGCCCAGGATTTTTAAGATATTATACTTTCGACCACGCTTCATCCATGGTGTAACTTGGATCATTTGTATCCTTAAAGAGATAGGAGCTTATAATAGAGGGTTAAAGCGCTTTAAACAATTTTTTTATGGCTCAAATGTTAAATTTTCGAATTTATTCGAGTTCTTCAATTTGAATAGCATTTCCAACGATACTCTGTACCATTTGACAGAATTTTTTGAAAATTGTACATGTTGTTTTCGTCTAGAAAGAAAAAGCATCATCACAGAAGCAGCGTAAATAGTGTTTTTGATGCGTATCCACTGTTATTGAACACAAGAGAATATTTAAGGGATGTTTGGTTCCACCCCCCATAATTATCACATGCTCCAAATATCTGTTATCCAAATATCCTGACTTCATGTCTTGCAAATGTTTCCAATCAGTTGGCTTACGCGTATTTACGTTCGATCTCTAGCTTTTCAACTTTTTGCGTGTTTTTCCTTGATTCAAGCCGCGTTCAGAGTCGTTTTGACACGCGTCTTTTCATTCATCGGCTAATGATTGAATCAGATCGATCAGCGGGCGCTTTATTATCACACAAAAAGCCCCAAAATAAAAAATATACAATCAACAAGCGGCACGGACGAACAAAGCCCGATTGTTCGCCCGCTTTTCTTTGTCCGAAACCTCTTCCTTTTCGGTTCGATGCGTTTAATTCAGTTTTTTGTCACCTAATCTTTTCTGGGAAAATTTCCGTTTTTTTTCATTAATTCATAACTTGCAAAGATCAGCGACTTTTTATTCTTTATTATTGATAAATTCCGTAACGTGCTATGTTTTGGGATAAAATCGGATATAATTGCAATGGAAACCTTCTAGCTCGGCTTATGTATTACGATTAATATGCTAATTTCGACGTTCGCGTGGCCATTAAAAACAACGTTAGGATATCCAATCAACTGTATATAGCGAACGAAAATAAGCGAATGACGAATAATACCAGAAAAAAGGAATCAACGACCTTGCGCATAGCATTAAATAAATCTCGTTTATTGTTGAATGCCGTTGATTGTATAGGGTGAGCCACCTAACTATTCCGCAATGTTTTGCAACTGAACTTCCTTGATAAGAATCTAAATTCAATGAAATTTTACAAAAATCTGATAATCTAATAGCAAAGTAAATTCCAGAGATTTTTATTAAAAATAAACAAGTTGGCCCAATACTACACTACGGGATCACCATGCAACTCAACCAAGTGCAGTAGTTAATCCAAGAATTTCTGACGGTGGAAGGGGGTTTCTGAGTCAAAATTTCCTAATAATGTCAAAAAGTTTCAAAAAACCGTCCTTTTCGCTTAAAGGATCGGTTTTTGTCGTCTTCGATAGGCAGAATCATTTCTGATCCAAAAAGGTTGAAATTTTTTACAAATAAACTTTTAAAGCACTAAGAAAGTCAGTAAATGTCATTAACGAGCACTATTCGGCGCCGGAAAAATTTAAAAAGTCGTGATAAAATGGCTAGAATCATTTAAAAAATATAAATTATTCTCCATTGCGCCTGACATTTTTTTTGACGACAGAGGAGGTGGCGGCCGCTCCCTCCGCCTTAATTCGTGCTTGATTAAGTTCTGAAATCAAACTTCATATTTAGTGTTGTTTTTGTTCTCGTATCGGTATGACTTTCCTGAAATGTCATTCTAATGCCATTTAAAGGTCAGGAACACTGCAATTGTTGCAATATACATAGCATGCACATAAAACTTCTTAGAGCTCTTACCATAAAAATATCGTAGAGGAGTGGCGCTCTCATCTGATATAACTCCATATGATCACTCGTCTGTTTTCTCCATTTATTTTTTCTTATGAGGCTTTTACAGAAATCAAAAGTGCACACGAAAAAACCTGTTAATATTTCTGACCTTTAAAATTGCATTAGATTGGCTTTCAGGAAAGTAAATACCGAAATAAGATTGAAAACAATTAGCTGCATAAGAGGAATGGCTTTAGCAATCGATCGAGTTGGATGATTATCCCAAAGAAATGATGTAGTATAGTGACCAATCAGTTTGTTTTCAATAAAACTTTGGATCCTATTTTGCTATTGCACAATTTTCTCTGTCCAAATCTTCAGTAAACTTAGAACATTATTAAGAATGTCTTTTTAGAAAAACATTGCGGATAGATTGGTGGCTCATTCTGTACTTACAAACATAGCGTGTCTAAAGATATTATGAACCCGTATGATTGATGCATTCTAATTTAAATAAATGCTTTAGCCGGTTTAAAGCAGTTTAGCTCGAGTAATTTTTGATAAGACCGGTAAGTTAGATAACTGACTATTTTGAGACCGTTCCACAATATGGTCTTACTTTAAGGCGGTCGACGGGCAAAAATCTAGTTAGACCGAGGTCACAAAGCGGTGTAACTTAGTTCTAGCTAACTTTTTTTCAGAAAAATAGAATCAAAAAGTTAGACTGGTCGAGGTATCTAACTCCTGGTATAACATTAATTAATAACGAAATGCACTGTTTCAGAGCAAGTTATGACGTTAAATAAAAAATTGTGCATGATGGTATTTTACTGACAGCACTTATAATTCGCTATTTATCAAAATGCTTTAAATTTTAATTTACATGAAATGGATTGATTTTCTTTAAGTTTTGGTGTTCATTTTGTCGTGTTTTTCCCAAAAAAATTCCGATTTTTCCATTCTGGAACTCTAGATCCCCAGATCACCATACCTGTCCGATATTCTCATATATTTCATCCTGTTATCTCTATCCAGTTACCCAAAAAATTATATATGCCTCATTTTGTTATGAAATCCATACCTATTTTGTACCTTATGCTGTTGACACAAGGTGCTCGGATAGTAAAAAAACTTGTTTGCTGAATTATTTCCTGTGGAAAAAAGAAAAGAATCTTTCTGCTTCAACTAGATTTATGCCTTAAATTCGTTGCTTTGCCACGAAAATTATAACATTCATGCACGATTGTTTTGGCGAGAATGAACTTAATGTGATTCATCATCGTCAGCATAATTTTTGGCACCACGCGATAAATGCGAAGCTAGCCAAATTTCTCCGCAATCTGCCATCGATAAATAATTACACCTCCGAAACAACGAAGCGACGGTTTAATACGGGCGCTGTCATTTTATTCCTGTGTACGTTTGTACTTAGCTAATATTTTCGACAACTTTCGGCTACGATTTCGTCGGTGAGGAATCTTATTGCTGCTCTCATTCTCCATTGTTTTGAATACTTAATCATTCCGACGAACGATGTCAAGAAATGAAAGAGGAGAATTTTAGAGGAGGCTACCGAACAGCTTTTTTCTGCCATATTTTTCTTTTCTTCAGCTAATTTTTTGTTGTCAGGCTTCTTGCGTTAGCATCGCGTATAAAATATTCGACTGAGATTAGAGTAGCGGCTCCTCAATCTTTCGGACTATTTTTCCCCCATTTCCAACGCATTTTGGTCGATATGCGTAGGAAAACTGCGTAAGAAGACGTTCTTTAGCGGCTTCCGATTAGCTAACCGTTCCCTGCGCTTAATATGTAAGCTCATTACGTAAGAGTTTAGCTTATTCGCGCGCACGTAAGCGTTTGTTTATTATGATGATGAGAAGCCGAGGAGAAGCTGACGAATAGATATAACGTTGTGGAATGCATGAGTTTTTACGTATTGGTACGCTATTTGGCCCGGGGCGATATCTTGCGTATACGCCGAAAATCGAATAGCGAATTTTTGCGTACGTAGCCGTCTTTACACCACCGTTTTTGGCGGAATTGAGGAACTTCTGCAGAATTGTAACGTACGTTGCTAAGATAATCTGTTTTATTTTCATCTTTAGGCTTAGGCTTAATTTAATGTTGTATAGCGCTTAAATAGCGTTAAAAAACGACGTTATTACACAGTTCTGGCCAATTTAAAGCACTTTAAAAGAAAATTTATAATTTTCGTCCATTTTCGATCTTCATGTTGCCTCATTTTTTTCCAGAATATTCTTTGCTGGAGGGAGGGTCAGCCGGTCCAAGGTAGGTCAAGAACTAAGATCTTTTGGGTCAAAATGATCACCAAAACTGGTACAACTTCTGAGAAAGCGTTAAGACTACTTTGTTACACAGTTTCTGGTCAATTTTGAGCACCTTTTATGAAAATTTTGAAATTTCGTCCGTTTTTTGCCTTTATTTTTCCTAATTTTCCCCAGAAAATTTTCCATTTTTCTATTCTGGGGTTCCAGCTGACTCCCAACCTCACCCTTCACGTGCATGTCTGATGATTACCATTGCTGATGACGTCATAACAGTTACTATTCCGCAGAAGGGTCCAAATTAATGGGTTTTCATTATATAGCGCGTTACGGTCGTTTGAATGTGATTAAGGATTAAAATTTCAATTATCGATCTGTCATTTTTCTAATTAATTAATTAATTTTGGGTACGATTTTACAATTCAGAATTATTGATGTATTTAATATTTTCGGAGTTAAAGGCAAAACGAGATACGAACTTTTGGACAAAATGCGATACTTCCCGTTATTTAGCCACAACGCTGATTTGGCCTCGGCCGAAATTAAGCACGGTCCTCGAAAGTTACCGAATAATTCGATAACAACAACTTTAGTTAATGCAAGTATTTCATTTAGTTGATTGTAGAATAACAATTATGTTTTTACTGATACCCCAAGAAATTAAAATCAATCATGATTTAGAGATGGCGATTCTACTCGGCTTAAAATTTTAGTTGCCTCGAAAATTTTACAGCGCGGCGAAAAATCGATTATCTTCGTCATCTAGCGTCAAATAATTGAAGACTCCAGTTTTTGAGGAATAGGAAACACTTTGGTCGAACCTCTTTTGAAATTTAAAAAAATCCGCTGGCTTTTAAATTAGATTTTTTTGTTTTCTCATTGAGTTATTTATGCCGATAGATAGAGCTAGATGAGAGGATTCGAAATACAAATTTTTAGCCCGATCATCTATTTTTGATCATTTTTGTCTTGAAAATTCTTCGGAGTCGCCTCAGACTCTCAGAATGTCGATCCTGTCCATGGTTTTACGCTTGTAATTCATTCGGAAAATATCCCCTGAAAATCTGGATGCGTTTGGATATAAAATTGTAAGATTAAAATGGATATTAAATTTCTTGAAAAAACTCGGCAAAATAAAATGAAATTTCGATTCATGGAACGTTTGATAATTGTAGAAGAGTAAAATAGAGAATTATCGCCTGCAAACGTAAAATGGCATTATTGGTGTTCCTGTTCTTCAGGATTCGTAAATAGATGAACACATTTTATTGAGAGTTTTCAATATCGTGTTTGTCATAAAATATCAAAAAACATCGATCACATGAAGTTGAAACCTGCTGTTAGCTAAATTTTATTTAAAAAAGTAAGGAATAGTCTCCTAAATTTTTTTTATCTTTTCTATCGATCTGCTGGATTAGCATTCGTAGAATTTTTAAGTTTCCTGAACTAAAAGGTAGATTAAGAGGACCTCAAATACGCCAGATTCCCTTTGCAATACATTTTCATTTTATTTTACATACATTTTCTTATGTTTTTGGCATGTATCCGTTACCTTATTCTGAAGGTTAAGATGTACGACAAAAATCGCACGATGCCGCAAAAAGATTGAAAAAATTGTAAAAGAAATGAGCAAATAAAAAAGTGCATGCAAAATTCCTCATTCATTTTTCCATACGCACTTCGTTGTTGTTTCTTGTTTAATTCTGGCTATCTAATTGGCCTTTGACTATTCCCTATTTTATCATTTATTAAATTAGTTTTTCGTGTTTTTTATACTTTTAATTTTTGTAGAATTTTTTATTACTATCTATTTTTATTATTTCTTGTCATTATCACTGACGCATTTCTTGGACGGGGATTTCGCGCATTCAATTGGCTAAAATCATACTTCGGCCTGCGAGCCAACTGCTTATCGCAATCGGCAATCATTAAAAATTAATATTTGTACACGCAGGAATACATATTGGCCATGGATAAATTATGATTGACTATGTTGAGACGTTTTTAGTAAAAAATTGAAGCAAAAAATGCAATTTGGCGTTTTGCTTCAAAAACAACAAAATAAACTATATCTAAATAAAATAGTAAATGATTAAGAATTATACACTCCGATTAAATTAGTTCAGCCAAAGAAAATTTTATATGCAGATTAATACTTATAATTATAATTTAAAATTAAATAAAATAATTGAAAAATGATAACTAATCCTTTTGAGAATTGAAATAAGCAATACGTTAGGGGTCAAAAATCAACTTTTATTCCGAAATGACCTAAAAAAACTGGTATAAAGCTGAAATTGCTTTATGGTCAATTTGAAGCATTGAAAATTTTTTAATTTTCGTCAACTTTAAGCCTTCATTTTGTCTTATTATCCCAAGCAGAAAATTTCCCATTTCTCCATTCTGGAGGTCTAGATCCCCAGCCCCCTCCAACGTGCATGTAATGGTCCTTACTATAGGTGCACTGCATGGCCGGTCTGGGGGTGTATTAGGTGGTCAAAGGAGGTCAGCCAGAGTCAGACTGATCTAAAGAACTGGCACAAATCCTAAAATGACGTAAAATCTACGTTGGGGTGGGGGTCGTCTTATCGATATCGTGTGTTATATTATTTTGTCTTTCCGTTATTATCAGAGTAAAATTTTTGCATTTATTATTAGTATTTAATATTAGCGTTTAATACATTTAATATTTAATATTTAATATTATTTCAATATTACCAAGGAAGATAGAAGGAAACTTATGCCTGAACATTAAAACAAGATTTTTCTAAACTTTACTTCGATAAAATCAAAAAGTTGTAAGATTTTAAAGTAGGCGAAGGATAATGCTTGGAAAAAATTAATTATTTACTGAAAGCAGACGATAGCGATTCAGGGAATGAATCGCTAAACGGTTAATCATATTCTCCCTGAATTTTCAATTGTTTTTGATGTTATGTGCGAGGCGCATATGAACAAAAATGATATTTCCAGTGAGTCCATGTCTGTTGATAATTTTTGAATGTGCTTCATTAAAACATCGATTTTGTTTACTTAAATAGCGCTGATAGAAATGTGTCCAAATTGTTAAAAATCTCTCAATTTTGGTGGCTCACGGAAGTTCAGGCTTCATAATAAAAAATGACAATTCAGATATGTTTTCATTAAGTTGAATATTGTTTACGCGGCGCAAATATAATCAAAAAAGTTTAATCTCGACCAGTTTCCATCTTTTTGATACTAAATTCTGTCGAAGTGAGATTCATTTATCGAAAGTCGACGTATTTCATTAAATATAACAAAGGGGCGACTCGACACTCGCTGAAGAGTCTCTTTTCTTCCCGCGATTCAACACAATAGCGCTTTTCATATATCAATTTTCATCATTTTTCATCATATACAAAAATTTCTTAGGATTTAAGCTCGCTCTTTTATTTATAACTTATATTCTTCTTTTGGCTGAGAGCATTTCCAGTTAGCACATAGACTAATGAGATTCCTAAATCTCCGAAAAACGGCCACGCATCCCATTCTTTTGTCATATGTCTTAGCTTACAGTAGGACGATTATGTATTCAACTGATCGTTACGTAAGCATATGTTTACTTAAGAATCGTATGTATAGCGTATTGAGTATTGAGATCGAAGCATTATGTATGCTACAGCATTACGGATTCTTTATAGTATTACGTATGTTATAGCATTACATATATGTAAAAGCAGTATGTATATGCTATAGCATTACGTATATGTTATAGCACTACGTATGTGTTATAGCAAAACGTATTTATTCTATTGCATTATGTATACTTTATAGCATACTATATGCTACATTATAGCGGTTTCTCGCGTAAGCTATGTATTTCATATCCACGGCGATTTGAAGCACGGGTTAGCTAAATTCGTCCTGGCTTTAACTGGCTTATTCTAATGAGAAGGTAGTTCTAAATCTTATACCATGGCGGATTTTATTACGGTGACTGGTATAGCTGTTTTTCGACGATTCAGAGACTCGCTATCAAGTTTGAAAAGTAATCGGATCTATTTTCTTGAGAACTTGAAACAATTTTTCGCGCGGAGAATCTCATTATTTGCTCATACGCGTACTGGTTTTCGTTTTAATGGATCGTATTTCCGGCTATAAATTTCGCATTATTCTTGATTTTGACCTCGGTATTTGATCGTTTTCCGTACTTGCAGCGTTTCGAAATTTCAAGTGAGGTCCCCTGCCATTTCTGGGGCCCAGAGAAGTGAATGATAGCCAGGTTTTGGTCAAAAATGTCAAAAAGCACCTGAAAATTGTCAAAAACGCTATTTTTGGACAAAATCAGAGGGTCAACAATTTTCTGACTTTTGGAGGTTGGGGACGAACTACTTTGAGTGATTCTCCACCTCCTGTGGCATGCATGACGTTTGCGATACATGAAATCGTACTTATGTTTTTTATGAAGGTTTTCAAATTTCAAATTTATTCAATTTTGAAATGTGGAGAATGTGAAGTAAATCATAAGCCAAAATAGCTTCGAAAGCTGACTTGAATGATAAAAGAGAGTGAAAAGTGTGTTAATCAACAGTTTAAGGACAATTTCATCGTTATTTTATCGTTCTAGAAGAAAACAGACCATACATGTACAACATGGTAATTCTGAAAGGGGAAGTCAGGCCCGAAAAATTTCAAAAACTGCCTTTTTTGGGCAGAAAAACGATGACTAGACGTCAAAACACTGTCTTTTACGTTTCGGACAATGCTCGTTCTTTCTTGAACATAAAAACAAAAAATTTCGAAAAAAATTTGAAAAAATCGGCTAAATTGAACAAACTATAGTCAAAAAATGTGAATATGATGTGAGACGCCCCCGAAAATTTGAAACTTCAGCCAAAAATTACCTAAAAATGCTTAAAAAGGCACATGCTATTTACAATTTTTTCCGAAAAATAGACAATTCTGGGTGTATCAGCTATTTTGCGGGAATCAATTGCCATTCTGGGGGTCAAACCCCCAACCCACTTTCAAGATCACGTATGGTCTTGACCCATATATCACTCTACGTATACCTTTGATTATGCCCGACCCGACCGTATGGATAAAGAACAAGGATGATGATTAGGGCATAATTAGCATAATAAGAAGGAAATTTCGGCTTGTTTTGTAGGAAAACGATTTAAAAAACTGTAGAAAGCTGTGCAAGTGAACAAACGGATTATACGTATTATTAAATTTTTGTACCTATTCGTGCCTACTAGCGTAATTTAACTAATTAAGCCGTTACGAGCAATCAAATCTCGATATGAAGCGCAACTAGTATAATTTTCTACGGTTAAACACTCGAGCTTGTCGTTTTTCAAGTGCATCGATAAACAACTAAGCATTTTTTAGATCTAATATACATTGTTATGAAGCCTTATATGAGAAACAAGGGCTAATAAGCAAGTGATTACAAAGTACGGCTGTAATGTAAGGCTGTGCCATTTCTTCATTAATTATTTCTTTACCGATTTTATAACAATTTACATATTTGCAAGTATTTGGCGAATTATTAATTCGTTCAGTGATTAGGAAGCCCGAAACGAATTCTTCCGGGACAATCATGTTTTCTCACTATTCATTTTAATCTGCATTGATTTTTTAAATTTACGATCACCTAAGAATAAATTGGATTCCGTCGACAATAAACTTTGGACCCATTGCCAAACGGGAAAAAAGGCAATTTCGCGCTTTTTTAATTTTTACATAATCCGACTGTTATCGCCGCGGCGCGCTCATCTTCATCATGGTATATTTAATGATCAAACGGATGTGATTCCTTAATCCCGACCCTACATGGGCTGCAGCCGAATTCTGGGACGGGAATCTACACGGCATAAAATTGGCGAAAATCTGAAGGAAACAATCAAAAATTCAATTCTGCGGAATATACCGAATTCGGGGGTCTGCCGGATTCTCGGGGTCTAGACCAGATATGCCGTGGGGGTACCTATTTTAGCATTTTTACTACTTTTTGTGGTCGTTTTGGCCCGAAATAGGTCAATTTTGATCCCTCCTTCTCCCACAGAGGCCATGCTGTGCATTTGTGGTCTACCCACGCTGATATGGGATCCCGATTCACGTAATCCAGCACGTTTTTATATTTTAGCAATAATTCGATACGAATGAATTTGTCAAGGCCCACGTCGTAACACCGTATTCCGTTTTTTGGCCCTCATCAGATCACATATTTTAGAACCTGATCGAACTTATTATCAATTGGCTTATTATTCCAATATGGCGTCCATCGTCGCGATCTCATTGGTCGCTTTTCTGCACGCGTTGAAAATTCAACCAATCGTCGCCTCGCAATACGTCTCGTCGGGGGGACTGTCGTATTCGATCGCCGAAACGTCGTACGGCAAATTGAAGGGGCGTCTTTTGGGGCCATTTTCGGGAGGGCCTCTACGAAACGTCAAAGTGGAGGAATATTTGGGGGTGCCGTACGGCCAGGCGCCCGTCAACGACAAGCGATTCGTGATGCCCCAAACGACGGCCAAATGGAGCCACTTGCCGGCCCGCGACGCTACGCGATTCCCAGCCGTTTGCCCCCAAATTTTGCCCGATTTTTGGGCCAGACACTGGTCGGACAAGCTGGCGTTGAGGCGAGAGGCCCTCAAACGGATGCCCGAGGCGTTTTTCGACCGAATGTACGCGTTGTCCGCGTTTTTCGCCGAACAGAGCGAAGATTGCTTGTATTTGAACATTTACGTGCCCGACCGGAGAGGTAATGATTTTTGGTTAAGGTTTGGTATATTATGACCCTTTATTTTATCTAAAAATGCCAAGAAGACGCTTAAAAATGAGGAGGAAATCTATTTTCCTCTTAGGACTCGGGAACGGCCTAGAAATGTGAACTTTTCGGGGGTGAGGATAACCGACCTTGGCAGGGGAATCCATTGGACCAGACGTGCACGTAGAATGGGGGAGGGTCTCAGACCAACCAGACTAGAAAATTATAAAATTTCTTAAAGGAAAATGAGGCAAAAAGGCCAATAAATGGATAAAAATTCAAAATTTTCTTTAAAAATGCGTGAAATTGACCAGGAACTGTTGAAACACGCAGGTTTAACGCTATTTTAGCACTTATTCTAGATATAGAGATCATTTTGGCCTAAAAAAACTTAGTTTAATCCCTTCATGGCTGGAAATTTTCACTGAAAAAGTTTAGTGAAACTTCAAAAATATATCCCAAGAGTATGAGGCCTGAAAACATTCGTAAAATGGCTAATAAATTGATGGTTTGGATGAGAGTCTAGCAAATTTTGATCGCAATCTGTCAATTCCTAGATATAGATGCACAGCATGACCAATCTGCGGATTTGTCCGGTCTCAAAGTCTTAACAAGTGAGCTTCCTTAGGCCAAAATGATCTCAAAAAGGTAGAAACGCTAAAAACAGCGTGAAAATTTCGTTATTCGCTCGATTTTCATCCATTTTTGGCTTTCCTTTTGCCTTATTTTTATCGAAAAACTTTTCATCTTTTCTGTCTGAGGGTCTACCTCAAACCTCCCTTCATCTTCGTGTTGGCTCTGGAACCCAAACCTAAGAGCATGTTGCACCCGTGCATGTTGAAATCACATAAAAGTGATATTTTAGAATATCGCTGATTCATACGCTTGCATAATCGGTTTCTCGAGGAGTAATGTAAAATAATACTTTGGTCAGATTTTAATCTAGTCTAAGTTAGTAATTCATCCGCATGTATTAACATAGGCAATAAAAATTACTTCATCGTACGCTTGCAGCTTCTGGTTTGAGTTTGAGAGAAATTTGAGCAGGTCAATAGTATTTTCTCAAGCACGACCACATCCTTAAAAATGGCTGGAAATTCAGTCTTTTGAAGTATGAATCTGAATATTTCTAAGTTGATTATAACTGTGGCTGAGCATAAAAGAGCCATTAACTAGGGTTTTTTAGCTTACTTACTTATGCTTCTATCGATTTTTGATAATTTTTGACAATGTGATTTTTGCCTTCTGTTCACAGAATTTCCGGATTTCCGGCTCTTAAGAGTTAATCAAATCCTCAAATAAGCGAATTATCAGCTCGCTGCTCGCTACTTGCGCGTTTGATTCTATCACGGATTCGGAAATTTTGCTAAAAAAATTGGAAAGGATTAGAAGTCAGACAAAGTGAAATTTAATTTGCTGAGAATGATCCAGAAACATTTTTTCGAATATATTCTTACGAAGAGCAACGCATTGAGATTTTTAAAAAACGATCTACACCTCGCTCTCTCCCTCGATTATTCATTTTTTTAGTTTAGTTTTTTTAATTATTCATTTTTTCTGTTTCTTCAGTGCGTGCTTAATAATTAACGCCATACATGTGTGTGTGTGCTGTATATCTATATATTTTTACATGTTCTTATTTTATATACTTATTTAAATATTAATTTTCATTTTATTTTCGTTTTATTTTAGAATTCTTATTTTACATAAATTTTTTACGTCTGCATATTTTTGCTACATTATGCTGCAGCACACTTTCACACGTTGTTGCATTAAGCCGCAAATCATCATGACTACGGTTTTATTGACCGGCTCACCCAAGTCTGGGTTACAAGGCCAAATCAAGGACGCGCATAATTTAAGCTCGAAAACGGCTGGGTCGTAAATCGGGGCAAAATTGGGCTATTATTATCTGGTCCGACAGTTATCTAGATTAAACGTCGAAAATGAGAATTTTGGTCACTATACTTTCAAATAGAAGACGATTTTGGTTCATAAAACGCAGTCAAGCCTCCTTTGGGATTCGGAATATGTAACAAAACTAGAAATCTCGCGTTGATAAGCTAAGCTAAGAATGGATTTTTTGCGATAAAGATTTTGCTAGTACACTAATGTGCGGAGTAGCTTAATGCAGGACACGGAAAAAACGAATAACTCCATTTAATGAGTAAAAAATGGTATAGGAAACAAAATATATAATGGATAAAAATTGATTAATAAGCAAGACTTTCGTCGATCGATAATCAGTAGAATAGACATGTTCACATTTAAGAATAATCGGAACAGAAAAGTAAAAATATAAAAATATAAATAATATTTGGTATTATAATATGAAAATTGTGCTTACCCACCTAATGCCTTATGCAAAAGTAATTTTACTATTTTTTTAAATATTACAGATTTTAATATTAGACCGCTTCCCTTTTTTACAAAACGAACTTTGCTTATAAATTCGTCGCTAAACTATTGATTTTGAATATTAATTTAGCTAGGTATTCTTTTCATCAGTTACTTCTTGCTCCTACAAAATAATGCATATAAGCTTTCATAAATCATATTTAAAATATTATTTCAAATGACAAATCATTTTTTAATGACCTTAAATTCGTTTTAGATTGATTGTTGCGACCGTAGATGCGAAGCTTGTCTAGTCAGGGAGGGGTCAGCCAAAGAGCCTTTTTGAATCAAACAGCCTCGAAGACTGATATAAGTCCTGAAATCGCGTTAAACTACGTTAGTCCATTTTTTGTGAAAAAATCATTGATTTCTTTAATGTTTAGCCTTTAATTTGATTGATATTTTCCAAAAATGTCTTCTACTTTTTCATTCTGCGTAATTTAGACTAGACATACATGTGGGGTTTTGGGGGTATATACCCACAAAAGGGAAATATGGGAAATTTATTTTAAGAAAATAAGGCAGAATGAAGGCCAGTAATGAAATAAAATTGAAAACATTTCTTTAAAAGTGCTTTAAATTGACCAGAAACGGTGTAATAACGTAGTTTTAATACTATTTAAGCACTTATACGAAATTTTGAGGTCATTTTCCACTAAAAAAAGCTCGATTCTTGACCCCTTAGATCAGCTCGCCCCTCTCCCAGATCGGCCATGCTGTGCATCTATGGTATAGATCCCCAAACTCCTCCCTATTTGTATGGCTGGTTGCAACGAGCTTTTCCGATTTAAAAGTAATGCATTGTTAGTTGCAGTATTCCAGCAAGAGTAAAGAAAAAGGTTTGGAGACCGTGCAATATGCCAGTAATTGTGTCATTCTTGGATCGATTTTAATTGAGTTAAAGGGAAGAAAACGTTTATTAAATTAAACGAAGTTTAAATATAACCAGTCTGAGGAGCTTTATCTTTTATCTGCGGTAAATTGAGTGATTTGAATCAAATCAGGAGTTTATTTGGCTTCGGTGTGTTTTTGTGACTAATTAAAATAAACTAGCGATTAAGTTAAATTTAAGATGAAATTTGGAAAAATTCGGAAGAATTCGAAAAAGTGAAACCATTTAGAGCAATAAAGGAAACACGATAAAAATAGCATTAGATTAATTCTAAAATTTAAATTTAATGTAAGAGTCCGCAAATAAAAAAATTTATTAAAAGAAGTTATGATTGAATAAAGTTGAAAAAAGAATGGATAAAATTTGTTTCGGAAAACTAATATTTGCGTATAGAATAATGTAATATATATGATTTAATTATCATTCTGGTCTTGAAAGCAGTCCAGATAAACTATTAGACTAACCTGAAAAGGCTTGTTTCTGTCTTATGAAAATTCATGCCAATGAAAATCTATCAATATTTAGCATGTGCAAGATAATTTGTCTTAAAACCAATATTTTTTCACAACGAGTCTACATACCGTTTGTGTGAAGAATGACTAAATCAAATTTGGCACCTTTTTCTGTAAAAATTTTTCCATTCTTCACTTCTTCACTTTTTGCTTAATTTTTTCATAAATTTTTTTCAATCTCAGTTTCAAATTGAATTTTTCAAAGTTTAGTATGGTCTAGATTTACGCTGTAAGTTTTTTCCGTCTTTATTAATTTTTTATTTTTGTTTTTATCTTTTTCATCCTTTAGTGAATATGAAAGCAGTTGATTACCGATGCTAAAATGGAGACAAAAATAAAAAACGCGCAGAAAAGATGAAAATAAACGAATAAAAGGCTAATGCGAAATTAAAAGAAAATACATATATATGTAAAGAATCTCTTTTCGGTTTTATTTCGAGCGAAAAACTTCTACTTCCGGTTTTAGGATCAGTAAATGCAGATAAGATAAAAATAAATGAATAAAAACAAGCGAGTACGAAATAAAAAAGGAGAAATATAAATATGGAATCTGTTTTTCCGGTTTTTTTCAGGCGAAAAACGACTACTTCCGGTTTTAGTATTAGTGCACGGCGATTCGTTCGACTGGGGAACCGGCAACGCTTACAATGGAAGCCTCTTAGCCGCCTACGGCGATATAATCGTAGTGACGCTCAATTATCGATTGGGAATATTCGGTAAGTTAATGGATTGTCATTCTTATGGAAAAATGCTAAATTGGCGTTGAATAGGTTTTGAAAATATGCAAATCATTTTATTAAACATCCAGCCCGATTCCGTTTCTAATTTTATTCCTATCGTATAAAGTGTACCGTGCATGAAAAATCAATCAACATGCTGCAATGGCTGATACGAATTGAGGAGACCAGACAAACAAATAGATATATGGTGGTTCTGGACCCTCGAACGAATTCTTTTTAGAGATGAGGCAAAACGAAGGCCGAAAATGGATGAAAATGAAAAGTTTTCCCGCAAAAGTGCACAATAATGATTAGGAACTGTGAGTTTTTGCTTTATTTTACCCCTTATACTCGTTTTTAGAGTTATTCATTTCTCAAGAAAGTTCATTGGCTGGCTCCGCCACCCCCCTTTCCCCCGACCGGCTGGCCTTCTTTAGAGTCCCGCCATGCTTTGCGCTACGGGCACTATGGTTTAAACCGAACAAAAAGTCATTTTTAGAGTACGAGTATTAGATACAGGATTTCAACAGTTCAAAATTTTTGGCGGCTTTGTCGGTCAGTTGTGGGGGGGGGTCAAATCATTTTGCACGGTCAGAATTGGCAAAAAAGCAACTATAGCCTAAATTGACGAAATTTTTCGCCTATTGGAAGCATGTGCAACAGCCTCTTTAAGTTGGACATGCATGGTTAGAACTAATCAAACGAATGTTGCAAAGTTATTGAGATATTACGAGCTAATAAAACACATTGAGATATTATTCTCGAGTTGATTTAATGCCTATTTAACTTGATACATAAAGTGCACTAGTTCAAATGTCAACATTATGTTCAAGACAGGCTTTTCCGAATAAAATTTATTTTTAATAAATTTCCGACGAATTGAATACCAGTTTTAAGATTAATGAGATTTGAATGCAAAAAGAGCACATTGAAAATAAGGTGTTCGAAAAATACAGAACATAAGAATTCTAAGTACCGCTACTTAATACAGTCTAAACGGGCTAAAAATGCTAAAACACGTGGTCCTCTTATAAAAACAATATGTCCAAGCACGCAGTCGCAGCATAGAGCTAGTCAATCAATCAAGATAAAAATGAGTAAGTTGCAACAGGGTTGCATTGCTAATTATGCAATTTTTAGAATTTTTGTAATCTATCTTTTAATATTGATTTCGAGTTGTCTAAGTGTGTGTGTCCGAGAAAAGAATTTTACTGTATAATCGAGTGATCCTAATATTTGGACTTGATGGGTATTCCGGGTCCCTTATTCCAAATTTTTGATCAAAATGGCTCGATCGGGTTTTCGAAACCCGGAGACGACGGTTTACTGTCAAATGGTTTTACGGCTCTATGGGCTCATGTAACTGCCTCGAAGGAAATTTTTTATGTTACTCTAAACCAACTTTTAATGCGTTTACACTGAAGAGTGAACTGACGAAAAGCCGTATGATAGACGCTTTAGAACCGCTTGAGTGTTACTTCTCAAAATTGGACCCTGGGGTTTATTTGGCCTCTGATTCCGAACAGACTACTTGAAGCGCATGATCTGGCGCCGTAAAACACGTAGGTGACGGGTTAAAATAAAATTACGGGAGGTTCCGACAATCGTGGTTCCTCATTGAAGACGAGCTCACAGCAAAGAAGGATATCAAATTATAAATTACATTTTCAATAATTTAAACCAACGATGGTACTATTCAATATAAACAAACCGAAAACAGCAAACGCATGGTTTCAACAATGCTAAATACGATTTTGAATGTCTCTGCTCCCTGCAGCTAATTTTACATGGGACTTTAAAGAGTTTGATAGCAAACTGGTCAAACTTTAATTTAATTTTCTGCGCACTTTACAATACCCTCTAATTGTGGCATGAGCAGAAAAAGGAAGCAAATAAGATTAATAAGTAAGCAAAATAAAATCAGTCATTACAAAGTGACGAAAGAAATGTGCTTAGCTGAAAATGCAATATTTTTTGGTGAGCATAGTGATTTACAATCTAATCTCATTTGAAGAGCGAAGGCTACATGAGAGAAGGTGATCATTTCTGAATAGTGCTGCTTAACAATATTTAAATATTTATTGTGAGACTGAGAGGTGCCAAGCAATGGATATTATGGAATGAGTGAGAGAAAGCAGTAAATTCTGAAAGGAGTAAATATGAATAATAGATAATGTTATAAAGGCAATAACAAATGCGATATGAATTTCTAGACAATGTTTTGCATATTGGTCATCAGTTTTATCAGTCTTTTTTACAAATTGTGCAGTGAAGCGCCTCATTTGCTAGTATTTATTAAATATAAAGTTCAAATTTTTCTGGTTTCACTTTTTGACGCAGGATGCTTTGATAACCAAAAATTATGTCGTAAAACATAAAGGGGTGAAATTTAGATTAATTTTGGCATTCAAAGCATCAAAATCGAGCGGGGAAGCACAAATACAGCACAGTAAAGTAGGTCATCAAGTCTTTAAGCGTCTTTATCCTTAAGTTGTACCTATTTTTTCGTGGTAAAGTCGAATGGCACAAAGTTGTCAAAAGCTTTGCAACTTAAAAGAAATTTGCACTGGAATTATTCCGAACGAAAGTAAACAATAAATGTATAACTGCGTTCGTCGGACCATAAAGTTTTGATTGAAAGGGTAGAAGTTGAGGTACAGCCCATTGCGGAAATCTCAGATCCGCTGCTGCCGTATTTCCAGCCCCACCCATAGGCGCGCAAGGTCAAATTTTCCGGGGTGCAAATCAAAAATTAGGAGATAGCTAATTGTTATGTAAAACATTATTCTATAGCAAAAAGCGACGGTATCGCTTTGAAATCATCATTTTTGAGCATTTGTGGCAAATTTATCCTTTTTTGACTCACCAGCTTAGCAATATAATTTTGGACCAAAAGTATCTATATACTTCTTCAATAAGTCCGAAAATAGCTATATATCCTTTTGAAATCCAGAAACTCAACTATGGTGGCCCAACAAGGCCACTCTCTATTTTAATAGATCATAACTTTGGCTCGTTTGAACATGAATATTCAAGACCAGCTGCATTAGATAGATAAAAATTTGGGTTCGCTGTCGATTTGCCCCCTCTTTTGA
Organism: Mermis nigrescens; assembly: GCA_036768485.1. NCBI lineage: Eukaryota > Metazoa > Nematoda > Enoplea > Mermithida > Mermithidae > Mermis > Mermis nigrescens. The sequence goes on along the minus strand of JAVLUZ010000608.1, from coordinate 483,049 downwards.
CGATATTTTAAAGTTTTGCACATATTAGGATGCGTATCTGCTCTGGGGGTTCAAACGCGTTAAATAATTTTTTTGGCTGCACATATTGTCAAAAAGGATCCCTATACGTCAGTAATATGAGACGATGCGGAAATTCCGGGTTTTGAAGAATGTTAAAGTGAGGTGTTAACAAATCGCTGCAGCACACAAAGTTTTTGGCGCGGTTTAAAGACTTGTTCATCTATCTAAGCCAGCCGGTCCTGGAAGATTTTATGCCAATAATTGCTTAAGTTATGACGCCAACATCGGGTTGTATCCTTTTTCGGGTCACCCTGTCAAGCAAAAGCTAGATAGCCACTTCCCTGAGCCCAAAAAAGGCTAACGATGTTTTTTTCGGTCAAAATGGCTGTATAGCTGTTAGCCTTCTGAAGCTCGAAGGGGAAGAAGTAATATCCACTCACTTCCATGACCATTTATGCCTTCAGTCCACGCCACTCAGTCCACCCCATACATGGGCATGGGAGGGGTGAGAGAATTTATTATTTCCCCGAGCGTTAAAAAAACTGACAGCTATATATCCGTTTTGGCCGAAAAGAACATTATTATATAGCGTTTCTTGGGCTTATAAAGCTAGCCATATAGGTATTTTGAACTCAGAAATATGCCGTGTGAGTTCAGAAATACTATGTATATTCTTTTTCTGAGTTTCAAAAGGATTTGTAGCTATTTTTCCGACGTCAAAAAGGGCTAAATATCTACTTTTAGCTTAAAAAGACTATATAGCTATGTTTCTGATTTTAAAAAGGCTATGTATTTGCCTCAAATGCTCGGAAACAATAGTTCTAAAGCGGTACTACCTTTTTTGCGGTTGGATCGTTTTTTACAATGTACTAAGCTATCTCCAAGTCGTTAATTATTACCCCTCTCTGAAAGTTTGACCTTGCGCGTTTAGGCCCCACCCCCTTATAACTTGCATACGTTTTCGACGCACAGGATTTTTGAGTTCGGGCGACCCGGTTTGCAAGGGAAATTGGGCGCTGGCCGACATAAGCTGTGCGTTGCAATTCTTGCGCATGGTGGTCAAGGATTTGGGCGGCGACCCGCATTCGATCGCGTTGTTGGGCTGGGGCTCGGCGGGCGCCTCCCTGGTCAACTTGCTCATGTCGTCGCCAGTTTCGGCGCCGGCCGACTCGCGCCTCTTCAAACGGGCCGTTCTGATCGGCGGCACGGCGTTGACCAATTGGACCGTCGTCCGTGACCCGGGTCACCATTTCGCCCGGCTGGCCGAACGGGTCGGCTGCCCGATGAAAGGCGAATCTAAGAAGAACAGCAAAAAGGAGATCCTATCGCTAAACGTACGCCTCGTAAGCTTTTGTGAGCCGGAGTCTCCTCGTCGGTACGAGTTCTTTGGAAGGAGGGGTTTGGTAGGGAGTGGGAGTTTGACCTCCCAGAATGGATACACTGACCGTACCGGAAAGGTTTTTAAGCCCCAGAGATAATTTTTTTATCCCTCCCAGAATAAGTTTTTTTAAATTCGTAGAAAAGGAGTTGTTTTAAGCGTATTAAGCTTGCTCCAAAGAGTCGAATTTCCGGCGTATCGCATCACATACTCATTTTTTGACTACATTTTCTTCAGTTTATTCAAATTTTTCGATTTTTCGGAATTTTTTACTTACTAAAGTTGCAGAAAGGTAGAGCATCGTTAGAAACGCCATAAAATCATGTTTTTAGTGCGTATCCATCATTTTGAGCCAAAAAAGACACTCTTGGAAGTTTTTTCGTTTAACTTTTAGAATTGCTATGTTGTGAATGTCTGCAAGTGATTTACAAAATGACTATGACCAGACATGCACGTTGGGGAAGGGGTGGCGTTTGGGGGTTCAGACCCCCAGAATGAGAAAAACTGGGAAATTCTGGGCAAAATGAAGACCGGGAATAAACGAAATTTAAAATTTTTTTCTTAAAGAGCTTTAATTTGACCTAAACAAGTGTAACAGCGTAGTTTTAACACTGTTCTATCGCTTGTGCTAGTTTTTGGAGTCATTCAGATCGAATAAACTTAGTCTTTGACCTTAGCCTGGCTGACCCCCCTCACCCCTCTAAATCGGCTATGGTGTGCATCTATGGCTGCGAACCCCAGAATTGTCGATTTTCTGGGGAAAAACCGTAATTCTCAAATTTTCGTCTTTTTTCAAATTTATTCTAGATCTATGCTTTTATATTCTAGAAAAAAACGAGCAGTCTAAAACATCAAAAGCAGTACTTTTTGACGTTTACTCCTCGTTTTTTAGCACCTGTAAAATAAAAACTATAAATTCGATTGAATCGTTATTATTTTATAGACTACCAATTTTCCTAAATTTTCGATTTTTAAATTATGATGTATTTTTGTTTTATTTCTCAATTTTTTGTTATATTCTTTTTACTTTTATCCTCTTATTTTTTCGTTTTTGCATTTTATTCAGAATATCACGAATTGCATCAGGAGCCGTTCGATCGAAAATATAACGGCGGCAGGCCAACAGATCAAGACGCCGACTTTTCTCGCTTCTTACGGACCGGTCATCGACGGAATTTTCGTCAACAACGATCCGACGTTTATTCTTGAACGTTATGCGTCGTTGTTTCAAGGTAAAATCTTTTAAAAAAATTTGATAATCTAAAATACAAATCAAAATTTGGGAAAATTTAAGTACAAAACTGAAAATGACACAAAAAATAAAAAGTGACAATTTATCTTATCAAGTGGGTGCGAGTTTTGATAGAGGACTACGAGAGAGGGATTTAGTAATTCATTGCGCAGGTCCTAAACTCGGAGGGGGTCAAAATTTCAAAGTTCGAAAATGGGTCAAAAATTGATGGCACGACCAAAAACACAGTTTTTCGACGTTTCATGGGCACCTAGAAATCGCGAAGGGTCGCAAAATTTTTAAAATTGAATTTCGTAATGAGTCTGCAAGGTGTTTTTGGATTCTGTGGAATAACCAAACTTTTTGTTCTCTGCTCACATACCGTTCAGCTGTGCTGATATCCGTACGTGTTCTTAGAGGGTTTGGGGGAGAGTTTTGAACCCCCCAGAACGGCAATTGATCCTACTGCATAATTGTCAATTTTTTGTAAAATTGTGAAAAGTGTGTCTTTTTAAGCGTTTTTAGCTCATTTTTGGCTCGAAAGTCTCAACTTTTTTGAAGCTTCGCGCCATATATACATTTTTTGACTAGATTTTGTTCGCTTTACTCGATTTTTTTAAATCTTTTCGGAACTTTTTCAAAATTTTTTTATAATGTTCTAAAAAGAACGAGCGTGGTCCAAAACATCAAAAAGCAGTGTTTTTAAGGTATAATACTAATCGTTTTTCAGCTCAAAAAAGGTGCTTTTTATAAATTTTTAAGCTGAATACCGCCCCATTCCCATGCTGTGCATGTATGCTGATGATCCGGACAGAAAGCGGCCGACCTTTGCAGAATTTCCAATCCTTTCGAAACGCATTAAAAATGTGCTGTTTTATAGGCATTCTTACTTTTGGCTCAGCTGCACCAGTTTAGTTGGAGCTTAGCTCCGACTGAAGTATTCAAGACCACATTTCGCCTAATTTTTATAAATAAGTTTCTCAAAAATTTTAAGTTGAATTATCGTAGAGTTTCAAGGGCTCGATTTGATGATCGGATTGACCCCCAACGACGCCTTCGGCTATTTGAATCAAAAGCAGGTGGATTTCGGCGTCGATTTGACCCAAAGGGACGGCTTGTTGCGCACTTTCGTTCGTAATTTGTTCGATTATCATCGAACCGAGACGTTTCAAGCCATCGTCGATCAATACACCGATTGGACCGATCCCAAATTTCATCCTAATAACGTTCGGACGGGTGTTTTGAACGCGTTATCCGACGGAATTTTCGCCGCACCGGCCATCAAGCTGGCCCGGCTGCATTCGAATGGACGAGAAGTAGATGAATAATTTTAAAAAAATTAATTCTTCATGCAAAAAATCATTTTTTTAAATAAATTAAACGCAATGAAGGCGATACTGATAAGAAATAATGTTTAGTGGTAAGAAGATGGAAGCGGAATGATGTTGATCATAGTATGTGTAGTTTAGGATTATTTCTATAAATAGTTTTGGGCTTTTTTGAAGAAGAATTTTAAGAAACACAAATGAAACAAAATCAATATTTAAGCTCAAAAGATTTGAAATGAAGTTTGGGATTATGATATTGGACGAAAAATGAATGCAAATGCGAAAATCCTTGATATGACGGGATTCAACCCCGACAATTTTTCTAAAGTTCAGGACAATGATTGCTAGTTAAAAAACTATTTTTAGACGTTTTTGATTTTTTATTTATTATTTTAGGTCAATTTTTTTTTCTCTTTAGAATGTATGAAAACGGCATTTGAATAATTCGATGAAATACAGAACAAAATATGGTCTCGACTCGAAGCGTCAGAAAGATAAAACCGCGAGGCAAAAAATATTGTTTAAAATTCTGAAACAGCAAATTTTTATAGATTTTCTGGAAAATGTCAAAAACAATTTTGTGGACAAAATAAGCTATAAAATTTGACGATATTGACGGAAAAACATGGTTTTCCGATAAATTTGTCGTTTTATTCACACCGGTATCTAACACTCTCAACGAATGATATTTTCACACACACAAAATGCCTGGCTTTAGCCGAGGTCATTGTATGTTGAGACGCTAGGATTAATAAGACTCCCAGAATTAAATTTTCTTGATTCTTTAGCGATTTTTTTATTGCTGATTGATAGAGATCGATGAGAAACGTCGAGAAATGGTATTTTCTGCTCCCATCAACAGATGTTGGTCACTGTTTTGGCATTTGCAAAATTTCGAAGCCCCCAGAATGTGGGTTCTGCATAAAAAGCCGCAGTGTGATTTTATTATTTTACAAAATGCAAATAAATGACCCTTTTCAATCATTTTTTCGTTCTTCTCGCTTGAGCTAACGAAAACATTGACTTTGTCTTGAATTCAGAAATTTATCGTTTGCTTAGTTTGCCAGACGCATTCGCAAGAAATTCGAATTATACCCTATTTTTTATTTATTTGCTATTCTTCTTTTTTTGCTTTTTCTTATTTTTTCATGGCTTTATACAGCGTTAATAATTTGCTCTCGATAATTTTCATTCGACTCGCATATCTTTTTGCCTATAGTTGTCCGCTTTATGGTTAATAGAGTAAGTTTCATCATCTATCGCATCTCCGTATGTACTCGTTTTGTGTTTTTTTCAGCAGTGAATCATTATATTCGATTTAATTTAATTTAATTTATTTAGTATTTATTTCTTGTTTTTCTTTTTTTCGCATTTTTATTTACTTATCAGTCATTTTTTCTTTTAAAAGTCTGACGGATCGCATTCCCGATCGGTCGATGGTCCATCGAAACGTCGCAATACTTACGTGTATCTGTTCGCGCACGAAAATCGGGCTCTAAAAAGGGGCGGAATTCAGGGGTCGGTCCATTTAGAAGATTTGCCTTATCTGCTCGGCTATCCGCTCATGGATCGGCATTTTATCGCCTCGGGGCGTTCGGCTTACAATTTTATGCGTTACGACGAGCAGGACAAGTCGATTAGCGAAGTTTTGCTCCAATACGTGGTCAATTTTGCTAAATTTGGGTATTTTTTAGCTCTTCCAGTTCAAGTTTCCATCGTGTTTTTCTCTTGTAGATTATTTATATTTTTTTGTTAAATTTGAGTATTTTTTTAGCTTTTCCAGCTCAATTTAAATTTTCGCGTCGCGTTTCTTGTAGATTATTTCTATTTTTTGCCTACTTTGGGTTCCTATTTTCCACTTTTCTCGTTTAATTTCTGCATTGTTTTTCTCTCTTGTAAACTAGTTCTTGGCAAATCCGGCTGTTTTTATTAGCTCTTGTTTAATTTTTGTATCGTGTTTCACTCTTGCTGGTTATTTCTTTTTTTGCCACATTTGGTCATTTTTTAAACCTTGTTTAATTTCACGTTTCTCTCTCAAGCACATTGTTTCTATTTTTCACCAAATATAGGTATTTTTAACTCTTCTTGTCCAATTTTCGCATCGTGTTTAACTCCTGTAGATTATTTTCCTTTTTTTATCAAATTTGTACATTTTTTAACTCTTGTCCAATATTTGTACCATGTTTCTCTCTTATGAATTATTCCTATATTTTGCCAGATTCAGGTGTTTTTCAACTCTTCTTTTTCAATTTTCGCATTGGGTTTCTCTCTTGTGGTTTATTTCGTTTTTTGCGATAGTGTATTGTTGACGATTTATAATCTATTACTGATTTTACTAAATTTATAGCCTCGATAATTTTATTTCATACCTTTTTAGGAATCAATTTTCAGTCTACGCCCATTATGCTGTTCTTCATGTATTTTTTATTTCTCTCTACTGGGGCTTCTTTCTAAATTTTTTACTTTTCTTTTCAAATTGACCATGTTTTGGTGTTCTTGTAAATTTACGGTTACATTACCTTATTAATACATTACATTATTATTGCATAAACTCGTATGGCTATAATGTGGCAGCAAAGACAGCTTCTCAGAATAGTCCCGAAAATTCGTTCTTCAAACGCGCAGTGGTTTTTTCGAAATTTCAAATTGTGTAGAATATGCAACAGCAAATGTCGAGAAAGATTTCTAAATTTTTGAAAAATTGAGCTTGGAGATGTGCATATTTTGTTGAAATCTTATCTAATTGCTTATGACGTTGAAAAATTTCGAAAGATTTAGGCCGTATGTTGACCAAAGATGACTAAAATTACTTTGAAAAATCTAATTTGTGTAATTTAGTGTTAGAAGCATAATTCAATCAATATCCGAGTAAGTGAAAAAAGAACGGAAATTTCCAGAATTTTTGCTCAAAATTGTAGCAAAGTTATTTGAATCAGTATTTTGTGTCCACTATATTCTTTCTGGAGCTAAGCTAGGTTTATCACTTCGGCTAAAAATTGTTCTACTACTTTCATATCGTCGCTAATTACCGAAGGCCTCAAGTTAGTCCGTCGTCTCTGGGAGAACTAGTGTAAAGCAATTTTCAGAAATTCTCGAATTAACAGATTTTGGTCTATCAATAATTCATTTTCTTTCATTAAAAAATTAGAATCAATTAAAAACATTGAATCGATTAATACATTCGATTTTTCAACACTCTACACATCTCTCCCTCAAAACGAACTTATTTCCGCTTCTTTTGATTTCCTGGAGAAACCTTTTGATAAGAATAAATTTTTATGTACTAACGGTTTCAAGTCATACTGGAGTTCTTCTCCTTCGGACAAAAAGTCTTATTTCACTTTTGACATTGAAACTTTTACAAACAGTCTCAAATTTTTAATCCAAAATTCATTTGTCAAATTTGGAAATAAAATTTTTCATCAAAAAATTGGCATCCCCATGGGCTCTAATTATTCTCCACTTTTGGCCGACCTTTTCCTTTTTAACTGTGAATATAAATTCCTATCATCTCCTAGAAATAATGACCTTGCTTATTATTTGAATAACGTGACTCGTTACATCGACGATATAGCGGCTATAAATATTACAAATTTTCGTGATTACATCAAAGAGATTTACCCTACATCCTTAAATGTCACGGAAACTCTTTCTGCTTCAAAAGTTAGTTACTTAGATATTGAAGTTAATCTTTCTAAACCGATTTCTTACACGATTTTCGACAAAAGAGAACAGTTTCAATTTCCTATTGTCAATTTTCCTTTTTCAGACTCTAACGTACCTAAAGGTCTTTTGTATGCTGTTTTTGTAAGTCAACTACATCGTTTTGCACGTCTTTGCTCTAAAGCAGAATTTTTCACAGCGCGCGTGAATCATTTGTTAGTTAAATTGCAAAAACAGGGTTATAACGTTAAAATTATGCGCCAAAAATACATCAAATTTTGCAATAGCAACCTTTCTGATTATCCAGCGCATTCATATATTCAAAATTGCTTAAGACCCTTTTGAAATTTATAGTTTTTCTGTATCCGCCTTAATAATCTGTCAATCAAACTGTAAACAAAGCCAATATGTTAATATTATGCGTCAACAATACTTTAAATTTTCCAATAACGACATTTTGAATTTTTCCTTCGCGTTTGCACTGCGCCTCCCGTCACATTCCCAGACGCGCTTCATAAGACATCCGTATTAGTAAGTAGCTTCGGTTTTCATTAGAGTACGCTAATCATATGAGTATGTAGTTGCGTCGGCATGTTCCCACGTCAATCCCACATTTTTATTTTTTCTTCCGCCTTAGCTCACGCTTTTTGTTTACTCATTGTATTTCCTCACATGATTGAACAGGCCAGGTACGGCAGTATTTCATGTGTAGGTTTACAATGATTTTTATTTATTTTCTTTATTTATTTTCTTTCTTTTAGAATATTCTTTTTGTTATTGATGTTATTACTATTATTATAGTATTCATAGTATTCGGGCACATCGATGTAGATTTTCTATTCCTGTCTTGCTCTCGCTATCTATTTACTCATTGTGTTTCCTCACGTGATTGAACAGGCCAGTTACGGCAGTATTTCACGTGTAGGTTTACAATTTTTTGTTTTTCTGTTTTTATTATTTATTATTCCATTTATTTTTTAATTATTTATATATTCTCTATTAATGTTTCTTTTTTATATATCATAATATTTATAGTATCTATAATGTTAATTCGTTTATTTATTTATTCAATTAATTAATTTTTTTCCCTTTTTTAACGATGAGAGGCAGTCTAGCCGCCTAGACTGGTGCCGCTAGGTTGCAGTGACAGTCAGAGGATTAAAGGCACGAAACTGTAGCAACCTAGTTCCTCTCTGATGACCTCGTCTATTTATGATTTTTCGATTTTTTCTTCTCTTTCCTCTTCTACGTTTTGTTTTTTTCCTTTCTTCTTCTTCTCTTTTTTTCTCTTCCTTTTCCTTACCTTTTTGATGTAAATTTTCGTTTTATAATCCTGCCTACTTTTTCTGTTTCATTTAGACTTTTGCACCTCATAAAACATGTAATCTCTCATAATATAATTATTTTTAGGTACACTTGTGCTATTTTACGTGTCTTTTTTGTTTCTTTCTTACTAATAGCATGATTCACGCACCTCTATATCTGTCTTTCTTTCTTCTTTTTTTCAATATTTGCTTAATTATTTATTTCTTTTTTTTTCTTTTTTCTTTTTCTCCTCATTATTTCTTTTTGTTTATTTCTTTTGCTTCCTTCTCGTATTGATGACTTCTTACTATTTGTATAACTTAAGGTATTCACAATTGAAAAATTTTATCGATTCAATGTGAAACACGCAGGAAGAATAATGTTTACTCTGAAGTTTCGAAAAATTTGGATATTTCTTTAAACAAATTTGCAACAAATCGTGAACAATTTTACAGAAATTTGGAATATGCTTTGCGAATTTCGAAAGTCAGAAATTTCAAAATTTTCGGAGTTTAGGGTAATTGGAAATGCCGAAGTTCGGAAATTCGTCAATTTCAAAATAAATTTCTAAAATTTGGAAATTCAATATTTTAGAAAAAATTTGGTCACTCTTTTAAGCGCCAAAACATTTTGTCAGCTGAGCCTTACATGCAACATAGGGGTTTGTGGGGGGATCCCCCACTAATAATCGGACGTCCCCCATCCCATCTAAGTCAAAAAATTTTTGACCTCATCTTAATTTTTGGAAAAAATTTTGGAATTTTTGGCCATTTTTATGTGTTTTCATGTGTTTTTCTGGCATTTTTAGCCGAAAATTTCAGGTCATTTACCCCCCTCCTCTTAAATGGCCAGGGACCCCCATCCAAAATTTTGAGCCGTTTCATGCATGAGTTAAGCCATTTATCGTAGACAGATGTTCGTATTAGTTTTTGTCTTGATAGCGATCCGAACCGAGAAAAGAATGCGATTGATTTGAAACGGGTTAATATCGATCAAGTTATGGCCAAGTTTGATAGATTACTTTGGGCCCCATTTGAAGTGGACTCAAGGGAAAATTATCTTAGAATCAGTGAGTCGCAGCTTTTTTTGCTAAATTGCTATTTTCGTTTTTTTACGTATTTTATTGCAATACTTTTTGTTGTTTTTTTTTGTTTTATTTTATTGTAAAAAAAATTTCGACAACATTTTTTACCTTGAAAATCTATCGGCTGCTTATCGCGTGAAGAGTAATTTCCATTAAACAATGAATTGCCAGCTTAAATTCCGTACGCCATTTAAAATCAATAAAAAGTGTCTAAATAATAAAACAGATGCATAATTAGTGAAACACGCATGATAGTATTAAACAATACGCAAAAAAGAATACGTAAATGCTGACGTAATTGTAAAATAGAATGAATACTGAATAAATAAATTCATAAGTAATATTAACTATGCAATAAAAATAAAATTAATGATTAAAGATGCGCACACTCGTATAAAAATAAGTAGAACGAACATAATTAAATAAAAGTATGAATAATGACCAGATTAAATTTTTGAAATTTTAGAATACTTTGCAATTTTTCTGAATAATTAAACTTTTTATAAATAATATACACCCATAATATAATGTATTGTTATAATAGTTAAAGCGCAACATGTGCAACGAAGCCAGTATTCTAATTTATCAATTTTTTCGAATTTTTCAAATTTAAAAAATTTTTTTTAATTTTTTTCCAAAATGTAAAAAATGCGTAAAACGCGCCAGAAAAAATTCAAAAATTAAATAAAGATGAATAATCAAATGAACTTACCTTGCATTCTCGTCTCATCAGCGCGGAACCCCGCATGGAATTTTTCTACCGCGCTCCCGATATAGCGTTTTGGAATCGATTTTTGCCCGCTCTGCAAGACAGCGGACGCACCGAGTCCAACATCGACCATCACTTGTTGCCGGATCATTTCGTGAAAAGTTCGTATTTCGGCGTCGTCGTGCCGTTTTCGTCTTCGAGACCCGTCAGCCCGCTGCCCCCGCCGCCTCCTTTGCCGACGGCGATTCCGCCCGAAGTAGCTAACAAATTAAAAGTGGGTTGCACGCGCACAGGCGTGGGGGAGGGGTAGTCTAGACCAGACATGCACGTGGAGAGGGAGGGGCTTTGGGGGTTCTAGCCCACAAGTAGGCGTGGGTTTCTGGGGCTCTGACTGCTCCCCCTATTAGAACCTAAAAGAGCCCCGCCTACCAAAAATCGATTGACCCTGAGAATTGAATTTTTGGTCCTATTTCTGACAATTTGGGCCGCACTGAACTCCCCAGAATTTTGTTGCTGTCCATCCATATACCATTCAGACCCTCCCTCAGAATGGAAAAAATGGCAAACTTTCCGCGAAGAATGAGGCAAAATAAAGGCCGACAATGTAAATTAACAACAATTTCTTTAAATTGATCAAAAACTGGGTACTAAAGTAGTTTTAACACTATTTTAGCGCTTATAACTATTAGTTTTTGAGGTCATTTTGGCCCAAAAAAAGATCAGTCTCTGATCCTCCCCAGACCGGCTGGCCCACCCCTCCACCAGATCTGTCAAGTTGTGTATCCATGGACTACATTATTCATTTACGGGGATGGAGGTTGCAGGCGCAAAAAAATCTTAAAAAGTGCCTTTCTTCGGCTAGAAGCGATTGACTTGTTCAGGTCTTTGACAATGATCGTTCTTTGTAGATTATAAAAAATGTAAAAAATATCAAAAAATTGGCAGGGCTGCAGACCTCCCCAGAATTGTCGTTTTTACGAAAAGAAAATTGTAGAAATTGTGCTGTTTTATGCGCTTTACTTCAATTTTGGCTCAAAATCATCGGCTCTACACGCTATTACTAATTTTCTGCCTATATTTCGTTCAAGTTAATTTTCAAAATTTATCCAAAAAATTCATATGGTCTCTTGTTAGGAAGGATGAGAACCACTTGACACGTCAAAAAACGGTGTTTTTTTATGTCTTCCATCGGGCTTTATGCTCCTGAAGAGTAATTCTTGAAAATTTTTCTGGGGCTTATCCCCCTCCAGAACCCCATTGCTGCTATTGTCCATGCATAAACGAGCTGTGTTCAATTCTGCCGTAATTTTGATTTCAGCTCGTCTTGTTCTTCTGCATGAATTAGATTATCTGGCTGATTAACTGAGCCCGATCATGGGCTTGTTTATTAAGATAAAATTATGCGTTTTTTAAATAGGCACAAAATCAACTCTTTGTCTCATCGTCCTGTTTTTTACGATTTTTTGACCCGAATTTTCGTAACTAATTGAACTCATTTTCGCTGTGATTGTCCTAATTGCCGTACCTTCGCCAGATATTTCGCCAGCTAATTCGCTCGATTGTTTAGCCTCCTTTTCATTTTGTTTTTTATCTGGAAAGAAGGTAAAATGAGGTTTTTGTCGTATTTTGTCGAGGACGAAATGCGAGTGATTACATGTATTAATTGGCTCAGAGGACGATTCCATTTTTTTCAATTGCATCTTTTAACCCTTACATTGTTAGGGAAAATCGATCATTAGCAGCCTTTTAGGCAAAAACGTCGAAGATTTGAAAAACTGTAAAGGGTTAAAATTATTTTTTTAGACAAACAATCCCTTCATTTGAGGATAGATCTAAAAACAAGCGGAATTTTTATGCTAATCGTGCAAATCTAAATATCGATAAACAAATTCGGCGATTTTCGCAGAAAAGCCTAAAATCTGGACTCGATCCTGATATGTTCAGGTTTAGGACAGCCTTAAATCTGCTTCAGCATTTAAAGGCCTAAACCGGCTTAAGGGGGTTCAGGCTTATGTTCAGGCTTAAGCTAGATTTAAACCTCTTCAGTGTTTATAGATCTAAGTGGGACTTAAGCCATAATCGAACCTGCTGCAGTGTTCAAAAGTACGTGGCCAGAATGAAGTCTGATATGGGCCGGTCCTAATATATTCAGCTTAAGCCTGACTTAAAACTGCTCCAGTGTTATCTAAGTACGTTGCCGGGTTTAAGCCGGTCTCCAAGCATGGCTGCACAGCATGGCCGCTGGGGGATGGGGTCACCTGTCTGCGAAGGAGGGGTTTGAAAATTAAGCTCCTTTGGGTCAAAAGGAGCTCAAAAAGTGGTATAAGCGCTAAAATAGTATTAAACCACGTTATTCCGCAGTTTATGGTCAATTTAAGGCATTTTTGAAGAAATTGTCAATTTTTATTCATTTTTGGCTTTTTTATGGCTCAATTTTTACAAAACAATTTCTCATTTTTCCATTATGGGGTCTAGATACCAACCCCCCACATGCATATCTGGTTCCAACATGATCAGGGTTAAGCTAAGCTAAAGCGTAACGCCAATGCTACTAAAACATACGATAATGATGTTAAGCTTTTGCCTGCCACTCTATGATGTATTTACTTTGTTTCTTGATTTCAAATTTCGCCTGTGATCTACACATTTGACTCATTATGTTATGTGCAAAATTTTTGATTAAAATCTCCAATAGGCAGAAAATCAAGGCATATTTCATTTTTGGAAGGTTAGCTTGTATGACGACATTTTTGGAAATACGTGTTATACTTTATGTGATGTACGCTATTAGCTGAGCAAATAACTGCTTCTATGATCACTTTTGCCGCAAACAAAAGTCTATAACTATATTTTCATCAATTTATGCAGATATTCTTAAATTTTTCCGAAATTTTTTCATGTTTTTTTGCTCTTTTGTCAACAACACAAAAAACAATGCTTTCGATGTGGATCCGCCATTTTCGAGTGTTCAAGAAAGGCACTTTAAAATATCAGTAAAACCATAAATCCCAAGCTGTGCATGTTTGGCTTTGATCAACATTCACTTGTATTTGCTCCAGATAAAACAAGATCTTGATTTTCTTGTTATCTTGTTTTTAACAGGCAATAACAATTGGGCTTTTACTCAACCAGGCAATAATATTTGGGCTTCTAGAATATGAATTTATTACTTAGAAGCAGACTTGGGTTACCTGTATGTGGCCATCCAGATGTGTTAACCTCTCTGTCCCAGAGAAGCTGATTTTCAAATAAGTGTACATGTTACAAACAGATAAAAATCAGTAAGTAAGCAAGCCGTAAAATACATTTGTCCAAATAAGCGATTGAAGTCTGTATATCCATGAAGAAATAGTGATATTAGGCAATTCTCTAGGTGCTGGAGGTCACTTTTGTTCTCTAAAATATCACTTCATTATTTTCTTAGAGCAAAAGCATATTTATGTAGTAGTCAAGCGCGAATTGCTTCTCCGTTTGTTTGAATTCAAATTGACCTTGTGCGTATTACAATATCAGAAAGTTGTTTCTGTAAATGCCAACATTCCACTTTTGGAACATCCATATTGAAACTTGCATAAGTTCGCCATTATTCAACAGAAACTAATGAAACAAAAGCAAAATGATCAATAATTAGTGCTCATGATACTTTCATAAGAGTACACAACGACCCTAGCACCTACAGTATCAATAGATGGGTGTAGTAAAGTGCATTTTCGCTCCACTTTGAATATACGTTGCACAATATACTGATAAGTGAGCTCATTTCTATTGCTGCCATCAAAAAGGACTGCATTTGGAGAGCCGGTTGCGAAAAACCGCAATTCCTTGTTATAAATTGACCTCGCGGCACAGATTTAAAAACATGTATTATTTTTGGAACGTTGACGGGTAAAAGTTTAAATACTGTCTATATTCGGTATCCTGAAATTTTTTTCGTTGAGCGAAAATTAGTATCTGCAATATAAAATCAAGGAAACGGTTATTCAGTGAAAACTCAAAATACCTCAAAGCTCAAAAACTCAAGAATTAGAACAAATCAAAAAAATTGAAAAGACATTAACTCAGAAAGGGTAAAATTTTTTGCTAAAGGCCCGCTAATGCCGAATCTATATCCGTTTCTGTTTGTAAGGAAATGAAGAAGAAACAGGCGGATGGGTTGACGGATTCGTCCCAATCGGGAGGCGCCGAAGGGGCGCAACTGAAACACGGATCCTACAGTACGATCCTCAGCGTTACTGTGGCAGTTGGCTGCGCTTTGCTCATTTTGAACGTGCTCATTTTCGCCGGCATCTATCATCAGAGGGACAAACAGAGAAAGCGAAATGCATTGGCCAAGTCGCCCGCCGCTTACAGGCCCTACGAGCCAGTGCCGGTTCAGAATGCTGCTATCGGTATGACCATGATTCTTCGTAGAAGGTAGTGACTCCTCGTAGAGTTGGCAGGGTACACTTCGATTGCATCCGAAAATGGGTGCACCCGTGCTTTTTCTTGACTGGGTGCACCCCAGTTTGGGTGATTTCAAGAGGGGTGCACTCCTAACCGAGTTAATCTTTGTAAAAGAACTCATGAAAATGGGTGCAACAAGCTATTATGTTTGGCTATTTATGGTCAGCGATATACATGGGCAGCAACCAAATTCTGGGTGGCCGATGGGGCAACATTGCCAAAAATAGCACCAAAAATTCAATTCTGGGATCTATTGATTTTTAGGGGGCCCGCCGGATTCTGAGAGTCCAGGACCCTTGCCTCCCAGTCCCCTCTCACGCTCATGTGTGTGGTCGACTGCTATTTCTTACTGCAGGACTAACACCGCAGCTGAAGGACAGCCATTAGGTAAGGGAGCATGTTTGTATTTGACTAATAATTCACTGCATTGAATCCCTCATTTTGTTTTTATTATTTTTCAAAATTTTCAGGTTTCGCAAGCCATTAAGAAACATTATTCTGTTTTAATAAGTACGAGTATCTAATTAGGTAATTAAGCACTTCGGATTTCTGCATTTGTGACTTTAGGTTTTAAACTTTGATTTTGCTGCCTTAGGGACCGAGGCGACGCTGCAGCCACTGCATCAAAGTTCTGCTTTTTATCATTTCTAGATTTTCCTTGAGCTGATAGACCTCTAAGCAAGCGTGGCATTATTTGGAGAATGGAAACTCGCTTATCAAAGGAAAGTGGGCGCATTTGGGATTTTTAGTGGCATGCAAAAAATTTTTTAAAATCCTTTTGTTTGGTAAAATGGGGCAGTTCTTACACATGGATTACAAATCTGACACTCATTTTGTCTCATTTTCCCCATAAAATTTTCCATTTTTACATTTCGGGTGGGTCTAGGCTCCCCATATCACCCACGTGCATGTCTGGCAGAAATTTAATCTGAATTGAAGAGGTCCAGCAAGGGCACAAAGTGACAAAACTTGCAAAAAGACTAGATGGCGAGATTTCAGTTTTGGCGGGTTGCCAGATTATGGAGATATTGAAGACCTCCTCCTGTGCACCCATGCCTGCTCTTTAAATAGAGTCTAGACCTTTTATACTCATGTGTTTCTGAATTTTATTCGGGTATGTAAGTGGTAAAATCGGTCAATTGAATAAGGTAGATGGCATAGGCTAGGTCATACGCCGTACACTCGCATTTTATCTGTGAACTCATTTTGAAATGGGTGCACCCACTTTTTCAGCCCAAGTTCATTAAGCACTCGAACTCCTTTTTACGACGGAAGTGGGGTGCACTCGAGTTTGAGTTCATGTTTGTTGCCTAACTTTGCCAACGCTACTCCCCAGAATGGCTACTGGCTTTTCGCAAAATGATTCAATCTCTCTTATACATGTACCGGGTCCCAAAAATCTTTCCCACCCCCTAGCACTTGAGCCAAAAGAAAAGTAGATAAGCGTAATATACTGTTTTGATCAGTATTCAGAACGTAAGTTAACCATTATAATTCAATACTCAGCATGGCCACCATTTGATTTAAGAATAACCTTAAAGCGATTAGGTCATGGAAACAATAAACGTTCAAATAAATCAGTGTCAGTTTCCATGCTTCTCAATTTTTTTCTTAATTTTAATGCAGCATCAGTCGAGAATGTTCAGATCCCGATTCTTGAAACAATATGGCATCCTGTTTATATCAAATAACTACTTCAATGTTCTCTGCAACCTTTAAATCTGGCGAATTCCCAACCCACCCCAGATCAGACGCTCTTGTCCTAAAAATCAATTTTATTTTCTTTCAAAAGTTTAACAGCATTTGCTTGCATGCAAGATGCTGAAGCATTATTAAAGATTTAAGTGGAAGCCCCGACCCTTTAATAATCAAAACCTGGACTTTCTCAAGTGAGATTGTGTCAAAATTAAGCAAAATTTTGGAGAAACTTGGAAATGATGCTACTTTATCTGAACATTTATTCTGTTCATGCTCTGATTGCTTTAAAGCTGATTTTATAATTTAATGGTGGCCATGCTGAGTATTAAATTCTTATCGATCAGTTCCGCTTTGAATGCTGATTTAAACAGTATATCGTACTTATCTGGTTTGCTTTTGCTTCAAGCTCTAGAGGAGGTGGCAAAGATTATTTGGGATCCGGCAGAAAAATGAAAGAAATGGTGATTTTTTGAAGCATTTTTTAGCTTTACTCATTTTTTGACATTTATGTATTCTGTTGGATTTACATGATTTTTTCCCGAGTTTTCGCCAGATTATTTTATGTTTTTATGTTTTAGAAAGAACGAGCATCGTCTGAAACGTCAAAAAACAATGTTTTTGACGTGTACCCATAGTTTTTCAGCCAACAAAGACACTTTTTAAGAATTTTTCTTGCCTAACCCTCCCTCCACATTAATCATTAGTTAAAATCATTCATTAACCATTCCCTGTATTATTACATTTTTCTATTTCAAAAATGTTAATTTTTCCTAATTATGTTTCCGTATCTTTTAATTTTTTGTCATTCAATTTTTCGAAGGAGCAGCGCCTAGTTCATCGCCCGGCCCATCGTATAATCTAGGGTCTCCGATAACGTCGCAGGGCGCTCGCATACCCCTCCCGCCGCCGCCGCCGTTGACCCAGAGCGGAGCGGCGGCGGCAGCGGCGCCGTCGTCCACCGACGATGATACGTCTAGGCCCACGACGACGTACAGCGACAGAACGCTTTTTGAATCTAAGGTATAGAGGCGAGAGCATACATGTAAGAGGGGGATGGGTGATCCCCCACCCAAAGTCGGCCGTCCCCTCATTCCACCAAAGACAGGAAATTTTTGACCCGTCCTCCCCCCCGATTTTCGGAAAAACTCGAATTTTTCGGCCGTTTTTAAGTTTTTTTGGCCGTTTTTGGCCAAAAATTGGAAGTCATTTTCCACCCTCCCCCTAAAAATAGCCGGGAATCCCCTCCAAAAATTTTGAGCCGCTTTTATGTACGCGCGAGAGCCACTAGAATCGCTATTAGGAATGTTTCGAAATGAAAAATTAAGACGAAAAGGAGTACAAAATTTGTGCATAACAGATAAGATAAAAATATGTAAAATTATAAAAAAAGTTTAATTCTTAAAATAAAATTGGTAAGTAACGTGTAGCGAAGGTGAATCGTTGCATTGCTTTGTAAAATTTTTATTTGCTCGCAGGTCTACTTAACAAAATTAACTCGAAGAATTATTTAATTTTATGTACCTATGCGTTTAATAATTTTCTAGAATTGTGGTATCCACGTAAGTGATGCATACCAAAACCCATTTAGAAAATTCGCCCTTCATTTCCAATGGAAATCCGTCTCCTTCATGGGCCTAGCTGGGAGGAGCAGGAAAGACTATCCCCGAAATTTCGAAAGCACGAGTACTTTTTACTTGGGTCCCCCAAAAATTAAATTCTTCAAGCGTACATATATGAAATATCGGCTAGAATAGATTTTACTACTTTTCGAGCTTATAAGCTCAAAACGTTTTAACGCGCTTTGTGCCGTATTATATACAACATATTCATTTGACGTAATTGGAATCAACTTAGATTTGTTAAAATTTTTCCTCTTTCAATGCGTAGATCTCGCTGGGAAAAGCTGAAAAACACCATTATTCTTGCCTATTTGCAAGAAATTTTTGAGAGATATCTAATTTATAATTTTCATCGCCCCCAAATTCAGAAGGCCAGCTGCGCTACTGTCACTAGCGGTGGATTCAGGATTATTTGACAGGGGAGGGCGGAACCCCGAATTTTCCTACAAGTGTCAAAATTGTCCGAAAAATCCGTCCATTATACTTAAAGTAGCGGTTTTTTGACGTCTTTGAACAGAATCATTTGATAACAGAAAAAAGTGGAAATTTGCGAAAGATTCCAATGAAAAATGCACAAAACTAGTGCAAAAATCGGCACGAAGCGCCAAAAAAGTGCTCGAGAAATCATGGCATTTAAGAACTAAAACCTTGTTCTGTGCATAAACTCTTCTGACGTAAAAACTAAGTGTTTAGAGCGCCAAGAAGAGGGCCAGTACTACGTAAATATCAGTAATCAGTTACTTACCCTGCGCGAAGCGCCGGATAAATGCGACAAATTCTCATTTAAAAATGGCTCGAATCATCGAAAATACACATTATTCTCTATTGCTATTGCGCCCATCTATTTTTTGACAACCGGGGGAAGGCGTCTGCCCACTCTAGATCGGTCCCGCCTCGCCCGACCCACCGTCCCGCTAGACCCACTGTCCCACTAGACCCACCGTCCCACTAAACCCACCACGTGCCTAATGAGGTGTCAATCACTTTTGCGACCGTCTCACAAGTCCCAATCACAGGTGAGCGTAGGAGCGTGGGGGAGGTTGTAGGGGTACGCACCCCCTCAAGTTCGAATACCCCCAGAAACGAAAATACCCCCCAGTATTCACTTCTTGAAATTTTTTTCTGTTTTCACAATTTTTTGATGTCAGTAGATAGTGCTCGATTAAAATGCTGAAAAATGGTGTTTTCCACCATACCTCCATTTTTAAGACCATTTTTTGACTTTTGAGAAATCTTGCATCTCCCCCACAAAATTTCGGTGCTGCCCAACTATGGTCCCAATCATACGTGGGCAGCACCAAAATTCTAGGCAGGGGGGTGCAAGATTTTTTTAAAGGTCAAGAAATGGCCTGAAAATGGTGGTATGGCGAAACACCATTTTTCAGCATTTCTCATCGAGCACTATCTATTGGCATCAAAAAATTGCGAAAAAACGGAAAAATTTCAAAAATTTACTTCTGGGGGTATTCTGGTTTCTGGGGGGTATTTTAGTATCTGGGGGGGGTATTTTAGTTTCTCGGGAGGGTGCGTACCCCCAAACCCCCTACGCCCAGGTGTGGTCCCAATGTCTTGGAAGACACAGCAGAAAAATTTAAAGTTATAAGATTGAAGCATTGACGTTGCATTAACTTTTAATAACATAGACTCATATGCATATGATGAAAAAGTTTCTCACAGTCAGTTCGATTACGATCGAATCTGTAGTCTGTTTCACAGAAGTTTGGGCATAAATTTTAGAAACCATGTCCGACAATATGCCGACAGATTGCGATTAGAGCAATGATTCGATGTATAACTCATCGTAATCCGTCGGCTTACTTTAGAAAAACATTCTTGAAATTTATGCCAAAACTTATGTGAAACAGACTAGTGGCGGATCTAGGATTTTCCCAGGGGAGGTGGTATCCAAACTTTTCCCAAAACAGTCGAAAATAGGCTCAAAAATTTGCCCTTAACGCGCGAAATAGCTTTTTTCGATGTTTTACATTGTATACTTTACATAAAATCAATTTTGACGCAACATTTTTCTTCAAAATTTTAAATTTTCGACACTTTTGTGCGAATAAGTCATTAAATTTCTTTGACTTTAACAAAAATCTGGCGCGAAGCGCCGGAAATTTTGTGAAATTAAGGCGGATAGACGTCTAGAAGCATGATTTACTGCTTGATTTCCTGTATTTATATCATTTGATGCGAAACATCGAAACTTTTATTTGAAAATAGAAGAAAACAATGCAACAATAGCTGTTTCTGCTGTTAAAATTATTTTTGAAACCTACATGAACAGAAAATGGCTTCCAGTCGCCAAGAAAGTAAATATTATGCGTAGCGCCGGAAAAATTCGAGAAATATAGTCACTGTCGGCCAAAAATCATTGCGAATTGCATATCCATTACTTATCTCGCCAAATATTTTTGGCCAATGGGGGGGGGCGACCGCCCCGCCCTTCTGAATCCGCTTCTAAAACAGACTATAATAGGTTGTTTGCAGATTCTCAACAGAAAGAAAATCGAAAATGCCAATTAGATCAATGTCAATAGGTATCTACGAATTTTTCTTTAAATGCAGAACAAGCGAGGTATAACGTAGTCTTTTCTATTACTTAAGATTATTATGAAGTTTTAATTTCAAGTTGTACATGAATTTCAGCTGTCTAAATTTCGTTCTCACACGCTACACGAAGTCCACTGTGCTGGCTTGTAAATCTGATAAGATGATAACGAGTGTTTATACTTCTCAAATGTGACCTTTAATTTAAATTCACATTAAATTAAGCGATGAATCATTAAGCGAGTATTACAACTGCAGAATTTCTTGACAAGCGCTCAAGAGTACATACATAACCGTATAAAACGTCTTTTATCTACTGCTACTCACATTAGACGTGTTTTTAAATTATTGATTGCGGGAATAACATTCAGGACCCCGTTTAAGCATTTTGAAAACCATTACGTAACATAAATAAGTGGTACCTTCATTTTGTCTGGTGGGTCTTTCGAAACAGTGGAACCAGTGGTCTGTTGCATCTAACTTTGCGGTTTTCTTTAATTTATCCGCGGAATCAGGCTAAGGGGCGCTTTGAAATTCTGCTACATTAGTGCGGATTAGAAGTAGCATACGTCTCTCTAAGACTCGAAAATACTGTATAAAATCGCATCAACCGTGCTTAATTTATGCGCACTATTTTGGGCCACTTGAAGGATTGTGGCGGCCGCCCCAACGCCACCTAAATCCGCCCATGAGCGGAACTATGTGGGACGGTCGCAAAACTGATTGACACCTCATTATGCACGTGGTGAGTCTAATGGGACGGTGGGATTAATGGGACAGCGGGTCTAGCGGTACGATGGGTCTAGTGGGTCACGATCTCTAAATCCGCGCTCGCTGCTGACCTCCAATAAATCCGCAACAGTGCCTGTCACTATACCGTGCTTCTTTTATAGCCCGATTACCCCAACGCGCTATTCGTCGATTCGCGCCCCGCCCACTTAAGCGCCGCCCCTCCGCACCAGTTGCCGCGGTCGACGCAACACGCTTACGCGGCGTCGAACGACTCGCCGTCGCTGGCGTCGTTGGCCGCTGGCGGCGGAATGAACGGCGGCGGCGGCAGCAGGTCGGGCGGCGGTGGTGGTGGCGGTCTGCACGCCAACAATTACGGCGAGCATGAACCGCTGCTCAATCGTCGTACTGTAGTCAGTCCGACGTGCCCGAGGCACGGCAAGCAGGCGCAGTTGCAGCAACAGCAGTTGCAGCAACATCAAACGATTAATAACAACGCAGCTAATATGGCGACTATCGAGGAGATTCAAGTTTAAACCGGTTTAAACACTAGGAGTGGTTTACACTATAATAATAATACTAATAATAACAATGGGCTTTCAGGCTCCCGCCCGAGTTAGCGGCAGATTTGCGGAGGACGTTGGCCGGTCTTTATTGAAAGCGAAGAAGAAATGGCGATTCGATTTATACACGTGAACCTACATATATATGTATGTAAACAGTTGATCAATACAATTTTTTTGCCACACCGAGTTTTATTTATAGTCTGTTTCATTTAACTTTGCAGTCTTCTCTTGAATCTAATTGGCATGAATCAGGCTACAAAAGTGGTTTAAAAGTTAGATGCAGTAATGCGCTTTACCAATGGCAAACGTCGCCACCAATTTACATACTGTAAAATATCAAAACTATGGCGTTAAATTAAAACACTTTAAATTTTTTCAAAAACCTTAGTTAAATGAAATTAAATGAAACGGACTATATGCTACGTCTATAATGTATGTATTTATGTATATGTCGGCGCGTATTCATCGGGGGAAAGAGGCCCCCGCGCAAACGAAAGGAAATTGTGATACTCTCAACTGGCATACCGAAGGAAATGATGGAAGAATCTCTACATAACTGCACTTAAAACAGCGCTAAAGCCGCAAAATACATAGACTTTCAGGGTACTTGAGATGGGAAATGCTAAATTTTCAGGCAATCCAAACCGGAGATATTTTAGTTGTCCTGTAAATCGCTCAAATTTCAGTTGGTCATGAAGCACATGTCAATTTTTATCGAAGCTTCCCGCCGACTTATTGTTTAGCGATAGTTTCTGTCTTCTAGCACGCCTAAAATCGCTCAAATTTGAGTCACTTGTCAAATTTTTTCGACATCCATTCATGCTTTTCTTTGTAAAACACAAAGATAAATATAAAGACAAGTTGAGAAATTATTTGTTAATTGAGTAAGTGAATCGCTGAATAGTCTCTAGATTTGTTCTATTTGGATATAATTTTTCATAATTATTTTCAGAGCAGAGCTCGCCTAAATACCCTCAAAATTGATTTCATTTTTTTTGCCTCAAATTAAACCAGTGAAGAGCTAATAATGGAAACTTTTCAGAAAAAATGGGCGTTTAGCTAAACTTGTGAGAGCTTTCCGTGCTCTGCGAGTTCAAGCCATTTATGGGCAGCAGCCAAATTGTGAACGGATCTTGATGTAAAATTAGCTAAAATCCCAAGAAAATTGTTGAATTGATATCACTTTTCTTTAACTGTCAAAAACAGTCCTCAAAATTCGTTTCTTTTCCGAAAAGTTGAGTTTTTCGCTGCCTTCATTGATGGGTCGACGGATTTCTAGTGCAGAAAAAATTTAAAATTCCTGAAAACTTAGGAGAAAAATGCACTCACCACTTTTCATTAAATCCGATAACTAATGCAAATGCAAACAGCAAACACCAAGAAGCACCGGGACATTTGAAAAAATAAAACTGAAAAAACTAAATTTATCGTAGGTACCTCTTTTCCACGTTTTCTATGCATTAAAGCAATAAAATAGAGGAAGCTAATTGTTGTGTTTTAAGAATTATTCGATAAAAAATGATAGAGCTACTAAGCAAAAAACGATTGCGACAGCCCTGAGAATTGTTGTCGGAGAAATAGGATTTCGAAGAAAGTAATGCCCACCCAATCACACCGAACCAGGCACGTAGCTCTGAGGGGAATGGGGGGGGCTCCGGACCATACGTGGGCAGCAAGAAAATTCTGGGATGGGGTAGCAGGATGTTTCAAAGGTAAAAAAATGGTCTTAAAAATTGTGATACGGCGAAAAACACCATTTTTCAACGTTTCTCACCGAGCACTATCCATTGGCATCAAAAAAATTTTCGAAAAAACAAAAAATTATAAAATTTGATTTCTGGAGCGGAGGGTATTTTGGTTTCTTGGGGGTTTGATGCACTCCAAACCCCCACGCCCAGGTGTGATCCGGACCCCCCCAAATTCAGAAAAATCGGACTTTTTTAACCGTTATTTTGGCCTTCGTACCTTAAAATTGCGGCTTAGTCCCCCAAAATAGGATGGCCAGCTACGTGCCTGCACCGAACGCTGTTGAAATATGTAAAATAGCATCGTTATTACGGGACTTTCTAGGATGAAACTTTTTCATCAACTTCGTGCTATTTATACCGAGACAAAACTATTTATCAACTTTGTGCTATTTACGCCGATACGTTGCGCATGTGCTAACCTACTTCGTTTCACCGTCAATAAAATGTTAATCGTTCAGAGTAACATAATCGGTGAGGCTTCATGAGCTTGTACTTATGAACAAACCGAATTTCACAGTAAATAGGTAAGAAATAAGGCGAAAAATGAAAAATAAGGTCAAAAAATAAACTAGACAATTTTAATAGTCATCAACAAAGCTCATAAAACTAACCGCATAACGTTCTGATAAGGCCAAAAATTATGCTTACTGGTCAGGGCTAATCAGCCAAT
Source organism: Mermis nigrescens (assembly GCA_036768485.1). Classification (NCBI taxonomy): domain Eukaryota; kingdom Metazoa; phylum Nematoda; class Enoplea; order Mermithida; family Mermithidae; genus Mermis; species Mermis nigrescens. The sequence goes on along the minus strand of JAVLUZ010000608.1, from coordinate 458,328 downwards.
CGTCAAATTTACTCGCACAAAGACGATAAGAGAAAAACAGGATTCAGATCCGATAATTCAAACGCAAACAGAAACCATCATAGGTAGCGCGTTAGCGCGTACCTATAATATACTTGGGTACCCCCAACACCTGGGCACTCCCCCCTACAGCTATAACGGGACATTTCTGGAAGGTGCGGTTTTTTTTAAAAGAAAGATAATAAAAAAATTCGCTGCCCGTGTTTTTTTGTTTTTCTTGAAACTCAAAATTGACTGTGTAAAGAAGGTGTAAAGTTTTTGTGTAACGTTATAACATAGGACAAATTTTGGGACCTTTTTACTGCGGCATGTGGACAACTGAGTATTGATGACTCGAAGGATTGAACAGAATATGATAATAGAGGGATGAATTCTACAGATGACACTTTTTTTGTTTTTTGAATTTCGCATTATTTATCGAACGGCAGTGTAAAGAGTGCGAAAATCTGGGGGTGAAAAAGCACTTTTTGGTCGAGTTTTCAACCTTCCTATGTCCGATACTAACTCCGGTTATGAGGTTTTTAAAATGTTTTCTGACAGAAATGTAGAGCGGATCAAGGGCTACATTCTGCATATAAGCAAAGTCTTGTATGCTCTATGGTGAGTTAGATCCTGGGGTTTAAAGTTTACACTCTAGTGGATGGTGTAAAAAAACGGATTTTAACTAAGATTTCTCTGCCAAATTTTTCCACTTATGAGTCAGTGCAAATCGAAGACAGCATTAATAAAGTGCCTCACAGGGGCTAAACATCGCAGCAAACCGCATTTAAAAAACGCAATATTGAGTTATTTATGGGGGTGTAAAGTTCGAAATCAGAGGTAAAAATGGGCTAAAAAACACGTTTTTTCCGAAGTTTGATTGATAAATCATGCCAAATAATTTTTGCAACAGAATTTTGGCACACAGGAATGTACTACGATTTAAAAGCTACAAATTGTACCAAACCGAATTTCTTTAAACTCAATGGGGAGTTCGGTACGGAATTTTAAAGTTTACAGTGTTCTAAATGATGGAAAATACGTTTTTGTTGCGTTTTTTGTTCGCCACTTTCTCCGTCCAGAAGTCGGGATAAGTCTAATAGAATAAAAATAAAGTGCTTTATATCGGGTTCATGTCAAAGCAAATTGTCTATACATTAATATTTAGCGAGTGTAAAGTCAAAAATTTGGAGTTTTAAATGCGTTTCTGTCTTGTTTTTTCTGCCTGCTTCTCCGGTTACGAGTCAGGGACACGTTTATCAAGTCTAGAAATGGACCAGGAATCAAATTTGATATGCCAGTCTGGCGCATATGTTTACACTCTACGGTGTTGTAAAGTAGTTTACACCAATTGTTAGTTTGCCCATAGAACATTATGTAGACTTAATTTTTTCATAAATATTAATCGTAATATCGGAACAATATCAAAATTACGAATCTGACTAAAATCTTATTTACACTAGGTGTTTACATGAAGTTTACACTACATATATATTTATCTTCGTTTTTGAGCATTCCTGAAACCTAATTTTTTCTTGGAGCCTAGAAGTTTTCAAAGGATCAAATGTGAGACATCACGTAGGCGCGTTTGTTTACATCCAACAGTGATGTAAAGTAGTTTACATTCATTGTTTATATGTCCTCAGACCATTGTAGAGACATAATTTTTTCATGAATGTTGATCATAATATCCGAGTAATTTTTTACACTGCATGTTAGCCTTTGTTCTAGAGCATTGCAAAAATCGAAATTTTTTCCTGAGATATAAAAATTTACAGGGAATGAAATATATACGTCAATTGGGCGCGCTTGCTTACACTCAGCAGTATTGCAAAGTGGTTTAAACCTAATGTTTATTGTCTTTAAAACATTATGGAGACTCATTTTTCCATAAATGTTGAAAGAAATATCGGAGCAATATCAAAATTACGAATCCGACTAAAATATTCTTTACGCTATGTGTTTGTGTGAAGTTTACGTTACGTGTTAACCCTAATTCGATAGACTTGCAGAGACTTTGTAACTGAAGTCAAGAAATTTTCAAGGATTCATATGTGAGACATCAATTAAGTGAGTTTGTTTACCCTCAAAAGTAATCTAAAGTGATTTAAAAATTATGTTCAAGTGTCCTTAGATCATTGAAGAGATGTAATTTTGTCTTAAATGGGTTGCATTAACGTTAAATCTTTCTTAGCCGTGTTTATAATATGTTTCACAAAATCTTGCACATGGAGAGCTATCGTTTAATTGATGTAAATTGCCTGCAAAATGTGGTTTAAAATGAACCAGCAATCACACTACTGTGCACAGAAGTCGACAAAGATATACAGCTTTATTGTAATCATGTACATTAATAAGCCGTAAACTGTTAGTATTCTCTACACCTAGTAGTTGTGTAAAGTTTGCACTATTCATTTGTTGTTAATATGTAGTCTATACTACAAATTTATTTTACTACCAAATCAAAGCGTTAGTGTTCCTTACATTTGATATTTGCGTGAAGTTTTTGAATTTTTGCCGAAAATCTTTGCCTTCTAATTTACCAACATCCCGCCTTTTCCATTTTCTTGAAGTTTAAAATCTTTTATAATTCTCTCATAATTTAATGGTAGGTTTTAACTTTAAGTTTCTCTTGGTTTACAACTCTCGCTTAGCAAGCTCATTTTTCAAAACTTTTTCATAGTGATCAGATTAGTTGCGTTTAGTTTGGAATTGGTGGACGGTCGTTATTTTATTACTCGGCTTAAATAAACCAAGTGACTATCTTTTGATTATTTTCTTCATCGCAAATTCAAACACCCAATTTTCAATTTGAAAATTGACCCAATTTTCAATTTGAAAATTGATCCAATTTTCAATTTGAAAATTGAAAATTGGGTGTTTTCAATTTCAAAAGTCACAACACATTGTGCTTGTGTATTGATTGAGTGAGGATTTGCAATGTGAATTCGTTGGTTAAATTTTTGTGCTTGATTATAAGTGAACTGCACATTAAGAAGAAATAACTTAATGCAGTTTTAATTTGAAAATGGATGGTTGTTTAAAAAGGATAATGCTGATGTTAAGAACAATATTGTTTTCCGCGTTCTTGGACTGTTGTCATTATTGTGGCATGTTACTGATTGTGTTTACTGACTGATGTACTGAAATCACGCTAATTAAAAGTAGTGTACTAGCAAAGAAAAATGCTCCGATGGAACAAAAAAGATGAATATACTTGGAATTGTGGATTATTATGGATGTAAAAGGAGGGGACTAGGAAAAATCTACCTAAAGTCGGAAAATCTGCTAAAAATCACACTTTCTCTGAGCAACGCAAAAAATCGATGTGTATTCTGCGGCCTCTAAAAAAGTGTCTTTTTTAAATAATGTTCGAAGTTTCAGATAAGAGTGTATAAACGAAATCTATCAAGGTTACTTTTTTAAATTGCTGGCACCTGATTGATAGAAAACTAAGAGGTATTGTATTTAAAGTTGTTTTGTTTTATGAGCATTATAGCAAGCAAAGCAGGAGCCGATTGATTAGTGCATACAATCGTTTTGGGCATGCTAGTGTATCTACATTAAGTCTGTTTCAAGTCAACTTACGTGTTTCCTACTGTTTTTAACCAACCATGTCTTCAATTGTCTTCGATCTTTGCTATTTCATTCAATTGGCTTGGAAGACTGTTAGTTTACTTAATATCATTTCCCATAGCTACTGCATAGCTAACGTGCTGCTGTTTCAATCATTGTTATGGTTGAATATTTATTTTAATCTGTTGGCCGCAGAATATACATCGATTTTTTGCGTTGCTTAGAGAAAGTGTGATTTTTAGCAGATTTTCCGACTTTAGGTAGATTTTTCCTAGTCCCCTCCTTTTACATCCATAATAATCCACAATTCCAAGTATATTCATCTTTTTTGTTCCATCGGAGCATTTTTCTTTGATAGTATAAGCATAATGCAACGCCATAACAATACATTAATGCGGGTAATAAATACGTCATCACGCTTATCATGCAGGAATAATTCAAATCACCAATAAGTACTGAATATAAATAAAACGTCTTCGGCGGATTCAGCAGTTTAAATCCTACACCGTGATTTTAAACTGAGCAAATGAGGTATGAACAAAGTTTGAAGTATTCCTTGTTTTTATCCTTCGTAAAACCGCAATATCAGCAATCTAAATCTAACGAGCTCAATTCTAATAATAATAATAATCCTGTTTACACTACAATTAAGAAAGGTAATTCTTATCCTTATTTAAACCGCGACATCAGCAATTCGAATCTTTATAAAGATTCCAGCTTTGATGATAATAATTCAGTTTACACTTAAGTCAAAACAGGCCGCCATTGGACCGATTTACACAGTTGTCGTCAATTTTACTGAATTTACCTCTAAAACTGCCAATTCAACGAAATAGGAGCACTAGACATGAATAAAAAGAGCAAAAGCAAAAAATGCAGCTCACGGCGCAACTAATAAAACGCGAAACGAAGCGAATAACGTAGGTAAGCGAAAAGATTATTTTAAAAATGACATGCCTTGAAACGCAATTGAAAGGCGTGAGCGCGAATCCTGATAGATTTTAAAAATGATCTTAAAATAGATTAACCTAATTCTAGTGAGTTTGGGCGCAGTACTAAAATTTTCAACAGGCCAAAAAGGGGAAAAAGAACTACCGGCAGGGTAAAAAATACCATTATTCCCCACGTTTTGCATCCAGCTCTAGAAATTGGTATAAAAAATCGCGGAAACTCGAAAAATTTCAAAAATTATATTCCGTCGGGCAGTTATTTGAATTATGGGGGCTCAAACATGACCATGAGTCAAAACTGCCGAAAACTTGATAGTAGGGGCAGAGTTTCATCAATCGCAATCGGAAAATTGCGAAAACAATGAATGAAAATTTTAGAAAAATTCAATTGTGAGGTCTAAATTATATATAAGCAGCAACCCTATTCGAGGGGGGTCCTAATGTGGCCAATTGCTATAAATAGCCCCGAAAATTCAATTCTGTGGGTCTAACGATTTCTTGGGGATCATCTAAGCCACGCTCAAATTTGCCCAGGCGAGACGATTGAAAGCCATGCCATCCCAAATCATCGACCAATGATAAGTCGTACGTGATAAGCGACGATAGAACAAAGTGTTGAAAAATCATACGTTACGAATGGATTGCACAAAAGCACCGATAACAAACGGGATAAAAATAACCGATTATGGTAGGCTTTAAACCGAATATATAATCATCTAATCGTAATATGATGATGACGACAAGCACGAAGTGAAGGGAATTGATGGACCCCCACAGATGTATGGGAAATGAGTGAGGATCCCTTACCAAGTTAGTCGTCCCCATCCCCAAAGACGGAAATTTTCAAAGCCCCCCCCCGATTTTTTGGCAAAACATGCATCGTTCAGAAATTTTCAAAGCCCCTCGATTCTTTGACAAAACATGTATCGTTTGGTGCTTTCCCCTACACATGTACAGCATACTCAAATTTCCTAACAAGAGGGGGGGGCTGGTCCCTTAATCCTTACAGCTGCATGTCTGCGAGTTAGGACAAAATGTAGACCAAAAAGAATTAAAATGATAAATTTTCTGCAAGCACGCTTGAAATTCGCCTAAAACTGTGAATCGACTTAATTCTTTTTAGTCTATTTTCGCATTTATATTAATTTTTGAGGTCATTTCGGCTCAAAAACTTTTTCTGACTGACCCCCCCCTCCACCAGATTGGCCTTGCCGTGCGATCCATGCAATTTCATTCATCGTAACAGGCTTAGTGTAAAGTTAATTCGTTTACATCGTGCGTGCGTCAGAGCAGGTTATAAAGGTCAGAAATAATGATCATGAATTGTTCATTCCGAACGCAATGCCAAGTGTTTTTTAAAATTACTTAGCCAAATTTTTTCTATATATTTGTAGTCCATTTTATTAAAAAATTGATTTTTATGAGCGGAAAAATTTAAAAAAAAAGAAATTTCCAAAAGGCAACCCCTTTCGGAAAGTTTGTAACGATGCCCTTTTCTCAAACCACAAAAGCAAAAAAATTTAGCAAAAAAATTCAACAAATGCAATCAAATTCAGTCAAAACTAAGACTGGGCTGCACACCTGGGCGTGGGGGAGGTTTGGGGGTATGCACCCCTCCCAGAAAACCAAAATACCCCCCCCGCCCAGAAATCAAAATACCCCCAGAATTCAATTTTTGAAAATTTTTTTCGTTTTCTTAGCAATTTTTTGATGCCAATGGATAGTGCTTGATGAGAAACGTCGAAAAATGGTGTTTTTATCGCCATACCACCATTTTTAAGGCCTTTTTTCGACCTTCAAAAAAATCTTGCACCCCCCCCCTGAATTTTCTTGCTGCCCACGTATGCTGGGCTGTTTCAAAAAGCTGACACTTTTGAACTAGAAAAATCGTTAAGAAAGCTTAAAGCTAAACATTTTATATGGCGTAATTTGTAAAATAAAAAACACTAGAATGTCAAATTTTTTGGCGGAGGGGGGTTAAAGACCACAAGATCATGTAATAAGTCCATCCCCAAAAAATTCAGATTGTTTAAAAACCAACCCAAATTCGAATTTTTTGGCGCTTCTTAACGATACGATTCTTTCGTCCCCAATCTGCTTAAAACGGACAGCTACATGATCGTGGAGGAAGATTTTATGGGAGTGCCCTAAACAGTTTTCACCTCCTCCCCCACACAACTGGGCGTGGGGTGTTGGGGGGGTTTGCAACCCCCCATAATCCAATTTTCAAAATTTTTTTCCGTTTTTTTTGCAATTTTTATGATGCCAATGGATAATGCTCAATGAGAAACGTTGAAACATGATGTTTTTTTGCCATAATACCATTTTTAATCTTTGAAAAATCTTGCACACCACCCCCCCTCCCAGAATTTCGGTGCCGCCCACCTAGCTCCCTCAGGAATTTTATCAGCCAACAGAATGTGTGATTCTCCGAAAAATTTGTAGAAAAGGATTCCTTTAAGGGTAGCCATCCGCTCGCTCAAGAGTGCCTAATTTTCGGCGCTTCGCGCCATATACTCATTTTTTGACAATATTTTGTTAACTTTATTCGAATTTTGTGAGATTTTTTCAAATTTTTTCATGTTTGGACGTTCTAGAAGATGGAACATCGTCACAGACGCCAAAAATGATGTTTTTTAACGCGTACCAACTTTTTAAGCACAAAAAAGGCAATTTTTAATTCCAACAACCCCGAGAATTCCCATGGTGTACATGTCTGCCAGTTACTACCACGGGAAATTTTCAACCATGTTCCTAAACCACGCTAATACGTTCAATAGATACAGGCAAAAACTCCATTCTTAACATCATCCAAATATTGATATAAATCAAAAGCAGCACGCGTGTCGAACATGAGAGCGATAATTACGATTTTTTATTAAAATTATGCGGGAAACGGAATGAACCAGTGATAAAGATAAACATAAACAACAACAATTATGCGATAAAACACCAGAGCTCACTAACATTGTCGTCAGGTTTTATGATTTTCCAAAAATAGTGTAAATGATACGCATTTTCAAAAATAGTGTAAGCCACATGTATTTTAAAAAATAGTATAAACAAAATAAATACTAGTGTAAACAACATTCATCCTCAAAAAACAGTGTGAACAATATGCATTTTACTTGTGGCAAGAGTTCCAGATTTTAGACTTCCTTGAAGTGTATTGAGAATTTTGAATCCAGTTTACACACCCTCGCCAAAAGTTACAATAAAGTGCAAAGCTAAAGTTTTTCACAAAAGGAAATTAAAAACGAACGATCCGATCGATTGATTAATGCGCTATTGGTAAAATTACAGTAAATCCCTTGTGACTATCACGTGACTTTCACGTTTCACCGAATAAGACGACAACACGCCACAGCTGCTACAGTAAGACGATGAGTTTCTTTGAGAAAAAAGTAGGTTCTTAATTTAAGACACGCTTTACGCACCGTATTCTATTCGTCGATTTTATCGCCCAGCTCTAACCTGTGCAACAAGCGTTCCAAGCCGTTGCAATGATAATCGATAAATTTAAACAAGCACAGTCCGACCAATAGAAAGGCCGAGCAATACGAATTGGTCAGCGATTGGTAGGCGAAAAATAATGTCAGCGACAGCCAGGCGAACAAAGCCGCGAACAACGCGGCGCGATGCCGAAAAGTGGGCGGGGCTAGTGGCGACGAATCGAAACGTCGCTCGTTCGCCGATTGGCCGGCGTAATAACGTGACAGTTTCGCGTCCTTATCCGACCAAACCTGACGGCACCATGACGTCACGGCGTGCTGTAGATTGCCGCCGTCGCGGCAGAAAAACGCTCGCCGCAGATCGGCAGCGTCGTGACGCTTGACGTCGAAGTGGACGCGACCCGGGCATTGGCCCCTCAACGCCATGTCGAATTCGGTTTGCACGATTTCGTCCGGATAGGCGATCGTGACGTCGTAAATACAGTCCAGCGATTCGTCTTAACTCGCAACAGTAGAGTATCAGTATACAGGGTGGACCAAAAAATAACTACAACACCTCAATGTTATACATAGATCATAACTTCGGCGATTCAGAATATAAAATTTTTAGTTCACTTTTATTAGATACATAGATAAAAATGAACTTGTTGAAATCTTTCAAAAAATGTTGACCATCCGCCATTGGTTCGGGCGCTACAGCGATTATTTTACATCTTACTTCGATACTGTTTAAACCCCGAAAGCCCAGGCACGTAGCTGGCCGTCCTATTTCGGGGGACCAACACCAAATTTTGGATGACTAAACCCAAAAAAGCCAAAAATAGCATAAAATAACGTTTAAAAAGTATCATTTTTCCGATTTTTCTGAATTTGGGGAGGGGGGTCCGGACCCCTCCATTCCCCCTAGAGCTACGTGCCTGCGCAAGCTTGTTCGGTTCTTGTCGTCAATTTGCGCACTGTTTGACGATATATTGCTCTGCATTTAGTAGGAAGGATTGACCACTCTGGGTTTCAGCCAATGTGCTGATAATTTTTTTGACACTTGTGAAAACGTCTCGCAGGAAGTAAATTTTTGGAAACGAAAATTCGTAAAATTACTCGAAAATTATGTTTAAATTATTAATGTTTAACTTGGTTTAGTTTAAGCCGTAAAAATAACTGCATCCGTATCTGATAAACCAGTCGCATATTTGTGCCCATCTAATAAAGGGAAAGATTGTTTCTTACATGAAAACCAGGTTAAATTTTTAGCGAAAATTTGATAGGAATAAAAATTCGGGTCCGTATAGAAAAATAAGACGCCGGGATATGAAATCCAGGAAGGACGAACGAAGTACTTTTTCTGACTTCTAAATGTTTGTGACTGGTTCATATCTAAAGAAAGTGTGTCCCATAAAGAACAAATAAACTACTAAAAAGGAGTAATCGAACGAGGCCCCGGCCCCGGCGATTCCCGACCATACGTGGGCAGCAAGAAAATTCTAAGGGGGTGAAAGATTTTTCGAAGGTCAAAAAATGGCCTTAAAAATATTGGTATGGCGAAAAAACACCATTTTTCAACATTTCTCATCGGGTACTATCCATTGGCATCAAAAAATTGCTAAAAAAACAAAAAATCTTCAAAAATTGATTTCTGGGGAGATATTTTGGTTTCTCGGTGTTGCATAACCCCGAACCCCCCACGCCCAGGTGTGTTTCCGACCATTTTTGGGTCTAAACAAAAAATTTAGTATCTAGAGAATTCTATCCTTTGAAATTCTATACCATTAAATTGTATGAGGTATGTATGGCGAGCTGTGTACGAGCTAGCTAAAAAAACCGTCAAGGATTTGTCCATGTAATAAGGTTACGACAAAACTTTACACTCTCATTACAATTTCGGTATCGAGAGTAAACAAAAAACGTCAGCGCAATCTTTTTTAATTATCCATCTTTTGAAAAACCGCACCTCTCAGATGTCTCCCGTTATAGCTGTAGGGAGGGTGCACGCGTATTGAGGGTACCCTAGTATACTATATATAGGTACGCGCTAACGCGCTACCAATGATATGTATATATACACACCTACTTAGTTTATACAATATACTATATACTCATACACTATGTACTATAGTATATAATACCCTGTGTACCCAGGCCATCGGCCCCGGCCGAAGATTTTTTTCAGCCCTGGCTCCGGCCAAAAAAGTCGCCCCAGACGATCACTACCTAAAAGTCCTAACTTTTCATAAATATTGAAACTAACTCTTATCAAATTGAAAGATTTTACCTTGGCAAGTAGTTTCTTTCGGATGGAAATTTGATTTTATCGATTTTTTACAAATTTAAACCAGACATTCACTCAGCTCAAAATTATGGGAGGGGCCACGGTTTTTAGTATTCAGCAAAGATTTTTCCCGATAAACAAAGACTTTTTGAGACCGTTGTAAAAGGTGTAAAATTCCCCAAAAATTTTCAACGCTTCTCGCCGAAATGAGTAATTACTTGTTCTATATGTCTTTATAAAGACAAAATTTGCATTTAGAAAGGGAAAACGTCGAACTTTTTTCGCGCTTCGCGCCGTTTTGAAACACTTTTTAGTATTTTTGTCGTCAGAAGCCCGAAAATTGGCTGAAATACACTACCAGAGGTCTAAAAACACTGTTTTATCGAGCTAAAATCGCTGCTGTACTATATAACAGTACAAAAAGATTTGCATGTACAAGGGGCAATCGGCCCCTTTTACGTGGGGCTAAAGGACCCTAAACTCTTGGTTTAAAATGGCCTGAAAAAGCCAAGTTTTTGTAAAAAAATGCGTATATGTAAACTCTCCATTTCGCACACTTGCTTTCATATTTTAAATATACCGTTTAAATATTGAATTTTCAAAATTTAAGTTTTTTTCATTTGTTTTTATACACTTTCACTCCTAATCGAATTTTTAATACGTTTTAGAGTAGGAAAACTTAATTTTTCGCACAATGCCCTTTTAGGATAACTCTTAATCATACATGGAAAAGTTATTGAAATCGAACGGATTAGTGATAATAGTAATTAAGTTGGATTTAAAAAAAGACTAATATAATGATAAAATTATAGATAAATAAATAAATACCAATGAATCGTTTATAATTTCGATAAATATTTTTACAAATTCTGTAAAGATATAGGTATATATGTAATTAATGCATTTATAAATTAAAACTGGCATTAAATTGACAAGATAAGAAAAAATCAAAACGTTCACAAAAGTAAATAAATTCATAAAATTACTTAGAGATTATGTTGATACATATGTATGTATGTTTAAATTAGTGCTTATTTACCGCGGTCCGACTTAGACCCAAAAATTATGTAATTAACAAAATAAATAAAAATCAATAAATCAATGAATTAACAAAATGATTATGTGATTAAAAAAAAGTAATACAAATTATTCCTATAAAAATTAAAATTAATAAATTATTATTAATAAAAATTCATAGTTAATAACTAATAAAAATTATTATTAATAAATAAATAAAAATTGATAAAATTAATAAAAATTGATACCAATTATCCTAATTAATTATGTAGCCACTATCTAATTTATACTAATTCTTTACTTACTTACAGTGGTCGCCATGAAAGATGACGCCATCACCCTCAGAATTATAATGGATGGCGTGAGCGCCGCGTTACGTCCATCATGCCATCATCTCTTTTTATTCAGCGCCATTAACCTCCATCATCCAGCAACTGCGATGTGACGGTAATTTAGCTATTAATAGCGCCAACAAGGAAGCGCGCACGTGAGTGCAGGCGCGCTTCCTTCTTGTTGGTGCTATTAATAGCTAAATTGCGCCGTCCGCATCGCCAGATTAACGGGATGATGGAGGTTAATGGCGCTGAATAGAAAAAGAGATGATGGCGCATGATGGACGTAACGCGGCGCTCGTGACGCACCATCCATTATAATTCTGAGGGTGATGGCACGTCATCTTTCATGGCGACCACTGTACGAACTTATTTCATCAATAATATCCATTGATAATTATACTGAGGTATCTATGTAATGATGCCATATTAATCATGCTAAAAATTACAAGTATTCTAAGTTCATCCACTAATTAACTTATTTAATTATACTAATTGCACTACGCTACCCTACAGTAACAATTTCAAACCGATAAAAATTGCTTAAAGGGCGTACCTTTCATCATCTCATGGATTAAACAAGCCAATCCGGTGATGCGAGGCTGTAAAACGTGCTCTAACACCTTCAGATTATTTTGCGACGTGAATATTTCGCTCTTTTGTCGGCTCTTGCCGCAAAAATCAGTGCCCTCGGGGAATATTAATACCTTTAAACAACCGAGGTGTAAATTTAAATGAAAAAATTAGAAGAAATAAAAAAAAACAAAAAATAAAAATCATAACAAAAAAGCCGATTCGGCACTAGGAACCTAAGTATTTGTGAAAAAGTAAAGATGCCGTAATAGTCGAAGTCCGAAAATGTCGCGTATGTACATCATAATAGGATAACATAATAATATACAATATAAAAAATAAAAAAATAAAAAATAATAATATGCATTAATACCGAACATTGAACAACAAAGATAGACATTATGCGTCATTAAAGCATATTATGTTCCCCAAATAATATAAAAATAGCATCTGGAACACGTAGAGCTAAAGTACGAAAATTTAGAAACTTTCGAAATGACAAATGACAATTTTTATTAGAAAAATTCGAAAGATGTTAAAATTTTTGGACATCTCGTACAAAAAAAAACATTAGTATACAAATGTAAATGTCTTAAAATTTTTACATTTTTCAGTTAAACTCTCATTTAGCATTAAAAATTTAGCATCTTTTTAGTAATAAAAAAATTGTAATGAAAATATGCGAAGCTTTCAAAGCAAATCTTCAATAAAAACGAGACCCCTGGCAAACGTATTTTCGTTAACCTACAGAAATTTATCATGAACGAAAGAGTTATTCGGCCAACCCACGTTCAAAGAACACTGAAAAAACAAATACATTTTAATAGGATATTTAATTTTGGAACTGCGTCATCGAAGTGCTATCTATCCTACTTGAATTGAGATAGATTTAATCTAAATTGAATTGAAATCTGACACAAAACTAAAGACTAATAATCATAGGTGGGCAGCACCGAAATTCTAGGGGGGGGGGTGAAAAATTTTCAAAGGTCAAAAAATGGTCTTAAAAGTGGTCGTATGGCGAAAAAACACGATTTTTCGACGTTTCTCATCGAGCACTATCCAATGGCATCAAAAAATCGCTAAAAAAACAAGAAAAATTTCAAAATTTGAATTCTGGGGGAGTATTTTGATTTCTGGGGGTATTTCAACTTTTGGGGGGTGCTACCCCCAAACCCCCCACGCCCATATGTGGTTATAATCTAACATCTTAAAATCGTTTTCTTCATGTCTTTGCATAAAAGCAATAGGGGCTTTTATTTATCTATTTACTTTTTCATTCAATTTTTTCTCCCCTCTATTCCCTCCGTTTTCCCTCTTTCCTCCAAATGATGACCACTTACATGTATGGTACGATGTGGCAAAATCATAATAGCACCAAAAATTCAATTTTGGTAGTCTGTCGATTTTGGGGAAGAGGAGTCCAACAGATTCTCGGGGAAGGGTCGAGAGAATTGAAATTTCGGTGCTACTTTTGGCTATTCGGCCCACCCCAACCGGAATTTAGTTGCTGCCCATATGTGGTTCAGACCGCCACTCCATACATGGGCAAGGTAGAGATGGCCATATAAAAAATTGTGGTCAGTTTTTTGTACAGGGTCTGCTTGCACAAGTACAAATACGGACCCCATAAGTAAGCATATATTCTGCTGTAGATTTTAGGGTATAAAAAGGGGTAAAGCAGCACGCTATATGTGCTGTAAACTGTGTTTTTGACTCTAATTAGTGAAGTTTCTAGCCAATATGTGAGTTTCTAGCAAAGAAAAATACACAAATTTATGAATACGGCGCGAAGCGCCGGAAAATTCTGGTATTTTTACGATTTTCATGAAGAATTTTCGGCCCTTTTGCTCCAGTATATAATCTTAAAAATTGCCTAGCAGTACCTTTGGTTTTCTCAAAATCGCCTGACAGTGCCTGATTTTCCAAAAACCTTAGGTAGGGGTAATAACCCTCTCCGCCCTTATGCACGATCGTCTAGATCCTGAAATGTGCGCACCATTGTAACGCCTACATATATACCGACCAAAGCGGGAGTACTACACTCCACGTAAATCAAAGCCTAAGCCTAGCAAAAATAGAGAAGTTCGAAAGAAAACGATAACTTTAACGCTATACTTTGTGCAGGCGCACACTTCAGTATTTAGACGTTAGTCCCCTATGCCCAAAAGTGCCCCACGCCCATGTTTGTATTTTATACAGCATACTTGATAAGGATATCCCGTTTTCAGTAAATATTGACAACCTTCCCGAATGAGCATCTCGTCTTTTTCCCAATTTCGGTCCAGAAATATAAAGCCATTGCTTTGCATGGCCCAGCCTGCCGCAAGAGGTGGGCCAATTTTAATATAGGTTTAATAATTTAGACATATGAAAATAAAATCAGTAAGACTGAGAGAGGAAAAAAGCGGAAATAGAAATAACAGAAACAAAAGTAAAGATAAGAAACAAATGACAAAACGAGCGGAATCACGAAAATCACCGAATATTTCGATTTTTACCGGAGGTTTGAAATCAAGTTTCAAAGAATAGTCGCTTTAATTTGACGAAAAGCAAATTTCTATAGATAACTTTTTGAATTTTTTAAAATTTTTATTTGATAAAATTCCATCAAATTTTTATTTTTCCATTTATTAAATTAATAAATTGAATAAATTTTCAAATTTAAATTTTTAAATAAATCTTTTAACGTTAGGCAACGGTTAAATAAACAATAATACATCAAATTATAATTTAAAGAATAAATGGAAAGGTCAAAGTATAGAGATCACGTAAAAAGCAAAGAAATGCGACAGAAACAAAATTATAAAATCAGAAAATAGAATAAATAAAAAACTAAAAAATCTTGCATTCCGACTTTTCTTATAAAAAACCAATGTTCGATCAAATAAAGAATGCTTCAAAAAAACTACGCCTCAATGTAATACATCATAACTTTGGCGAATATGAACATTTTATTCGGATGAATGTTCGAAAAAACTTCAAAAATTTTTTCAAAACAGTAAAAAATTTGGCCGACTGCCAGCGAGTTTGTTTATAACCTATCCTATTATCAAACACACAATCCCATAGGGGGTGAGGGGGGTATTACCCCCACCTCAGGGTCCGAGACTTGAATCACTGTCGGACGATTTTTGAGCCATCAAACATTTTCTGCATGATTTTACTTCTGCGGGGGAGGGAGTATACCCCTAACCCCACGCACATGTGTGCTCACCACTCAATATTCCGTCGCTATCCCAATATTTTCAGAAAAAGCGCTACTTTAAAAAACCCACTGGTCCCTAAAAAACTTATCAAGTCCAAAAAAATCCATTTTTGAAAAAATTTTTTTCTCGAGTTTAATCAACCATCTCTCCGAGTTTATCAGTTTTATGACGTTTCAATAAAGCAAAGAGCGTGAGTAAACAAATTCAGGTATATACGAGTATAATGCCTTCGAAATGTGACGTTATTTTAGGAAAAATTTAATTTCCCCGTCACCTTTGAACGTTCTTAAGCGTTTTCAGGAAAACCCTTTTTTCTTAAGAGGCACGTAGCTGGGGGCTGAGGAGGGGTATTAACCCCCGTGAAGGGTCAGGGTGGATTTAAGGGGGTCGAGGGGGCGGCTGTCCCCACCCACCATTGGCTCAAAACAGTTGACGAGATAAAGAATGGATACATTTATAATTTGCAATGATTTTAGGCCGTCAGTGATCTTAATTTCCCAAATTTTTCCGGCGCTTTGCGCCGCATAATACCTATAAATGACATTTATTATTTTTCTTGGCGGCTTGGAAGCCATTTTTGCTCATGGACTAGGTTTAAAACAATTTCAAGAGCAGAAACAGGTATTAGAGCATAAATTTATTTTATTTTTAGGCATAACTTTTTAAAATTTCAGACGTTCCGTATCAAGTGCTGCAAATACAGGAAATCTAGTATTAAATTAAACTTCTAAACGTCCCCCTCTGCCGACCCTGCTGACCTTGTGCTTCTATGAATATTATATGTAGTTATGGGCTTAGCAGAGTTAATGAAAAAGCTGGATACTATATGGCAAACGCAAGTCAAGTTAGGGGTGGGTTTTGAGGATATAAATGCCTTTAGGTTTTTTAAAGGACAGCACTATAGACAGTTTTTACGCTAGTATTTGGGGCTTTTTATTCCGAAAACGATCATTAGCTGACCCCCAAACCGGCCATGCTATGCATCTGTGGTCTGGACCCCAGAACCCGAAAGACATCTCCCACCGGCGATGTCTTAAATGATTATCATTAAATTAAATAATTAAATTAAATTAAAACTAAATTAAATTTAATTAAATTAATTGACTTCAGATTAAATTTTCGCGTGGATAGCAATCGAAGAGCAACTTCGAAAAAAGCTGTTTCTGGCCACTAGCATAAAGTTTCTAAACATTTTTGACCTTCGAAATTCTTCGAACACCCATACCAATGGTCTTAAGGTGAGTTTTTCACCCCCCTCCCTCCTTGCATAAATTTTTTCACTCCCCCCGGAATTCACGATTTTTTTGAAAGTTTAAAAATTCGCAAAAAAAGGCGTTTTTCTACGTGAGCGTTTTTGGCTAACTATTTGCTCAAGAGTATCAAATTTTTGCGCTTCGCGCCAATGTATATACTCATGTTTTTACTATACTTTTTTAATTGGCTTGACTTTTTTGATTTTTTTCGAAATTTTTAATGCTTTTATGCTCTAGAAAAATGAGCATTGTCAGAAATGTAAAAAAACGATGTTTTTGAAGCGTACCTGCCACTTTTGGGCCCAAAAAGGTACTTTAAAAATTCAACCCAAAGAATTCCAATTCTGTGCATGTCTGAGGGGGAGTAAGACCCTTCCCCCTCACCTCCCATGCCTATGTATTACCCGTGATGAGAGATATCATCTTCACCTGGCATGAGCGCACATGTACCAGTTTAAAATTTCAATAGGGAATATTGGGCTATTCTTGAAAGAGATGGGGTCAACGGACTATTTTTTGGCTACAATTGGCAAAAAACGCCTATAAATGGCCAAAAAAAGCAGGTTTTTGTCAAAAAAATGAGGAGAAGAGGGGTAAAAATCATAAGCCGTTAAGGAGGAGGTTCCTCATTCCCCTGTCACATTTGAAGCAACTATTAGCTAAACAGCTGAACCTGCGCCAGGCAAATTCTTTAGAGCCGATTTTAATATTATTTTCAGCGTAAATAAAAGACGAGGATCGAGTTGCGCCAAAGCGTTCCAGAAGAAGAGCCAATCGAGCCTCGTCCTATGATTCATCATAATAATAGCCCTATCCGTATGACATATTTTATCGCCGCTTATTCGAACTTCGATTCCGTGAATAAGCTCCAAGAAAGCCTATCACAAAAATCTTAAAATTTCATTCGAAATTATATTTTAAAATTAAAATTTTACCGTTGAAAATGAAACTAATTTAAATCTAATTTAAATTAAATAAAAATCTAAATTAAATCCTCTTTTTTATCCAAACCAAACTATTTGACTGGGTACCAACACTTCCATAGAAAAATAAGCAAACTATAAGATGTGCAAATAAAGGACGGCGGAGAATAAATAAAAAAGCGTTGATAAAAATGTGAGCGAATGGAGTATATAAATTTAATACGTAAAAAATTTGCACTAATTAAAGTTGCTCAGTTTTTAGAACTATTTTGAATAAAATTCAATTTTTTAAACTTCACATTCTTTTTATTTCTTTATTTATATTTTTAAATATAAGAAAGTAAATTTATAACACCCTAAAAGGTAGCCGAAAATGTACAATAGCGACATATACTAAATGCGCAATTGCAATCCATTATATAGATACAAATTGTTATCACTTATTAGAATAAAAAGCAACTAATCAAATGAGGAAAATTAAATAGAATGAGTTTGGGAGCAAATAACGAATAACATAACTTTCCAATCGATTACCTACCTAATCACTAGCTTACCACGGGCAATAATTCCCAAAAGCCAATAATGCGATCGATGCAAATTCGCCAGAATTTAGGGGACAGCGGATAAATCAAAAAGAGTGGAATGAGAATGTAAATGCTGCCCAAAAAAGACGACAGAAGAAGCAGAACAACAAATAAGAAATTCTTGACGTAAAGTCCAGAGGCCATTTAATCGAGCAGATCAATATTCGTTTTTGCACAATTTTATATATCTATTATACGAAAGTCATGTTCAGGGCCTCAGAAAAGGCGGCGCCTCTGAAGAAATATAATGATAAAATACGAGAAATAAGAAGAAATTAGAAGGAATTCGAGATGGTTAAAATATATTTAACAAGAAAAGTACCTATGGAAGGAAAAACGTGGCTTAGCAATTGGAGGAACCACACATGGGCAGCAACAAAATTCTGAGCGGGGGTATAATCGCCGAAAATTTCCAAAAATCGCCAAAAATCTTACTGAAAATAGAAATTCTGGGCGTCTATGGTAATCTGTGAGGAGTTTTTCAGCTTCTGCAAAGTGTATAACCCCAAAACCCCCACGCTCATTTGTGGAGAGGACTCCACCCTCCCCCTAGGAGAAACGTGCAAAATTTAAATTTTTATAAATGTAGCTACGCGCTTGCGTAACTCTGTTTTGCGACAACTGAGAATAAACTCCTAAAATTTCGGCGCTTTGCGCCGATCTCTCATAGTTTGGCAATTCTTTTCATTTAATGACAACAAAGAGCTACAACGCTTTTGACATCATAAAAGCTGTATAGCATGACTGGAAAAGAGTTCATAAAAGATTCACATCTCACGCCTTTTAAGCATACACTTAGTCATTCTGGTTTAAAAATATCAAACAATTTACGCTTTTCGCGCCAACCTATTTTATTTACCTATTTATTGGATGATTTCAGAAACAAGGTTCTGAAGATCTAGTGAAAATTCAAACGTTACAATTCAAGATTGAAATGCTTATTTTGCAAATTTCCCAGGGCTCAGCACTGGACCCCGATAGGGATGGGGGCACTTGAGCGCCACCCCAGATTCCCCGGTCCTAAATTGGAGGGCTCCTTGCATTCTCCATTATCTGATGTAAGTACTGCCGAGTAGGTAGTAAATTTTGCAAGGCGTGCAGCAATGATTAAGAATAATTTGAGAAATTTTTGATGATTTACACGTTTAATCTGTCGCGATGACGAATACAGTCCAAAAATATCATACATATCTCCTTGATTGCGAAGCATTTTTGTACGTTTTTATCGACTATTTAAAATGAAGATTTTTTCGGACTTCCCTGAAAAAGACCTCGCTACGCCTAAGTCAGATACCTACGCGATGTAACATGCTGTTAGCATTGACACAAATGGTTTTAAAAGCGTTTGCGGAGTTTTTGACCCTCCATAAATTTTGCACCCTACCGAAATTAGCGATTAATGATTAAACGCCGTACTGCACTCGAAAAGCATACTATGAATAAAAATCTTCAACAGAAACCTTAAAAAGCGTAATCCTAAAAGGAGCCGCAAATTAAAGGTACAGCTTCAAGTTGACAAATGCTAACCCCGTCCTCTTAGCAAGCCAGTGAAGCACAATTTTTCCCTAGCGATTTGGTTCACCATGTGAAAACATACCCAAAATTTTTTTCCACGTTTCAAATTTTGGTTCACATTTTTGGGGGTGTTAAAAACGGTACGAAAATTGAGTGCTCATTGTTATTTTTTTGCAGAAAGTCCATCCTACATAAAATCGCGAAGTAAAACAATTTTTTGAACCTTTTGTTACTGTAAATTTAGTCTACTGCAATGAATATAACGATCAGTAATATGTCCTATCTCCTAAAATCACATTTTCATACGTTCACTAGTGTACTTTAGCCAATTTCTGGAATCTCATAGAAGAAAAAAATCAAGATGATTTATTGAAATGGCGCAAATAGCCATAAAATTTCGAAATTTCACCTCTCTAAAACGCATTTTCGCAATAAAATTGCTGAAGTCGAGCGGCGCGGCCTAAACATTAACAGCAATTAATAAAATTAAATCGAACCGGCGCACTGGCGGAGCCAGTGGGGATTTCCCAATAAAAATTTTGAATTTTTCGACATGGAGCTATGCGGGATGCTGTTCTACGACGATTTCTTGCAAATAAGCCATACAAGTTCGGCGCTTCGCACCGATTTATTATTTTTGGCTATTATATCTTAACTTAGTGGTGACACAGAGCTGCAAAGCGTTTGTCACCATGAGAAGCTTACCCATTTGCAAAAATTTATAGCCAATAGAAATGAAAAAGTATGCAGAAAATTCGTGCACCTTGTACAGATTGCGTCTTTTAAAAACTGCTCAGCATGACAATTGACAACAAGACAAGACAAGTCTACAAAAGATTCACATTTCATGCGTTCTAAGAGTTTTCAGTTATGTTTATGGTTTGGGTGATATCCAACAACGTAGTAATTTTGCTTTTTTTGCTGATGATGTTAAAGTCTGGAATCTTTCCTCAAATTTGTCGACTCTTCAAGCAGACTTAAATTATATTCAGGAATGGGCCAATACTTGGCAACTATAAATTTCAATTAATAAATGTGCAGTCTTATATTTAGGTAAATCAAATCCTAAGCATTCTTATTACTTAAGTGATTTCATCTTGCCCTTCAATACGACCTGCGTTAAAGATTTAGGTGTCTTTCTGAACTCTGACCTTACTTCTAGATCACACTGTGAAAATATTGTGAAAAAAGGATTGCAGTTAGGCCATTTAATCTTACGCAGTTTTGTTTCTAAAGATAAATCTTTACTTCGTAAAGCCTTTGTTACTTAGGTGAGACCTGTACTTGAATACGGATTGGTCGTTTGGAACCCTTTACTAGATTGCAACATAGATTCCGTTGAGGGTGTCAAACGTAGGTTTACAAAACGACTTTTCAATGATAAAAGTCTTTCATATGATCAGAGATTGGTTTAACTTGGATTAGAAAGACTTGAATTAAGGTGTTTATATATAACCTCACTTTAGCTTTTTCTATTATTAGATTTAATATTCTGCCTTTTGAGGATTTCTTTACATTTAATACTGATTCAAATCGAGCAATGAATTCTTGTAAGCTTTTTGTTGATCGGGCAAACAAAAACTGCAGAAAATTTGAATTTTGTAATCGAGTAATCTCTGTTTGGAATTCTCTACCTGAGGAAGTTATAAGTGCTCCAAATAGACATGTTTTTCTTAATAGACTGAAAAGGGTTGATCTCAATCATTCAATTTGGGGGCATAAATAAGCGCAGTTTATGTACTGTCTTTACGTTATCCCGCTTTCATCGACTATTTATCTATTTTATTGACTTGTCTTACTCTGTATGTATGTTTATATTTCATTTTTTTCTCGTTACTTATCAATGTATTAATGTTAATTGGTTTGTAGTCGGATCAGCGAATAAAATTTGTAATTTGTAATTTATTCTGACATAGAAATGTTAGAAAATTTCCGCGCTTCTTGCCAGTCTATTTTTTCTATTTATCAGCTAATTTTAGGACCAAGACTCGGATGATTTTATTTAAATTTTGACGTTAAGTTCGAGATTTCAGTGCTTATTTTGAAAAAATTTCCCTAGGGCTCTGCCCAGGACCCCGCGGGAGGGGCGCTTTAGCGCGCCATCCCAGACCCATAGGTGCACAAGGTCAGGGTCGGCAGGGGGTAAAATCTCAGAAATCCAAAACAGTAAATTTAACGTTCACAAATTTTCTGTTGTTTAAACGACCAAAATAGTCAAAATAGCCTATAAAACGTTTTTTTCCGTAGTAATTTAGCATTTTTAAAGCATAGTCCATGTTGACTGCATTACATCACATTTAACACTAAAAACTACAGAAATTAATCAATTTTTAGCGTTTTTTGGGTAAAAAAGTATATAAAAGTACTAATCCGTGGCGGAGCGCCGGAAAAATTTTGACATTTTTACTGATATTGATGTCAAGAATGGTGCAGGACAAGACCTGTTTGCTCAAAATCGCCGTACAGTACCGGTCTAGCTGACCCCTCAGGGGGTAATAGTAAAAATGGTAAAATCCCGTAGCAAGAAGTTACTTGATTCACCTCTGCTGTAGGTGCGGGTGCCTATTTTTCCCGATACACAGCCCTAGGCCAGCGTGTCTGATTAGACCGAGCCTGGGTCACAAGGCCAGTGTGACTGCGCAGAACGCTGTAACCATCCGCCACACAAGTGCAGCTTCCCATTTATCGACCCCGGAGGGATGAAAGGCTGGGTTGGCCTGCCGAAAAGAACTGCGTCAACGTGGATTCGAACCTAGAACCTTGCGATTTGTAGGTTTAACTGTTAACCACTCGGCGTCTCTCCGACCTCAGGGGGTAATACCCCCTTCCCCTATGTGCATGTGTGCCCAGACCCCCAGGCACAAGAGAGAGGGTTTCCGTTAAATTCTCTCTAATCTTAGGTCCTATCACATATTAAAACTTGCAAAGTGTGTGAAGCATTAATTGTAAAAAATTTTCGAAGGAGAATTTTTTCTTTGCATTTTAATTGTTGCAGAATGATGTGAAACTCTCTTCCACCGGAAAAAAATTCAAGCTACGCCTAAGATCCGGCGGAAAATTTTTGAAATTTTACCTATAAAACGCATGTTTACATTTTGTCCGATGAAAACCGTGCAGAAAATGAGAATTTTCAATCATAGAAAAGTTCTAGATTAATCTGTCGATAAGAGTGTTGCGATCGGCAAGGTGCGACTTTAACATCAATACCCATTAATTTCAATTCTATTACATCTGACTATTCTAGAATTAAGCCGTGCTGCACATCAATAAAAAACAATAAAAATAGGTAAATTAATTCGAAGAAGCGCCTGAAAATTTTGGAATATAGAACCTGTAGAACCCATTTCTGCATTACAAAAACTTTCCACAATGTGAGCCAAGCCCAGATTTTTTCCACATCTTTAAAGTTTCTTAACAAAAGCCCTTTAAATTTGGAAAAAAATAGTGCAGTGAAGGGAATAAGCGAGCGCGCAGCAGGGCTGCCAAGCTATGGGTCCCCCATTTTAGAGGTTTTTTGAAGGGAGGCATTTTTTAGCGATTGAAATTTTTTTGCGCCTACGCTTAGCCATTGGTTGGGGTTTCTAAAGTAGTTTGAGGCGAAAATTGGTGGTTTTTTGACAAGAGCACTTGACAACACCGTTTTTTTCCCAGCGATTTGGTTGACATTATAGACCGAACCCAAAATTTTTTTCTATTTTTTCCGACCCTTTTCCATGTTTTTTGGGAGGTCTAAAAACGTTTAAAATAGAGCGCCTGTGGTGAAAAATCAGTTTTTTAAGTAGAAAATTTTATGTACACATGCAATAGCGGTGTTTGATGCACTTTTTGTATAAAAATTTCGCGCTCTACAAGAAATATCACGATCAGTATACGTTATTTATGTTGAAACTTGAATTTTCTTCCTTCAGTAAAGCATTTTAGCCAATTCTGAAGTCGTTTTGGACAATTAAAACTATACTTTATCAAATGGCGCGAAGCGCCAGAAAATTTTGAAATTTTAGCTCTCTAAATCATTTTTGCATTTCGAAAACTGTGCAGGAGGTAAGGATCTTCAATCGTAGTGGAGTTCTAGGACCAGATTATCGATAAAAATGCTGCGATTGGCGCCGCGCGGCTTAAACACCAAAAAACGCATTTTTGCATTACAAAAGCTAAGTGAATCCGTGCAGAAGTTAAGGATTTTCAATCGTAGTAAAGTTCCAGATAAAATTGTCGGTAAAAATGCTGCAGTTGACGCGGCGCGGCTCAAATATTAATAACAAAAAAGAATTACATGAATTCGGCGCGAAGCGCCGAAAAATTTTTGTAGTTTCACTTCTCTAAAACGCATTTTTGCATTACAAAAACTAACTGAATCCGTGCAGAAGATAAGGATTTTCAATCGTAGTGAAGTTCTAGACCAGATTGTCGATAAAAATGCTGCAATTGGCGCGGCGCGGCTTAAAGATTAATAATAAGTACGAATTAAATCTATTCGGCGCGAAGCGCCGAAAAATTTTTGAAGTTTTACTCTCTAAAACGCATTTTTAACATTACAAAAATTTTCCACAAATGCCAACCAAGCCCAAAAATTTTTTCCATTTCCCAAAATTTTGGTTGACAAATGAACCAAAAAGTGGAAAAAAAACGGTGCTTGACACAGCCTGCAGCAGAAATAATAGTTCAAATCACAGTAATAATATTAAAACTATTTATTAGGCAAACAACTTAACTTACGGAATATATTGATAAATACGAGCATGCACTTCGTCAATTTTGTTCTTTCCTTTCGTCGCCTTTTTTGGAGAAATTCAATTGAAAAGGTGCTAAATTTCAAATATTTGCGTTCGATAATATTTTCGCCGAAGTGTTATAACTTTTTTATTGCACTAATAACTTCTTCAATAATGTTTTCGTGGCTGTTGGAAGCTTTAAACTCTTTATCGAGAGTAAAAGTAGAATTCGGAAAATGAAACGAAAGCGATGGATAAAATCGGGAAATGGAAACGTACATAAATGTTATGAGCAGCGTTTGCAGAGTCTGACTAGGACAAAGACTCATGAGACTAAATATTTTTCGAGTCTTGTCCTGAGACTATTGTCTGCTTCACACAACTTCAGTCATAAATTTTAAAACAATCTCCGACAATAAGCTGACAGATTGCGATTATACCATTGATCTGATATATAATTATCGCAATCCTCGGCTTCCTGTCGATGAAAATTCTTAGAATTTATGCAGGAAGTTGTGAAGCAGATTATGGACCGGGACTATATCTTTCTAAAAGACTAAGTCTATAGTCTAATTCACACAAATTTGGGTAATTTTAAAAATATGTCCGACATTAAGCCGACAGATTGCGATTACAGCATTGATTTGATATATAATTATCGTAATTTGACTGCTTACTTTCGAAAAAATTCTAAAAATTCATGCCCAAATGTGTGTGATCGAGAAGTCCAAAAACTGGGCAGGTTAGAAGACACAACATTGGCCAGTGTTCGGTTGCTTTTCCAAGCCGGACCAGCGCTCAATTACTCAAAAAACTGCGCCATTCAATCCGCTGATGAAACGTCATCTTGATGGGTTAAAGCGCAAAAAGCTAAAAATAGCAGCATCCGAACAGCGAATGCGAGCTTGGGCCCGAATACCCGAAAGCGGAGTAAATTTACTCCGGAGTAACGCTTACTCCGGAGTAGTTACTCCAGAGTAAATCGCGAAGTAACTTACTCCGAGATTCGGTATACCCGACAGTGGAGTAAGCATGGAGTAGTTACTCCGTAGTAAATCGTGGAGTAAAGAATTTACTCCGGAGCAAATAATGGAATAAAGTTGCTTCGAAGTGAATTGTATAATGTTTTACATAGTTGATGACGCGCGTCTGTCTGATTCGCTCATTTGATATATCCGTTCACATTGCCATGCTTCGAGCATGTTTAGAAAAAAGGATTATTTAAATAGTTGATTATTTTCATTAAATCAAACCTCGTTTGATAAATTTACTCATCTTCACTCAATAAAATTTCAACATGGATGATAAGAAAAAACGTGACACAAACTTTTCAACAGCGGAGACCGAATTTTTGGTCGAGTGTATAATGCAATACAAGGATATCATCGAAAATGAGAAAACGGATGTATCCACATCTTTAGCCAAGAAAAATCGTGGAAGATGATTGAACAAATGTTCAGGGAAAATTCGGACTGTAACGATCGAAGCGTCGCTAAATTGGAAATAAAATGGAAAGATTTGAAAAGGGTAAACAAATTCGCTCAACGCAAACCTTCATATAGAAAAATAGCATCGTCAGAATTATTTTGAAAAATTGTATTTTTTACGGCTGGCCATCATACGTGGGCAGCAAGAAAATTCTGGGGGAGTGCAACATTTTTGAAGGTCAAAAAATGGCCTTAAAAATGGTGGTATGGCGATAAAAACACCATTTTTCGACGTTTCTCATCAAGCACTATCCATTGGCATCAAAAAATTGCGAAAAAAACGAAAAAAATTTCAAAAATTGAATTCTGGGGGGGTATTTTGATTTCTGGGGGGGTATTTTGGTTTCTAGGGGTGCATACCCCCCAAACCCCCCACGCCCAGGTGTGCTGGCCATCGTTTTTAAGCATTAAAAAAGCATTTTACAAACACTTATAGAGTGAACCAACATAGTTTTATACTTATCACAGAGAATAACAGCGTTCAATCAGACGATTCCTCTTCGCATTTCCCTGTG
Organism: Mermis nigrescens; assembly: GCA_036768485.1. Lineage (NCBI taxonomy): Eukaryota > Metazoa > Nematoda > Enoplea > Mermithida > Mermithidae > Mermis > Mermis nigrescens. The sequence goes on along the minus strand of JAVLUZ010000608.1, from coordinate 431,967 downwards.
CTTTTTCTTGCTTCTTCAATAATTTCATTATCGTTGATTTCTTCGAAAGTTATAGGAATGTTATCACTATTTTCTTCAAAAAATATACAGTCAATCAGCAAACCCACCTTATGCTTGCATTAAAATGAGTGCTACTCCATGACTTACTCCTGCCCCCGAGCAAGAGTAGGTTCGTGGAGTTAATCTACTCCGGAGTAGCGCTACTCCACCTTTAGGTATACCGAAAAATTTTACTCCATGATTTACTCCGGAGTAAGAGATACTCTACCTTCGGGTATTCGGGCCTTGAACGGGGAAAGCTATATAAAATAACAGCGCACGAGTTCGATAAGCGTGATAATAAGGCCTCCTCACTTACACGTGAAGCAGACTATATTTAGTTAAGAATTTACGGTTAAAACAGCCACTACGTCTAAATCATGGATGGCCTTAAACTTTAGAGTGGTACTGTAGCTCATTACAATTAGCGAATCAGTCGATGTCAGTACTAGGAAACTGCTCTTTGACGATTCACAGGATAATACTTTTGAATCACCATAATGCAGTCTCAAGAATTTTGAAACAGACTGTAGGTACTTAACGTTGAATTTAATTTGTAAAAATTATAGATTTAAAAAAGGTGCATTAAAGAACCTTCGTATCCAAAGTAGCGATGAAAGCACTCTGCTTCCAAAAAGTTGACTGCACAAATCCAAAAACGATTTTTTCTATTAAACGATTTTACTTTTACGATATTCGCAGCACTCATTCCTTCTCGGTAATCTCAAAGACCCGGATAATCGATAGGCCCTTAAATTCAATTTTCAGTGGGTTCTGCGGCAATTTTTTGCCCCATCAGATACCCAGAATTTGGTTGCTGCAGCTCAGATATCCCAAATTTGAGTGCAAAGTGTAGCTGAGTAGGCCAAGTCGTCGCTTACATTTTACTTTACAACGATACACTAAACAGTCACAGAAAACGATGAGTCATGTTTACACGTCACTTATAAAATATGTACACAAAAAATTAATCGTCGTCGGCGGCCAGGTTCCCGAAAACTTCCGACGGCACAGCTTGTTTTTCGACTTCGTCCGTTGCTGAATAGGGCCAAATATGCAAATAAGACGTAAAATGCTAATTTATGCAATCATACATGCAGCAGTGGGATCGCCGGATCCCTCAAACATATGCGTATGGGTCTGGGAACGGGTAGAGTATACAAACCCCTAATGCGGCGGACTGTCAAAATCGATACACCCCCAGGATTGAATTTGTGCTGTTTGGCAATCTTGCCCTATTGGACCCCCAGCATTTGGTTGCTGCCATGCACGGTCATCCCCATTTCCCGAAAGTCAGAAAATTCTAGACCCTTCCCTCCTAATTTTCAAAGAAAATTGATTTTGTCGGCCGTTCTAGGTGCTTTTTCTGCCATTTTTGGCGGAAACCTGGAAATCCTTTACGCGCCCCCCTCGAAATGGCCTGGAACCCCACCACTCAAAATTTTGAGCCGCCACACATATGATGCTAATTATATACTACGTACGCTAGTTTGAATATGTTAATTATATGTGTCTTGTATATTATTCCTTGAATTTATACATCGTGTAAGTATTTTTTAATTTTTAAAATTTATACGTTAAGTTCCGAAAGAAAAATTTATTTGCATATTAAATTTGTTAATTAATGAGTAAGCTAAAGTTGTCAATATTACTCGGTTCAACTGCCGCTTCGTCTTCGTCCTGATCAATATCGATCTCGTCCGGATTTTCTACATTGCCCTCCATCGACTGCGAAGCATTTTCGGATGAAGCAGCTCTTAACAACATCAGTAATGTCCAAAATTTTTCTCAAATATGTCATAATTCATGAAATTATCTCATTCGGTGGCAACAAATATGGCCAGAGCTCTACATAGGCGAGGGGGTAGGTAGGATTCGACGGAGAGGTTACACCCTCTCCAGAATCCGTCGGACCCTCCAAAAATCAGTGAACTCCCAAAATTGAATTTTTACCATTTTTCGGAATTTTTTCAGTTTTACACTACCCACACCCCTAGAATTTGTCTGCTGCCCATAAATGGACACACACCGTATCCTGGATTCGGCCAAGGATGGCAGGGCGGATGAAGCTAAAATAAATCCATTAATACCAGGGATACTTCGAGTAGATAGCTAGAAAAAACTGCATTTTCTGACGTTTTTTAACATATACAATCCGTTATGCTTATAATTGTTGAAATATTTATATTCTCTGATAGAGATTCTCTAATAATCTTTGGTCGCGCTGAGGATCTGATGGGTAGCAACCAAATTCTGGGGAGGGGTCCGATGAGGCAAAATTGATAAAAGTAGCACGAAAAATTCAATTCTGGAGGGTTCATCGATTCGCGGGGCCTAACGGATTCGGGGGGGGTGTAAACCCCAAACCACAATGTGTGATCAGATAGCTGGCCAAAATTTTTTACACATTCTAATAAATGACGTTTTTATCCACCTCAGAAAACGAGCCTCATTATTTTACGTTGATATCAGCCCACGAGCGTCTAAAGACTGCACCCGGTGCGTGTAGAAAACATAAATACCGTAATAAGTTTTTTGTTCGTTTTTGGATCATTTCTAATTAATTTTTGTTTAATTGAAAATTAATTTAATTTTAATTAATTCTTGCTTAGGCTTAGCGAGTGCGAAAAGAGAAGCTAGCATTAAATTCAGATTTCATAGTTTTGTACAGCACCGGGTGCAGTCTTTAGACGCTCGTTGTCAGCATACCTGGGCCTGGAGGGTTTGGGGTATGCACCCCCAGAATTCAATTTTTGAATTTTTTTTGTTTTTTTCGCAATTTTTTGATGCCAATAGACAGTGCTCGATGAGAACCGTTGAAGAATCGTATTTTTTCGCCATACCACCATTTTTAAGGCCATTTTTGACCTTTGAAAAATCTCGCGCCCCATCCCACCTCCCAGAACTTTGGTGCCGCCCACCTAAGGTTGTCAGCCCGAGCAGATATAGGGGTAAAGCATTTTTCTGGGCGTTCCTGTATATTGAAATCTAGCCAAATTCAGAGGTACTGTCGTAGGTGTCTGGATCGAAAGCAAGTAATCTGCATGCCCAGATACAAATTCAATTCCAATAAAAACTGCTCGTTAAATCAGCTTTATCCAAAAACTCTGATGTTTTACAAACCTTTTTATTGCCATTTTTAACGCTAGTTTCGAAGCGCTTACAAAGGGAAAGTCGAAAAGCTTATAATTACATAAGTATGAAATAATAATCGACTAGCGTTATCATTAGACATGGGGAGCAGCGAAATTCTGGCGGGTCCGACGAGGCAGAATTGCTAAAAAATAGCACCTAAATTTATTCTGGGGGTTATCGATTTGGGTGTTCAGATTCAGGAGGGTTGATGTAAACCATACATATACATGGGCAGCAGCCAAATACTGGGGGACAACATTGGCAAAATCCCAAAAAACATGCAAAATTCAATTTCTACGGGTTTTATCAATTTTTTGCGAGGGTATTTCAAATTCTGGGGTTGTAAACCCCAAACTCCCACGCCCATGTGTGGTATGTGGTTATCACGCCAATTCGTACATGAATTTAGGCAAATCTCGAAAAAACTTTTTTAGAATAAAATTTGAAAAGTAGGCGTATAGACAAATTTGATAACATAATCAATAAAAGCTAAGCAATTTTGATGTATCATTTTTGCACGGAATAAGTTTAAACATCGACTCTTAGACCGCGACCGTCGCGGTACATTAATATCGCTTTACAACGAGAGGATTCAATTTGTAGCAGCTCGCCAAACAGGGCAGGATCACGGTTGTTGACTTTATCGCCAAATTTTATTTTTTCAATGAAACAAGTATTCAACTGGAAGAAACCACGCATGTAACGGACGAACGCTCAAATTCAACTAAAGGTCGAAAAGTTGAGGTGTTCTATTCCCAAAATCATGAGTAAAAGCTTCATTCTAATTTTATCGTTCAAGCAAACAATGAAAGGTCGAGATTTGCAGTAGACCGGCAAGCGTAGTAAATAATTATGAAAAAATGAAAAATATTCCCATGCCGGGAATCGAACCCGAGGCCGCGTGGGTGAGAGCCACGAATCCTAGCCACTAGACCACATGGGATGGGAATTATAAATTTGCTCAAGCCTCAAACTTCAAACCACATATAAACTGGTTCATGCTACTATCTAGATGACCTAAGTTAATTAGAAGGCCTTGATGTAGTGTACAAGAATATACTAGATATTTCTCGTTTCAATGAAATATATAACTTCAAGTTATTTTATTTGATTTCAATAAAGCGTATTAAGTTTTTAATGGTTTTAAGGCGCGCACCAAATTCGGAAGAATGAAGCGCAAGAAGGCCAGAAATGTAATAGCGTAATAAAAAAAGAATTGGAGAGTAAGTAGCAATATCTTTTCAAAGAAAATGATGGTACTACTTTATCAACCGGAAATGATAGATACTAGTATAATTTATTAAATTAGAAATCACTGAAAAAATTAGTACAAAGTAACCTTTGATTTTCGGAGAATTCGAAGAGCAGTTGAATTTATAGAACACATTGATTATTTATCCAAAAATCTAAAAACTTAAACGAATTTTGGCAATTTAAATAAATAATTATTTAAATAAATAAATAATCACGTATAAATAATTACGTAATATTTAGCTATATATAATTATAAAATGAATAATAATTAAGTATATAATAAAAATTGTTACAGCATGCCAATTCTACAAGGATAGAACGAGTCACCGTATACCTCACAAATGCTATATTCGCTTTAGCTTTCTTAGCCTCCTCATTCAATTGTTGCGCCTTCGCTTCCAACAATGCCATGCTGTCAGCAGCAGTTAAGTCAGCAACTAAACAAAGCACAAAATTATTTAATTAGATAGAAACATTTTAATTTAAAAAACGAAGTATATGTGCGTCGTTTTCGTCTTCATTACGTGGTGTTTCAATTCAAAATGACGCATTTTTTGTAATTTCTGAAAATGTACAAAATTTATACAAACTGCTTAAGGTTGCTCAAAATGAGTCGTAAGTTCACGAAAATGAGTAGCACTTGGCGACCATACGTGGGCAGCAGCCGAATTCTTGAGGACCCGATGATGGGGCTATATTGCCAAAAATATCACCAAAAATTCAATTGCGGGATTCTATCGATTTTGGTGGGTCCGTCGGATTCTGGGACGTCCGAACTCCCATCTCAAAACGTGGCGGCGATCATTTGGAGAATTTTGGAAAATCGAGTAGAAACTCTTTTGATGTTTAAACTAAGTTTTTGCAAATATTTTCTAAAAATCGATCCAATTTTTCAATGATAGCGTCAATACAAGCATAAGTAAATTTGCAATTCGAACACGCTAAATCTCAAGTAATGCGTGGATACGAAAAGAGACAAGAAAGGAGAACGAAAAGAGAAGAGGAAAACTTTAAAACAGAGAGATTAAAATAATCATTTAACAAGGAAAATTCTAAAAAACGGAAGAGCAAAAAGATTGCAGGATGGTAACATCAAACGCACCGCATCAATTCAGGATTCAAATAGACCGTTAGAAAAATCGTGAAAAATTTGGCAATTATGATCCTGAGGGTTCCGGTTTGAGAATAGCCCATGAGGTACATAATCCTGACCTCTGACGTAAACAATGCAAAGAAAAATGTGCTCATTGAACAGAATCGTCATTATCCTAGCAGCTGTCAACAACTACTTACATGCAGATTCAGGCCAAGTTTACACTGAAAGAAAAATGATCAAAAATTGCATTAGCAACAGTCAATAAAGTTACATTACGCTACGTTACATCACATTATTACATTTATTACTAAATCATTACGTGAATTAAAGGCATTCAATATTCAGAATTTCATTTTTTAATAATTTTTTTTGGCTATTTACTCGATTTCTTTTGACCGTTAGCCGCCGCGAGCATTTGAGCTGACATGAAATTGACTTGCGTATTAAACGTAGCTTGGACGCTTCGTTTTATGCGCAACATTTCGCGCACAGTATCCTCGTTGCCGTGCTTAACCTCGAAGCTCTTCCAAATTTCCCAAAAATCGTTATGAACCTGAGGATATGCGGAAGATTTCGAAAGGAATACCAACATTGTATTTTAAGCGAGCGAAATCGAAGTAGTTTAAGTTGTCTGGTGCAGCGTGTAACCCGGATTACGATAGAATAAGAAAAGCAGTGGCGTAGCCGTGGGGTTGACGACGGGAGGGACTGGTCCCTCAAATTTTGGAAGTATGAAAATGTTTTACAAGGGTCCTCAAAGGAAAAAAGACTGGAGATTCTTAGAGCTTATCTGAAAGACCGCTAGAATAGATTTTAGCACGCTTTTTGAGCTAATAAGCTCAAAATTTTTGGGCGCTTTGCACCTTAATTATTTATTAATAAAATTGAAATCGACTTTAATTTTTAAAAATTGTTTTCTTCTCCAATATGTAGATGCTGATTGAGAAAAGCTCAAAACGCCAGTACTTTTGCCTATCCATACGGAGTTGTTCAGATATCCAACTTCAAAATTTTCGCCCTCCACAAAATTAGAAGGCCAGCTTACGCCACTGAAGAATAGCGTAAAAAAGTTTTAAAAATAGGTCGAAATATTGATAATCTTAAAGTATTTGAAAATATCAAAAACTAATACCGAAAATCAAAGGAAATTCCTGCATATAGTAACAGTAAAAGGGGATTCCCAACCAAAAATAGGCCGTTTCTGAACTCATATCTAATACCCCCATCCCGATCTTCGGCGAAGCTTTGCATTTGAAAGCCATTTTTAGTAGTGTTTTTCGCCATTTTAGGGCACAACTGAAAAATCCCTTATTCTCATGCATGTGATCTCGACGGTGGTTTGCGGTTTTCACGCCCCTCCACTGAAAAATTTCTTACTCCCTTCCACCTCCCCGGTGAAGAACTTATGACACTACAGAATTTTAGATTTTCTAATAAAATCGTAAAAATGTCAGTTCTAAGAGATCTTTTAATTAAAAAAACCCATTTTTTCAGCGCTTCGCGCCGAACACCCATTTTTTAATAGTCTAGACAATTCACAATTTCGAACGAAAAATCAAGACCATATGCTGCATAGTATGATCTAATGATACTGTATTTACGCATTACATGTAGATTAAATTCATAAATTCGGACATGCTAGTCAAATGTCGGAGAGTCGTTAACTAAGTACTACATATTACGACCTTATAAACATCTTCGACATTGAAAGTATTCATCTAATTGCTATCATACACAAGGCAGCACCAAAATTCTAGGGGGGAAGGGGGTGCAACGATTTTTTTAAAGGACAAAAAATGGTCTAGAAAATAATTGTTTCTCATCGAGCTTTATCCATTGGCATCAAAAGATTGCGAAAAAACATATTCAAAAATTAAACTCTGTGGGTATTATATATGGTTCCTGAGGGGGGGTATTCGGCATTCTGAGGGTGCATACGCCCAAACCCCCACGTGTGACTGCTATTATTGTTACGTTCGAACACTGGCGTAAACAAAACGTATAAATTAAAGTGATCGCACATTTTTATGGCAGAAGTTTGCTGACAAAATGAGATTAGCTATGTGAAAACTGCACACTGTGGTAAAGAGACCTGATAGTTTAAATCGAAAATCGCAGAATGAATAAAAAAGATAAAAATGAAAACCAAAAAACGTAAGGTATATGGCAAAAAATGGATATGCGAATCGTACATAAATACATACATACAGGGCCGTATTTAAGGGAGGCACGGTGGGGGGCGGCCGCTTCGCCCTCTTGGCCGATAAAAAACTTTGAAAGGTACGATAATGCACGGGAAAGATGAAAAAATCAAATGACTTTGTCGTTAAATCTCCTAATTTTCGGCGCTTATGTGAAGTATTTTCCATCATTTCGGCACAAGAGCGACCATGAAAAGGACCCTATTTATATAGCAGAGCTAATTTGGCGAATTTCCAAGAATATAGACCAATTTATTTTGGGTCCGCCCCCTTGGCCGAATCCTGGATACGGGCCTGCATCAGTGTTTTTTGCGCAAGGTCTGTTTGTATATGTACAAAGATGGTCCCTAAAAGCCTTTGTACACTTTGTACACACAAATTCTTGGGTACTACAAATTTGGGGATCATTCACCCTTCCCTAAAAAATGGCTGGGTGGAATGCCCTTCCGAAATTTCGAACCATTACTTATATGGTACAGTAGCGATTTAAGTGAGGTAAAAACAGTATTTTAGCTAATTCCTGGGTTTATGAGGGCAAAAATCGCTAAGAATCGTCTTAAAATGGCGCGAAGCACCGAAAAATATGACATTTTTCTGTCAAAATGCAATTTTCGCCATGACAAAGAGTATAAAGAAAACACAATTACTGATTTTGGCGCGAAGCGCCGAAGCTTTTAGCGAATTTTAGACTCTTTTCGCAGTTTTTGTCTTCCCAAAAATCTTTGTACATGTACAAAGACGATCCCGAAAAGTCTTTGTACATAGGGAAAAATAGTTGCCGAATACAAAAAAACCGTGATCTGCATACAAACATGATGAAAACAAATAGCGCGTACAAACGAAGGCAAACAGTGCATACATACACACATAATGTACATATATAAGCAACATCCTTCACAAACCCTATTGACCATGATTAAATACTTAATTAAACATATTTTTTCGAACTCTGCTGCCGACAAGCCTGCAAGAATCAGAATGACAATATGTGAAAAAGTGTAAAGTAAAGTCGAGGCAGGGTATGCATCACCCAGAAGGCCGAATACCCCCCCTAAAACCAAAATACCCCCTCTCCCCTAGGAAATAAAAATACTCTCCCAGAATTCAAATTTTTCAATTTTTTTGTTTTTTCGAACACAATTTTTCGACCTTCGAAAAATCATTTTCCCAGAACTTTTTGTGCCACCCACCTATGGTGTAAAGTCGCTTACTCTCGGGTCGCATAACTGCGAACAGTGGGCGTAGATGGCGCGAGCGCGATCGATTTCGCCAAGTTTGCATTCAAGTTCCGCGAATCGAATGCACATCTCTCTGAGAGAAAAAATCAATGTAAACATAAAAAATGGAATATATTAAAAAAATAAATGCATAAATTTAAAATACCAAAGCAGAAATAAATAATGAAAATTAAAATCATATATAAATGGACGAGAAATCAGTGCCCAGGCAGGGTTCCTCAGTTTACTGGAGCTTTACTTTCAATTCATTTCCAGAAGACCACAGATTTTTTCTAACTTTTTAAAAAATTCTTCCGAAAAGTGCAGTAGAGAAATTAAAATTCTTGCTCATATCAATAAGAATAGGCATCGATTTACTAGTGATCATACATGATCTGGGAGATTTGGGGGTTGGGGGGTTTTCACCCCTACGGAATCATTTTTCATCCCCCGCAAAAAATCTTTCACCCCCCAGAATTGGCGATTTTTCAAAAGTTCCCTGAACTTACCTGAAAATTAATAGGAAAAGTGTCTTTTTAAGGGTTTTGGCTATCTATTTGCTCAAAATCAGCCAAATTTTCGGCATTCGCGCCATATATTCATGTTTTGAGCGATATATTGGCCAATTTATTCGACTTTTTTCGAAATTTTTTTCATGATTTCATGCTCTAGAAGGATAGAGTATCGTCAGAAACGCCAAAAAACGATAGTTTTTCAACGCGTACCGGCCATTTTTGGGCCCAAAAAAGGCACTTTAGGTTTTCACCCCCCCAGAATTCCCATACTGTGCATGTATGCTAGTGATAATATAAATTTGTCATTTGAATTACAGTATTTGACCGATTGCTCAATATACGGTGCAAACTCGACAGCAGTATTTTGAGATTTTTCCACTTCGCACCGAATTTCGGGGAAATCCGGAAAATTTTCACATATCCTCTGTACATTATCCCATATTCACGTTTTTAGATAAAAAAACATTACAAAAAATAACAATGAAGAAACATACAAAAATTAAAAAAATTAAAAAAATTGAAACAGGTTTCAAAAAATTGAAAAAATTTATTTGCTCTTGTACGATCCCTAAGCAGTCGAATGAAAGCGTGAAGATTCGGAGCGAAATTCTTCAAATTAAATCAATGTATCGAATTATTTCCGCATAAAAATTATATAAAATTTAGAGAATATTTCAATAATTTTACCTGGCTTTATCATCGGGCAATTTTTCAATGGCGCTTTCGTAAATGGGCCTCGTATGCGTAACGCCGTACAATTCGCTTGCTCTTTTGATATACAAATTGAATACCTGAAATTTCGGACACAAATTTTAATTAAAAAACCAAATGACGAAACCTTTGGCCGAAACAAAAAGAAACATTACAATAACAAAAAGCTGTCAAACAAAAACTTAAAAAAACAACAATAAAATCTAAACCATTCTTGGCACGTACATATGTATACTTTCAAATAATATATAGAATTTAATACACCTACTAACATACATGTTAGCGGGGGGATGAGGATCCCCCAGCCAAAATGGGCCGTCCTGCCAACCCCAAAGCCAGAAAATTTTTGACTTCCCCACTTTAAGAAAAAAAATTTTGGCCGTTTTATTCGTTTTTTGGTCGTTTCTGGTTAAAAAATGGAGGTCATCCACCAACTGTTTTTTTTGTACGAGCCTCTTTGTACATGTAAATACAAAGATCTCTGGAAAAGTCTTTGTATGAGCAAAAATTGTTTTTGTACATCTTATATGTTATACTATTGAATATATACATTTTTTCAGACTACTAGATTGTTATCCGTGACATGCAAGCTTCACAAAAAGTCTCACTTTGTCCTTAATTAAGCTGCTTATGTTAGTTCGGCGCGGAGCGCCGAAATCTTCATGAGTCTTGGATTGAATTTACACATAAAATTCGACTCAGAAAGCTAAACAACTTGTGTTACACAATCAGAAAAAATGAAGCGATTGCAATATGCTGACCGGATCTTATAATAGACACCGATTTGCTTATGAATTTAATACAACGCAAAGATAAAAAAATCAATGTTACCTTTAAATGGCAGAAAACAACGCAAAGTTGTGTAATGGTTCTTTTTCTCCATAAAATCTTTATAAAACAGTAGAGATAGGAGTAAAAGATGCTTTAATCTGTGCAAAGATGCTTTAAGATAGATTTTTCGAGTGTTTTATGCCCGCGCTTGGAGCTAAATAGAATTTAATTATGATATTTGGCGCGAAGCGCTGAAAAGTTTTTGAAATTTTGCTAAAAAATACTAAAAAAGCGTTCAAGTTACTAAAACTTTGCCGCAAAAAGTCTTTGGACATTGTACAAAGATGGCTCCAAAATATTTGTACGAACCTCATAATCTTTGTCTCGTACACAAAAAAACCAGTGCATCCACCCCCCTACAATGGCAGAGGACTCCCAACCTTCGAGCCGTCACATGTATGCCGACTAATTCAGGCCCGTATACAGGATCCGGCCAAGAAGGAGGCGGACTTACCATAAATTGGTCTACAATCTCAGAAAATTCGTCGGGATGGCGCGCAAAAACCGAGAAAACTATAAAAAAAGGTATTTTTTTGGTTGCGCTTGGGCTTAAATGAAGGAAAATCCATCACATCCGGCGCGAAGCGCCGAAAATTTAAAGATTTCACGTCAAAAACATTTGATTTTTCCATGTTTCCATGCGTTATCTTGCGTACCTCAAAAATTTTTTCCCGGCTAAGTGGGAAGGGGGCCGCACCCCTTAAATACGGCCCTTTACCAATTAATATCGTAATTTGTACAGTACGGCTTACTGTAATCCATCTGTTGAGAACGAAATAAAACTGCTTATGATTTTAGTAGGAAAACGTGTAAAGTGTATGAAAATAGCATATGTACATCAGACATCTCTTCTTTTGGCACCCTTTTCGTCGCTCGGTCGTAAATTTCCATTGCATGCCTTGCCAAGCCGTGCTCTTCCTCGAGTTTCGCGTAAAGAAGGAAGAAGTCTAAACAACAGTGAATACAAACAAATCATAATGGCTTAATAATAGGTAGTAATCATAGATACATGTAACAGGGGGTGGGAAACCATAAAAGTTGGTCGTCCTCTCAACCCCAAGCCAGAAAATTCTTCATTCTCCCCGTATTTTTTCGAAAATTTGCATTTTTTGGCCGTTTTTAGGTGTATTTGCGCCGTTTTTTAGCCGAAATTGGAGGACATTAACCCCCCCCGTCTAAAAACCCCGCGCCCGAAATTTCAAGCCGTTACTAAATTAATAAATCAAATACTTGATGAATAGAAAATTAAAAATTAATAGACAAAACAGAAAAGAAGAAAAACATTTTAAAAGAACAAAAAAAGAGACGAAATAGTTCAAAATTTCGAGGAAAAGGGTAGAAGGCCATTTTTGCCAAAAGTGGTACAAAGGAGCTAAAACTGGCCGAATACGCAAGTTTTTACCAACAATTAGGTCATGGTGGGGGTGGTGAAGGTATCAATCTTCGGAATCGAGGGATGACCATATATGTAACGTCTCGAACTTCTGGGTGGGGGCTCCCGGTCATTTCTAGGAGAGGGGTGAATGAGCTCCAATTTTTGATCGAAAACGGCCAAAAAACACCTAAAAACGACCGCAAAATCCAATCGGAGGGGTCAAAAATTTTCTGGCTTTGGGGGGATGTGGGATAACCAATTTCGTTCAATCGCCACCTGCTACATGTAAGGAGATGACCCCTTCACTGACCTAGTAGGAACAAATTTTTTCTAAAAATTTACTGGAACGAATTTGAATCGATAATAGTTTAAAAGTGAAATCATTCAGCCACTAAAAGAAAGATTATTCGACCTACATATGTAATCACTCGTATGTGTACTAGAGACAAACTTTTCCAGAAGCGCGATCGACTGAGCATTCATTCTTAAAATTTCAATATTCAACAAAAAATATCAATGCGAGATTTCGACTTTCGACTATAAATTTCAATTTTTTCAATATTCATAAGAAGTCAATAAATTTCGAGTAAAAATATCGGTTTCACATTTTAGCTGGGGGAGTGGACATATGTTGGGAGTACCCAAAAATATTATAGATACGCGCTAACGCGCTACCTATGATTAATCGCCGTTATTATTTGCACAGTCTTTTCCATTTCACAACTTAACATGTTTGTAGAAAGAATTTACTTTTAATTTTTCAAACTACGGAGATGCCAACTATCATCAACGATTAAACTTAATCTGCATACATACATAATTGCTCAGTAATTAATTCTATTTTATTCCTCATTTCTATCTTGTTTTTTATTGTGTTCGCTATAATACGGATTTCGTCAATTCAGAGCGTGAAATTTAGATTAAAAAAACACATAAAAGCACAAGATTTAAGTCATCATATATGTATCTATAAGCACTGAATTTTTATGACTTTTTAATAAATTTGCCGCCATATATTCATAAAGACATTCAGCATTACAAGTATGAAAAGAATGGTAAAAAATCAAAACATTGAAACAAGAAAGCGGGATAAATTAGTGAATTGATAAGTGAATAACGGATGATCAAATCACTAAAAATGAACAATTAATAATAATAATATATAATAATAATAATAATAATAATAATAATAATAATAATAATAATAATAATAATAAATCAACTTATAAGTAAAATAATTATATATAATTAATATGTAAGTAGTAAAATTTTACTTAATTTAAATGAATGGGGATCTAGAAGTTTCCCAAGGGGACAGTACTCCAGCTTCTCCAAAACAGTCAAAGATAGGTCCGAAAATTTACCCTTAAGGTGCGAAATGGCGTTTTTTCGGCATTCTACGCTGTCTTCTTTTATTTCAAACAACACTTGACGCAAAATTTTTTCAGAAAAATTCGACAATTGTGTTTGAAAAAAATCATTTAATTTTTTGCCGGGTAATTTGCGAAATTTAGGCGAAGGACGATTAGAAGCTTGATTTACTGCTCGATTTCCGCCATATGTAGCATTTGACGTGGATGGAACGTAGAAAATTTTTTAAAGTTTTGCTTTAAAATAGAACAACACAAACTTGTAGTTAACAAACTTGGCCCACTGCCAAAATTACCAATTATTTCTTACTAGCGTACTAAACTCAGATTAAACCATGGACTAGCTAAATTAGCGTATGCGTACTTTTAGAATTTTCGGGCGGACACGTTTCCAAGCATTGTTCGAACAAATCGCGAACGCGTTCCAATTTTTTGCCTCCCTTGCAAAAAATGATGACGTAATTGAATTAGTTATGCGAAATGGTGACGTCATCAGATTGGCGAAAAAAATTAAACTGTATGCAATAAAAATCAATTATAATTTCTATAAATGATGGTATCCTCCTTTGATTAATTATTAATTAGTTATCCGCAATGACGTAGCTGTGTGGGGGGAGGGACTGCAGGGATTGGTCCCCCCAAAATTTTGACAGTATGAATATGTTTTACAAGGGTCCCCGAAGGAAAAGATTGAACATTCTCAAAGCGCATCTGGAAGACAGAATAGATTTTAGCACACTATTTCAGCTGATAAGCCCAAAATTTTTAGCGCTTTGCGCCTCAATTATTTATATACAACATATTTGTTTAATATACCCTTGGCTCGATATGAGTGTCGCAAATTTTTTATGCCACTTTGCCCTTAATTTGCTAATTTGCTTATTGATTGTATATCATGATATTATGTCAGATGAGAGTATAAGCCCTCTTGTGTATTTGCATATTATTTTTTGTTTCAGAATATTTATTCTTGTTCTGTAAACTCTGTAAATAATGTCACGTTTATCGGACCATATTCAACATTGCACTTTATTTGAATATGACTTGGGCCACAGCGCTGCGCAGGCGACTGAAAATATTCACAAAGCACATGGAGAAGAAGCTACTTCGAAGCGTACTATTGAACGATGGTTTGAAAGATTCCGAGCTGGGAACAATAGTCTTGAAGATTTACCCCACGGAAGAAGGCTAAGGGAAATTTTTGCACAAGAAATTCAGGACCTGTTGCATACTGATAAATGGATCACTACCCGAGAAATTGCTGAGCACTCAGGCACTGTTCACAGTACAATTGAAAGACAACTGCATGAATTGGGCATGGTTAGTAAACTTGGTGCATGGGTACCCCATAAACTTACTGACGAACAAAAAGCGCAGCGAGTGACCATCTGCAGTTCCTTATTGATTCGCCAAAACCATGAGCCGTTTCTTGACTGCATTGTAACCGGTGATGAAAAGTGGGCCCTCTACGTCAATATGACGCGGAAGCAACAATGGGTGCCAAAAGGGGAAAAAGCTGAGGCAATTTCAAAGCCAGATTTGCATGCCAAAAAAGTGATGTTGTGTGTATGGTGGAACATGAATGGAATTTTGTACTACGAATTGCTGCCACCGAATGTATCTGTCACAGGTGACTTGTACGCCACTCAGCTTGACCAGGTGCATGATGCCATCTTACTAAAACAACCCATTTTGGAAACCGAAAAGGAGTTATTCTTTTGCATGATAACGCACGACCACATATTGCAAAAATTGTCCAGGAGAAAATTATGGAGCTTAAATAGAAAGTGTTACCCCATCCTCCATACTCACCTGATTTGGCTCCTTCCGATTATCATTTGTTTCGATCATTGCAAAATCACATTGTTGAAAAAACGTTTGCCGATGAACATGAAATCCAGCGAGAATTGGAAATTTTTTTCTTTCAAGTCTCGGTCTCTTTACAGAGGCGGTATTTTTAGCCTGCCCCAAAGATGGAGGCAGGTTGTGGATAATAATGGATTGTACATTGATGATTGAATCACTGTATTGTACAGTAAAATTGTAAATAAATAAAAGTGCAAGTTTTGCGACACTCATATCGAGCCAACCCGATATAATCAAAATCAAGTTTGATTTTTAATTTTTTATCTCCTCCACCAAGTAGATCTCGTTGAGAAAAGCTCAAACACGCCCTTATTTTTGCCTATCTATAAGTAGTTGTTGAGAAATATATACAACTTCAAAATTTTCGTCTCCCTCCAGAATCAGAAGGGCAGCTACGACACTGGTTATCCGCCTTTAATTACTACATATAATATATATTAATTAATTGATTACACGCTATTAGTTAACAATATGGAAGGGTGTCGTAATCACACGTGAGCGTATGGGGTATGCACCCCCAGAAGTTTAAATACCCCCCCAGAATCCAAATTTTGAAATTTTTTTGCTTTTTTGGCGATTTTTTGATGCCATTGGATAGTGCTCGATGAGAAACGTCGAAAAATGATGTTATTTTCGCCTTACAACCACTTTTAAGACCATTTCTTGACATTTGAAAATTTTTTCAACCCACTTCCCCCAGAATTTCGGTGCTGCCCACCTATGGTCGTAATTCATTTCGACTTTTTTCAGAAATTTTCAATTTATTTTACTTTGTTTGTCAATTTATTCATTTAATTCATTCAATATGTTTAATTTAATTAGTCATAATTTGTCATAATTTAATTTAATTAATTCTTACCGAATTTTTCCGTCATTTCGTTATTAAAAAGGATGGAGTGATTAATTATTAAAAATATGCAGATAGGAACGTGGGGAGGGGTTTAAACGAGTCTAAACCCCTAAATTGGAAAAATACTAGAGAATTTTTTTTAGCAAAATGAAGTAAAATGAAACATACTTATCAATTTTTCAATTTTGAAATTTATACATTTTTTTATAATTACACTTATAATTATTGAGTTAAAATTTGATTCAATTCATTCAATAATGAGGTAATAAGATTAGTTATAATATTTATAAATCTAAAAACGTGCAGTTTAAATTTTCATAATTATTTTAAGGAAATATTTCCCAATTATTTAATAAATAAAAATAATTTAAATTATGGTTTTTCAACGTTTTAAAAACTAATTGTCAAACTCACTGATAAATAACAAATAAGAAAAAATTTAAATGACTTTAAAAGTTTTTATAATAAAATAAGGATTGTAGTCGTAAGCAGACATGCATGTGGAGTGGAAGAAAGTGGGGGGCTTTAGGGGTCCAGACCACCCAGAATGCAGAATGGAAAAATGGAACATTTTGTGGGTAAAATGAGGCAAAATGAAGGCCAAAAACGGATGAAAATTGAAAATTTCCTTCAGGGCCCGGTTGCTCGACTCCACCTTAATAAAGGCTAACTATTAAAAATTAATTTTTAATGGTCGGCCGGTTGCTCGACTCCACCTTAACGCCAACAACCATTAAGATTCCCTTAACGAAACCATTAAGGTTAAGGTAAAACCTTAACTAATGGTTTCGTTAAGGTTCGTAAAAATCGGGTTGCTCGACTTGACCATTAATTAATGGTCGAGCATTTGATAAGGTAAGTTTAACGGTACCATTAAAGAAACCATTAACAAAAAGCTTTAATGGCTGCATCAAGGGAAATCTAATGGTAGCGTTAAGGTAAGCTTAATGGTTGCGTTAAGGGAAGTTTAATGGTTGTGTTAAGTTCACACGTATTCCACGAGAATTTTAACGATTTGGTTAAAATACATAGATATAAAACGTTGAGAACCATAGTCATTGAAAATTCGAATTTTCTTTTATTTTACTCTTTTACCGCTTGTCTTTTGGTTTTGGTTCGAATTCGTCCGATAATGGAATGCAGTGACAGCAATACACTTAATGAGGAAAATAAATGAAAACGCTCGTTAGTCTGGGTAAAACATATATGGTTGCTTGCGATGATATGGAAATTAAAAAAAATAGAGAAATAAAAATAGGAAAATACAATTTTGATTTTAGCGCATTTTCGGCAACAGCTAAAATAAAATGAAGAAATCAACTGAAAAAACACGTTCTCGAATAAAATCAGGGTTGGCAAGGCTGGGTTTTTTGAATCTGCGTTTTTGGATTTTTTGGGTGAAAAAAATTATTGGGTTTTGGGTTTTTTATCCACAGGTTACCAATTTTTCAAATAGACTGAAGTAAATACTGTAGGTGATTCAAATTGTATTTCCAATCTCTTTTTGTTTGCATTATGCTGTTCCTTTGACTAGTAAAGGCTAACCAACCTCAGTCTGGTCAACACAATGCCATGCTCGAAAATCTCAGCCCCTAGTTCACAATTGCCATCCCATGCTGCAAAACAGGACGCTTTTATTCAGCCACCTCAATAGCCCACACTTTTCTGAGTTCGACCAATTTTTCTATTTCCTAATATTTTTTGAGAGCCAGTGCATTTTTTGATTAAAATCTGGTAATGTCCGAGCATTGAAGAGGAAGATAAATACATATATGTAGTGGCAACCGCAGTGAATGATCGATTTTGTTATTGGATTTCAATATTAGCTGAATAAAGTTGTTGCTATTTGTTTGTCTCGTTTCTTGCAGCTGTTGGAGTATTTCTAGCTACTTTAAGTAGCTCTAGTTGTCATTTCCATTAAAAAAAACTCAATAAAACCCCAATAAAGCACAAAAAACCCAAAAAAACCAAAAAAACCGTAATTCAAAATTTTCAAATCTGGGTTTTTTCCATACCTGAATAAAATCTTTATTAAAATTTATTGTCATTAAAATGAATCAATGGATTTCATTTGACAGTGGATGACGAGCATGTATCATATTATTAAATAAAAGAATAATGAAAGAAGCTTTACTTTTTAAGTGTGAAATGCAATCATTGAGTTATCTCTTGAAAACGATAATTGCATACATGAAGTCTCTATAAGAAGCGCGTTTTAATTGTCATAAAATTATGTAATTGGAAAAATTTAATAGTTAAAAAAATTTCTATTTATGTAAAGATGAGGTTTGTATCAGCCATTTTTCTGCAATTCGCATTGTCAGTAGGCAGCGCTCAGTGTTGCCTTGTCTGCAACTAGAAAAAAAGGATAAACTAATATTATTGTTATAAAATCTTCAGTATTAATGATAACTTGCTAAATCTAAATCGGTCATAAATTCATCGTCATTGAAATTAGTCAAAGGACTTCGAATTGGCGAGAACTTGTCATAATATTAAAAATCGGAACGATAGGAAGAAGCGTCATTTTTAATGTGAAAAACAATCAATGAGTCCGTTAATGTAGCTCTCGACCTACCTTAAAGAATGAACTTTAACGAAACCATTAAAGTCGTTAAGGTGGAGCCCAGCAACCCAATTCACCTTAAAGAAACCATTAAACGCTTAATGGGAGCGTTAAGGTTTCAGTCGAGCAACCGGTTTTAAGGTAGACATTAAAAAACTGAGCCTTAATTAATGGCTGCACTAAGGTGGAGTCCAGCAACCGAAATTCAAATCGACGATTAGACTTCCCTTAAAGTCGAGCTCAATGGTTGAGTCGAGCAACCCGATTTTTTAATGGTTTCGTTAAGGTGGAAATCGGACTTAACGCAACCATTAATTAATAGTTGCGTTAAGGTGACCATTAACGTTAAGGTAAACATTAGTCGAGTCGAGCAACCGGGCCCAGAAGTGCTTCAAATCGGCCAGAAACTGCGTAATAACGTAGTTTTAACGCAATTTTAGCACTTACATTAATTTTTTAGGTCATTTTGGTCCGAAAAAGTTCAACTTGTGACCCCCCCCTTCAAGACCGACTGATCCCCCTGATCGGCCATGCTGTGCATCTATGATCGTATCATGATTTGTCATGAGATAACGAAGCTTTATTTGAAAGACTACAAACGTATAATATACACAATGCAATTTTTAAACCCGTAATTAAATAGATTTTTGATTTTAAACCATCAAATCTTGTGTTGTAAAACAATTTCAAGGTATACTGGATAATTTCATTTTGTATATTTATCACCAGTAATTTATAATTACTGTTAAATTTAATAATAAAAATCTATAATCATCATAATATATAAATTTCAATGCCGAAACACGGATAAAAAGGAAAAATTTTCCACAAGAGTGCTTGAAATTGACGAAAAAATGTGGACTAACATAGTTTCATGCTGTTATAGAATTAAAACCAGTTTTGGAGGTCATTTTTGTTTAAAGAAAGCTCTCAGGCTGACCCCCACCCCGACTGATCATGCCGTGCAACGATGGAATTTCGAGGCAAGAGGGCTAAATTCGCAGTTTTCTCGGCTCAAAAACTGCGGATACGCGTCAAAAATCAACATTTTCTGACGATGCTAGAGCATAAAAAACATTAAAAAACAAAAGAGTTAGAATAAATTAAAGAAAACTTGTATAGGTAGTCAAAAATGAATATATGGCGCGAAGCGCCGAAAACTTGAAGATGCTAAAAACGCTCAAATCAGCACATTTTCTACAAATTTTTTAAAAACTTTTGGAAAATCCAGAATCCTGGAGATATTTCCACGGAATGAAGCCCCAAAGAACATGTATGTATGGTATGACAGTGACGTCACTAGAGTTGAGAAACGAAAAAGCGAGGTATGCTCGACCCCTAACGATCCGAAATAACCCGAAATTTGATAGACCCCAAAATGTGTCAGGCGAATTATCACAAACAAGAATGTAATCAAAACTGTACATGCATATGCGTACATAAACATACATGTAACAGGGGAATGGGGGATCCCCCCACTCAAAGTTGGCCGTCCCTCTCCGACCCCCAAGGCCAGAAAATTTTTGACCTCCCGATTTTCGGAAAAAAATTGAATTTTTTAGCCATTTTTTAGCGTTTTTCGGCCGTTTGGAGGTCATTTAACTTCCCCCTCTTCAAAATGGCAGGGCTCCCCCAAATTTTGAGCCGCTACATGTATATGTGCATAAGTATATATAAAAGCCGGAAAAATTGGGAATCAAGTTACAAAAGATGATTTCATTCAATATTAAACGCATATAAACGAAGCGTATAATGTATAAAGTTACATATATGTAAGTTATGGCTCAAATCATATTGTTACATATTGATTTGAATAATTTGATTTCACGGACATAATTTTACATTTTAACATCGTAACTTACGTAACGTTTGATGAATTTCATCAGATACGTATTCCAAATATCGTGAACGTGCGGCCACTTGAACAAAGCTATGCCTCTCTCGTAAGCTTTGAACGCCTCCTCGAAATAATTGTGCTCCTCCAAAAACATACCGTAATTGAATATTATCTGGGGCGTGGCTATTCTCAGATCGATGATACGATCGTAAACCGCCTTGCAGCTCTGCATTGACAACAAAAGTGAATACAGCAAGATGTGTGTTTAATACGTGTGTAAAGCAAGTGCAGGTGTAAACAAAAGTGACTAAAGTGAAAAGTATGTAAACAGAAGCAAATATAGTTGAAAACACAAATAGATACAGTAAGATGTGTGTGAAGAGAAGCAAACACGGGTGTAAACAAAAATGACTTCAGTAGGATCGGTGTAAACAAAAGCAAACACGGGTGCAGACGAAACGTTTAGTAGGTTTTAACAAAAACAAAGGTGTAAACAAAAGTGACTACAATAAGATATGTGTAAACAAAAGCAAATACACGTGTAAACAAAAGTAACTGTATTAAGGTGTAGATAAAAAAAGCAAATACCGACGAACTAACTAAAGTAAGACGAACAAAAGCAAGTTCACGCGCTAAGGAAAGTGACAGCAGCAAGGTATATATAAATAAACGCAAACACAGATACAAACAAAAGTGACTACAGTAAGACATGTGTAAAAAACCAAACACAGGTACAAACAAAAATTATTTACAGTACGGTATACGTAAACATAAATCAAACAGGTGTAGACGAAAGGGTCTAGAGTGAGATGTGTTTAAATAGAAGCAAACACAGGTGTAAAGAGCAGTGACTTAAGTAAGATGTGTGTAAACAAAAGCAAAGACAGGTTTAAACGAAAGTGATGACAGTAAAAATGTAGGTTTATGTGGGCAGGGCATATACAGAATTTTTTGGGGAAAGAACAATCCAAAAATTGGTAATTCTGTATTTCGGGATGCATTCTAAGGTACACAAAATAAAGTGTTTTTCCCGTTTCCGACCACGCCTAATCTAATAAAACTTAAAAAAGGCCTTTTTTGTAAAAAAATTTCCCGATCAACACTGTGGATCCAAATTTTAGCTTTACAACGATTCTATAGCATTTTCCAGTTAAAAAATTTGCGTCGTCTTAGCAGAGAAAGTCTCATTGTCGTATCTTTGTGATAATGAATTGACTTTTCCGTCCGGGAAACAGACTATGTATAAGGATTAAAATAATTCCTAAATTATTAATTATTAAAATTATTATCATTATTAGATTTAAAATTATCACAAAAATTGCGATTCTTATTAAAATTATGCAAAATTTATCATTTAAATTCAAATCACTACCTATTACAAAAAAAATTATTAAAATTATTATAAATTATAAATAAAAATTATCCCTACCCTGACGTACAAATACAATAAGGCAAACCTACAATGGAGACGTCGAGTACTAGGATATGTATGTGTACATATGTACAAGAGCCTAGATGCTCGGTTGGTATCGCTTCAACCATAGGTGCGCAAGGTCAAACTTTCAGGGGGAGGGGAGGGTGAAAACCAAAAAATGCTTGATAGCTATGTGCTTCGTAAAAACGGCTCTGCAGTCCTTTTGAGGTCAGAAAATTAGCTATTTAGCCTTTTTAGACTATAAATAGCTATTATCCCGTTTTGGAGTCGAAAAATAGCTATATTCCTGTTGAAACTCAGAAAGGACAACTAAATCGCATTTCTGAGCTCAAAAAGGCCATATAGCTAGTTTGTTAAGCCCAAAAACGCTGTATAGCTAATTTTCTGAGCCCAAAAAAGGCTATACATCAATGGCTTTTCGGCCTAAATCGCTGTATAGCTATCAGTATTTAAAACTCAGGGGGTAATATTCCCCCTCTATGGCTTCTACCTCTGAACGCATCGACCCGGGTTCGACTCCGACTCGAGTCGTGGTTTTTCACGGGTAGCCGGCTCAGGTCAACCCAGCCTGTCATCCTTCCAGGGTTGATAAATGGGAAGCTGCAATTGTGTGGCCTAGGTGAACTTTTGGGAGTAGTGACTACCTGCGGTATTCAAGCGAGAAAACTCACGGCTCTGGTGTGTAAACAATACACATATTTGTGTGAAAAAGCCTAATTTAAACCTTTGGGCATATGTGAATGTGTTTGTGTGTGTATGCAGGGCCGTATTTAAAGTTAGCGGGGGAGGGCGACCGCCCCCCTCCTCGGCCGGAAAAAAATTTGGAAAGGTGAGATAACGCACGGAAGGATGGAAAGACTGCACGGCCTTGACGTGAAATCGTCGAATTTTCAGCGTTCCGCGCCAAATATGAAGTATTTTCCATAATTTTGGCTCAAGTGCGACCAAAACACGACACTTTTTATCGCCTTTTTTGTGAGGAAAAATTTTTTGAAAAGATTGGATTTTATGATCCGAATGGATAGGAGCATGTCGAAAAACGTCGAAAAATGCAGTTTTTGCGAGCTATCCCGACGAAATTCCTGAGATATAGATCAATTTATGTTGGGTCCACCCCCCCCCCCCTTGGCCGAATCCTGCATGCGGGCATACATGAATAGCATGGGAATGTTGGGGTTGAAGTTATAAAGTGCCTTTTTGGGTCCAGCAATGGTAGATACGCGTCAAAAACATCGTTTTTCAGCGTTTCTGATGATGCTCCATCTTTCTAGAGCATAAAAACGAAAAACAATTTCGAAAAAAATGAAAAAGTCTGAACTAATTGAACAACATATAGTCAAAACATGAGTGTAATAGCTCGAAGCGCCGAAAATTTTGCACATTTGAGCAAATAAATATCTAAAAACGCTTTAAAAAGCATCATTTCTACAAATTTTCAGAAAACTTTAGGGAACTTTCAAAGAATCGCCAATTCTGGGGGGAGGATAAAAAATTTTTTGCGGGGGGGGGGGGTGGAAATTATTCTGGGGGTGAAAACCCCCAAATCATGTATGGATCCGGGCCTGTATGTATCTATGTGAGAGCTAAAATTCGAAATACGACATGCAAAAAAGGCCGTCCGCCAGGGAAAAAAAAAGGTTTATTTTATTCTTTTTTTATTTTTAAGACGAAAAGAGTTTGCTCTTTAAAAATACATATGTATAGGTTTATTTTCGATCAAAATTAGGCAGTTATGTAGCTCCGGCTATAGCTAACAAAGTTCTAAATTAAATGTGTTTTTCCAAAAACGCAAAAATGACGTCATACTATTAAGCGGCGTTTTCTGTGACCTCTACCGAAAAATTTACGTTACAGTAGTACTTAACATTATGCATGCGTAGAAATCAAACATGATGAACAAATTTATACTGAATTGATCACTATTTTTATCTGACCTTTTGTACTATGACTCTTTCCAATATTTTATCCATGCATCATCTTGGGAAAGGGTTCGCTTCACTCCCCAAAAGGATTCCACCTTCCCCAGCACTCCCCCTTTCCGAATTCGAGATTTTATCGTACTTCTTCATTTTATACATCACTGAGCTTTTCCGTGTGATATTATTTTATTTTTCATTAATAAAACCATAAATACAAATGTAAGATTGGTGGTACTTAAGAAGAAACCCGCTAAGAATATGTTAACAACACAGTATTTGAAAGATTGCAAAATTCATCCGTAAAACGACGTAAAATACTGTACAATGTCCGTTTGCTAATGCCTTCAGCGACAAAATGGCTAACAGTGAATAATTTCCCACGATTAATATTTTCGGCATATGTAGAACTTGTACACGCGGTCCCGAAGAGTACACATCTTGTTTGAAGACCATACAGAATGCAGAGCCCAAACGTAAAGCACAAATAGACACAAGTACTCGACGCAAAAATGAACGAGCTTTCAATGCTGTAAAGCTTTTTGCTCAAAAGTGTAAACTTTCTTAGCAGGATCATTGTAGACTCAGTGCACATTTCTAGTGCACACCTGTTATTAGCGTTCTGTAATTTATTAACCACTTCAATAAGCCCTCCTAGGTACTGTTATTTAACAAATGTAAAAAATGAAAAGGCTTAAAATTTTGGAGAGTGCATCCTATCATTTCGGGTGGGTGCGGGTGGATGGCGGCCAATTTTAGCTTAAAATGGCAAAAAAGCACCCAAACATGACCTACACGCTAGTTATTTCCAAAAATTGAGAAGAGGGTTCAAATTATATAAACATAAAAATTTATCTGGATATTAACTTAAAAATACATTAATTTTGAGGTTTTTACTTTTTTAGAACAAAAACAACTTTTATGAGCTAAAATTGCATTTTAAGCATAAATTTTTAATGATGCTTCTACGATTTCTTGGAATTATTCACTTTGACGTTAATTATTAGGACACGATTATACGTTACGAGTTAGGAGGCAAAAATTTACGAACATTTTTAAAATGTAAAACTGCTTGAAGAGAAAATGAAAAATGCGTAAAAAAGTCACTAAAAATGAAAAACATCGTAATTTGTGAGAAAAAAGGAAAAACAAAAAAATTTGGGAAAACGCGAAAAACGAAATAGAGGCGAATAAACAAAAAATGCAAATGAATGCATAAAATACATGATAAGATTTAAATTTTAAATGATAATAGAATTTAAAATCGCGTTACCTCGAAATCGCCCAGCGTTTCCTGAATATCGGCGTAAAGCGTCCAGATCTTTAACGATTTATAAACTCGATTTTGGACCGATTCCGACTAAAAAATAAAAAAACAAAACGAAATAAATTAAAATATGAAATAAAATAAAAAACAAAAAAACATATGTACAGAAACCAGCATTATTCATATCTTTTCAAATAACACAGCCAGACATACACAGCGTGAAAATTCCGGGGAATGAAATTTTAAAGAGCCCTTTTTGGGCATAAAAAGGGTATAAAAAATATCTGCGGGGTGAATTTTTTCTGTGGGGGTGAAAACCCCCAACCCCCACATCATATATGAAGACAACTAGATTACCCAAACAATTAGCAGTTTTCTCCCACAAAAAAATAAATTTTGACATATATTTTACGACCCTACGTGAGGGAGCGATGTGTGATGTAGACTCCCACACACACCTGGGCGTGGGGGTTTATGGGGTATGCACCCCTCCCAGAAACCAAAATATCCCCCCAGAAATCCAAATACCCCCCAGAATTCAATTTTTGAAAATTTTTTCGTTTTTTTCGCAATTTTTTGATGCCAATGGAAAAAGCCGACTACAAAAAATTTCGGATTTTCTTGATCTTTTAACCTTAAAAATCCAAATTTTTTCCCTATATGCATATATTATATAATATACTTTTAGCCATACATGTAACGGCTCGACAATTCGGGTAGGGGTCCCCAGCCATCTTTAGGACGAAGGGC
Source organism: Mermis nigrescens (assembly GCA_036768485.1). Taxonomy (NCBI): domain Eukaryota; kingdom Metazoa; phylum Nematoda; class Enoplea; order Mermithida; family Mermithidae; genus Mermis; species Mermis nigrescens. Next base: position 405,736 of record JAVLUZ010000608.1, on the reverse strand, counting down.
GGTGGATGACCTCCATTTTAGATAAAAACGGCCAAAAACCCCTGAAAACAGCCAATAAATTCCTTTTTTTTTAATCGGCGGGGGCGTTAAAATTTTCTGGCTTTGACGGATGGGGAGCGGGCCGACTTTGGATGGGAGATCCCCTATCCCTTTGTCACATATATGTCGATATCTGACTATTAATTTATAATTGTCAAACAAAAAGTCACTGAATCCTGATTTTAAATCATAGGTAGCGCGTTAGCGCGTGCCTACAATACACTCGGATACTCCCCAACATATGAGCCCCCTACAGCTATAACGGGACCAATCTGAATGATGCAATTCTTAATCGATAAATAATAAAAAAAGATTATGCGGCTTTTTTTGCATTTGTTTACACTCAATAACGGTTGAGTAAAGAAGGTGTAAAGTTTTGGCGTAAGGTTATAACATATAGCAAATTTTGGTGGTTTTTTTCGACTGCTTGTGAACAACTCAATATTAAAGCTTCAAACAATTTAATGGTTTTGAATAGTAGAAGGAATTCTCCAGATAGCAGATTTTTTAATTTTTGAATTTCGCATTATCCCTTGAGGGGTGTAAAAATCTGCACGTGTAAAGACAGATTTTAATTGCGTTTTTGCCTTCTCGATGTCTGCTAACAACTCCAATTATGAGTCCCAAGGAATTTTTTCTGATAGAAATTCACTACGGCTCAAGGGCTACTTCCTGTTTGACTGCAAAATTTTGTACATTCGATACGGAGTCAGATCTAGGGGTTTAAACTTTACACTTTAGTGAATGGTGTAAAAAACAGGTTTTGTCTAAGATTTCTCCGCCAACTTTTCCGCTTATAAGTCGGGATAAATTGAATAAAATAAAAACAAAGCACGTTTCAAGGGCTACACGTCGCAGAAGACCGCGTTTAAAAAAGTCAATATTGAGTTGCTTATGGAGGTGTAAAGTTGGAAATCAGGGATGTGACATGGTGTTAAAAAACGTTTTGTTCCCTTCTTTTGATTGGTACTTTGTCACAAATCGGATGTGGAACACAAGTTTTTCATATACAAACGTACGGCAACTTAAATGCTACAAACCAATCCAAACCATATTTATTTACACTCAACAGAGAGATAGGTCCAGATTTTTAAAATTTTATAATGTAGTGGATAGAAAAACATACGTTTTGTTCCTTTTTCATTCGCCACTTTCCGTTTAGAAGTCGAGATAGTCGAATAGAATAAAAATAAAGCACTTTCTAAGAGGTACACGTCACAGCTAATTGCCTTTATGCCCGTCAATATTTAGGTTTCCCGGGAGGTATAAGGTCGAAAATGGGGAGTGTTAAACGTATTTCTGTCTTGTTTTTTTTCTGCCAACATCTCCGCTTATGAGTCTGGACATGATCTCAAGTCTAAAAATGCACAAGGAATCAAACGTGGCATGCCACTCGGGCGCGTTTGTTTACACTTAAAAGTGGTGTAAAATGGTTTAAATCTTATATTTATTTGTCTTAAGGCCATTGTGGAGACTTCTCAACGGTTGTGTAAAGTTAACGCTGCAAATTAACTTTAGTTCTAGAGCTTTGAGGAAGCATAATTTTTTCAACATTTTTACGTAAGGTTAGAATTACGAATCTGACCGTTAGTTTTCTCTACACCCAGTAGTTGTGAAAAGCTTGCACTATTCATTTATTCTTAATGTGTAAAGTTTACACTAGCGTTGCAAGATGTGAATTTTTCAAAATATATTCCGTAAGGTCAGGATTACGAATCAGACTAAATATTTTCTCTGCATCCAGTAGTTGTATAAATACACTGAAAATATACTTTAGTTTCAGAGCGTTGCAAAAGCTTAATTTTTTCAAAATGTCCCATGTAACGTCAGGATTACGAATCTGAGTGTGAGAGTTCTTTACACGCAATAGTTGCGTAAAGATTATGCAGAAAACCTTTGATCTGTTCAAATAAGGTAAGGTTGCCTGGTTTAAAAAACATAATGCTAATGTTCTGAACAATATTCTTTTGCGCGTTCTTGGACTGCTTTCATTATTGTGACCACACCTGGGCGTGGGGAGGTTCGGGGGGTATGCCCCCCCCGAGAAATGAAGATAACCCCCTCCAGAATTCAATTTTTAAAATTTTTCGTTTTTTCGCAATTTTTTGATGCCAATAGATAGTGCTCAATGAGAAACGTCGAAAAATAGTGTATTTTTGCCATACCACCGCTTTTAAGGCCATTTTTGCCCACGTATGATTGTGACACGTAACCATATCTGTTAACTGACTAATTTACTTAAATCATGCTAATTAAAAGTAGTGCTAGCAAAGAAAAATGCTTCGATGGAACAGTAAAGACGAATAGAACTTATGATTACGGAAGGCTGTAAAAGGAGGGTACTCAAAAAAAGCTCCTATGTATATGCTTAAAGTCGCAAAATCTATTGAAAATCAGACTTCTCTAAGCAGCACAAAAAATTGATGTAAATTCTGCGGCCCCGGAAGAAATGTAACCGTCTTTAAACAATTTCTAATGCTTCACGTAAGAGCATATAAACATGACCTAATATGTATTCTTTTTGTAAACTGATTGCAAATTGCAACGCAGACTCGCTTCCAATGTTTTTTTTGTACGAGACAAAGATTTTGAGGCTCGTACAAAGATTTTCGGAGCCATCTTTGTACAATGTACAAAGACTTTTTCGGGCAAAGTAATAGTAATTTTAACGTTTTTTGGAGTATTTTTTAGCAAAATTTCTAAAAATTTTCGGCGCTTCGCGCCGAGTAACATAATTACATTCTATTTAGCTCCAGGCGCGGGCATTAAACACTCCAAAATCTATCTGTAAGCATCTTTGTACAGATTGAAGCATCTTTTACATCTATTTCCACTGTTTTATAAAGATTTTATGCAGAAAAAAGAACTATTAAACAACTGTGCACTGTTTTCTGCCGTTTGAAGATAAAGTTGACTCTTTTATCTTTGCGTTGCATTAAATTCATAAGCAAATTGGTGTCTATTATGAGATTCACTCAGCACATTGCAACCGCTTATTATTTATAATTGTGTAACACAAGTCATTTTAACTTGCTGAGTCGAATTTTATGTGTAATTTCAACCTAAGTCTCATGAAAATTTTGGCGTTTCGGGCCGAACTAATATAACCAGCTGAATTTAGGACAAAGTTACACCTTTTGCAAAGCGTGCGGGTCACGGATAACAATCTAGTAGTATGTAAAAATGTGTACATTCAATGCATATCTATACGTTATATGTACAAAAAATTTTCGCTCGTACAAAGACTTTTCCGGGGATCTTTGTACATGTACAAAGAGGCTCGTACAAAAAAAACACTGCTCGCTTCGCATCGTGATTGATAGAAAACTATCTGCAATAGTATTTAAGGGTGTTTTATTTTGTTATCACTAGCATTATAGCAAGCAAACCTGGCGTCAATTGGTTAGTGCACACAATCATTGCGGGCATGCAAATGTACCTACATATAGTCTAAGCGACTGATCATGAGAGAATAGTTTTGAAAAATGAGCTTTCTAAGCAAGAGTTGTAAACTAAGAGGAGCTTAAAGTTCAAACCTACCATTAAATTATAAAGATAATAATAAAAGATTTAAAGCTTTAAGAAAAAGAAAAATGTGGTAAATTAAAACAAATTTAGAGGATATGATGGAACATTATTGTTGAGAATGGGACGATCACGTGCTATGTATAATGACTCCTTGATTAAAAGATCAAAAGAGTTGGATGCTCGACTGATAACCTTGAAGCAATCTGATGTAATCGGATGATTGCTATTTGAGATGTTTGTGAATAGCAGATAAACTATCACCCTGAATTGACTTTCCTGTAGCAAATGAGATGCCAGTATGCTCTGCCATTCTACTCCCAAAATGTCGGCGAGTTTCACCGATGTAACTAGCCATACAGCTAGAACACGTATACTTATATACTAAATTTGAGAGTAGCTTAGCAGGTACAGCATCCTTGTTCTTGAATAACCGGCTGATACACATGACAGGTTTGTAAACAAAACTTACTCTAATCTGAGAGTAAAATGCAGATATAACCTTTAGAATTATGCTGCGTACATTGTAAAGATAATAATGTTTCACGTAAGCTTACGCGTTTTCTACTTCTTTGAACCAACAATTTCTTCGATTGTCTTGAATGCATCGTATTTGCTATTTAATTCAATTGGCTAACAAAGTCGCTCCTAGTTTACTATATCTACTTTTCATAACTACTGCATAGCAAAATTTCTACTTTTTCAGTCGTTATTTTGGTTCAATAGTTTATTTCAGTCTGCAGGCCGCAAAATATACTTCGAATTTTCGCATTGCTTAGAAAAAGTGTGATTTTTAGCAGATTTTGCGACTTCAGGTAGATTCTCCTTAGTTCCCTCCTTTTACATCCTTAATAATCCGTTATCCCAAGTATATTCGTTTTTTTGTTCCATCGGAGCATTTTTCTTTGCTAGTGATTAAATAAGTGATAAATTTTTTGACATGTCCCTCAAAAATCGTTTTTTATTCCTTATCAATCTAATTCTTTATGATTTTTCCAGATCATTCGTTAGGACTAAATTAATGTTCTAATGATGTACTTCGTCAAAATAGTGCGTTTTCTGAGGAGGTGCCGACGTTGCTCGCTTCATCAATTTCGTCGCTTTGTCCCAATTGCTATTTGAATGATGAAAAAACCGTTGATACATTATTAAATAAATATATAATTCTGTAAAATAAACATGGATAAGTAGAACAAATTGAATACTTATTAGTAAATAAGCTAAAATAAATAAATAAATAAGTGAATAAATAAATAAATGTATAAATAAATAAATAAACGAGCTGTTGATTTATAAAACGAACAATAAGATAATAAACAGCAAATAAAGAAGTAGAAGTGAAACTCTGCAGTTTGAACCCCTAGATAGACTCATAGGAATTAAACCTAACCCATATAGTCTGACCTCTATATGTAATGGCTCGAAATTTTCGGTGAGGTCCCCGGCCAGGCCACTTCTAGGGGAACAGAGAGAGTGGGAAGGGGGCAAATAACCTCCAATTTCGCCCGAAAATGGCAAAACACACCTAAAAAATTGAATCTTTTCAAAAAATCGGAGGGGGTGGGTCGGAAATTTTTTGGCTTTGCGAGGGTAAGGGGAAGACCAACTTTGAGTGAGGGGCAAGGAACGACCGGGCGCCCAATCCCGGCCGGACCTTGTGGACCCGGTGTTGGTCCCGGCCAAAATAAGGTCGGGCCTCGGCCGGGCCTTTTGAAGGCAGAATAAAGACAGACACGTAGCTGGCCGTCCTATTTGGGGAAAGGGGCGGCAACAAGAATTTCGTGGAGGACCAGCACCAATTTTGGGGGGACTTAGCCCAAAAAGGGTAAACATAGCTCAAAATAATGTTTAAAAAGTCATCTTTTTCCGATTTTTCTGAATTTCGGGGGTCCGACCCCCATTCCCCCGAGAACTATGTGCCTGAATAAGGAAAGCATGTTGAGTTGTCATAAAGAACTATTTGTCTTACCAATAATAATATAGTGCGATTATTTTAGAAATGTTCTTGAATTAACTTTTCTGCAGCTTTTAAACAATTTTATCAAACTTTCATGAAATCAGCACCTGACAGATCTTAGTTTTCTCTTCGATGTTTTACATCTAGCATGCTTGAAAAAAAGGACATGATTTTAAAAAAATGGTACCTAACAAAAATTTAATGAGATTAATCGTAGGTCAGCATAAAGTCGAGAATCGCATTAATTTCGATCTAGCATTTTATGTATAAATGCAGTAGCAATATATATTAATTAAAATCGGAAACAATTTTGATATCTTAATAGAATCCACAACAATGATTACATTCTGGACAAAAAGTATTCCAGGAAAGTGTTCCTTTTACATAAAAGCAATGATTCCAGCATATTCAGAGAATATATCGCAAGAAATAAGTTTTTCGGAAACATATTCTGTTTTATAAGTACTTCAGCATTTACAGCTTTAAAAAGTGCAAACGAACAGCGTCTATCATTTTTTTAGAGATCATAAATTTAGGAATGAGCTAAAATTAAGTATGGAAAAATAAAAGAAAAATAGGATTGTAAGTTCGTTGAACATGACTAAGATTGAAAAGTTCAAAGTCTAGAAAGATTTCTGACATCACTTTTGCGCAATCCACAAAAGTTAATAGCAAACCTAAAAGCTTCAATATATCATAGGTAGCGCGAGAGCGCTACCTGTGAAATACTCGGCCATCTTTTTAACTTACATAAGTGTTCATCACAGCGAGTGCAAATTTCATGCCCCCTCACAGCAACAACGGCATTTATCTAAGATATGCGGTCTTTTTGAAAGATAGATAATAAAAAATACAATTTGGCATTTTTGACTTGTTTACACTTAATACCGAAATAGTGATTAGCGTGTAAAGTGTAAACTGCAAAATCAAATTGCTTGCGGAACACCAATTTTTTTAAATGTAGGCTATATTTAACTTGAAGATTACGAATCTGCACTCAAAATTTCTTTGCGCTCAATAATTGTTGCACCAGAGTGTACAGTATACATATTTTTTAAAATATGGCTTAGCATTCACCCACCTAAGTCGATTTCTGTTTGTGTGCAATTCAATTAGTTTTATAGTGTTAGAGGTTTGCGAAATCTCAAAACCAAATTTTTTCCCTTCTGTAAGGCAATATTTCCTGACCTGTGATCGTTTTAGTGTAAAGGATTCAAGACGAAAAAAATTTCTCCAGCTTCTCCGCTAAGTAGGCGGAACTTGCTGATTATGCTTAAAATATGCCATAATTTTAGCCTTACACATCTTACTTTATTTTGTTTCTATAGACCCAAACTTGCGTTATTAGCGCGAGTGTAAACTTTACACTGAAAAGCACTTTTCCGCCCAGAGCTTTGTGTACGGTCATTCTTCTTTTAAAAATGATCTCCGTAACCAGTGTTTTTTTTGTACAAGGTGCGTTTGTACATGCACAAAGATGGTCCCTAAAAGTCTTTGTACATTTTGTACACACAAATTTTCGGGTACTATAATATGGTACAGTAGCGATTTTAGTGTAGCAAAAACAGAGTTGTTCGACCTTCGGTAGTGTATTTTAACTAATTTCTGGCTTTCTGAGGGCAAAAATCACTAATAGTCGTCTCGAAACGGCGCGAAGCGTCGAAAAATTTGACATTTTTCCTTTCAAATTGCAATTTCTGACATTATAAAGATATATAGAGCACACAATTACTCATTTCGGCGCGGAGCACCAAAAATTTTGGCGAATTTAAAACCTTTTTTTGCACTTTTTGTCTTCCCAAAAATCATTGTACATGTACAAAGACGGTCCCAAAAGTCTTTTTACATCGGGAAAAATCTTTGCCGAATACAAAAAAACACTGTCCATAACGCCAGAATAACGTGCGTAACATGTTGTACAAACTGTCAACTCACTTCGTGCAAGCAGTTTGAAAAATACAAAAGTTCCGGTTATTCTCAGATGTCACCGATTTCTATTTAATGTGCTTTATATCAATCAGCCTCATCGCTATTCTGTATTTCGTCTGAAGTCTCTAATCTATGTGACTTATAAGGAATCTAATACAAAGAAGATTAAAATATTTGTGAAGTAAAAACTGACTGTTTTAATAGTTTTTGTAAATTTTAAACCTATTGACAATCGCTCAAAAGGATTATGAGTTACCAATCAGCTTTAGCAACAAAAAATTCGCTTAAATTTACGTGCTTCTGCATCAGACTATGATTGAATAGATTTATAATGGAGTCAGACTATTTTTAAAAAGAGAATGAAATGCTTATGCTTAATATTCACATTAACCGTTGTACTGAATGATTGTAAATTATTAATAGCATTGTCTAGAAAGACCTATTTTATTAATAAAAAACTTGTTTAATCAAAATATCATCTCTTTTATGATTAAGGGAAGTAGTTATGTGCATATACGTATCTTATCAAAATAAATGACACATTGAAACACAGCTTTATAATGCACCAGAAATGTTCCAGGCACTATGGAAAAACAATGCTTTTTGGAGAGGTGGAGAGGAATACGAAAAAAGTTATAGTCGTATATGAAGCTGCTTATAACGATTGTGCTATTAAACTATTAATTAAAACGTATTTAAAACTACTTCAATGGTAACGTGATTCCAAATATACTATTTTGCTATTAAAATCTGCAGTCGATTAATGGGCAGGTGGACAGATATGCACATTGTGAATATATTTGTAAATTGTACGCGCACACTAAACATATGATGACGTACACGAGCATACCTGTACCTACATAGTATATAACATATATTGAGGCCCGCTCCCGGTTCCGGTCCCGGCCTACAGAGCCCGGTCCCGGTCCTGTCCAAATTTTGGGCCCGGTCGTTCACTGGTGGGGGGATCCCCACACCCCCTGATACATGTATGCTTTGAGCATGTAAACACACATAGTAACGGATCTAAGTTGTAGGATAGATAGTTTTATGTACAATGACATTTTTTATAATTTTATTTTATAATTTTTGGAAGGAGTAGATAGCATACATGTTACGGAGGATGGAGATCCCCCACCAAAAGTAGGATGTCCCCGCATCCCCAGAAAGCCAGAAACTTTTTGACCCCCCCCCCCCGTTTTTTGAAGAAATCAAATTTTTTGGCCGTTTCTAGGAATTTTTTGGTCGTTTTTGGCCAAAAATTGGAGGTGATTAACCCTAAAAATCACACCCTAAAAATTGCCGGGACCCCCGAATTTCGAGTCGTTACATGCATGATCGATGACATTGTAAAATTTTGCATCTTTTTTATTAAAAATAGTGTACTCTATTAAATTATATTAAACATTACATTAAATGATATTTTTAGGAAAGGGTAAATGCCTCTTTTGCTTTTTGCCAAAAATCACAAAAACCATCTAAAAATGACCTAAAAAGCAAGTTTTTTGCCAAAAATCGAGAGAGAAAAACCTTTGGGAAATGGCATGGACGACCGACTTTGGGGGAATCGTCCATCATCCGAAAAACCCAGGAAATATTGTAAGCAAAGGCCTGACAATTTGTCGATAGAAACTGCAAAAATTCAAAAAAGCTTAAATTTAAGTCGAAACGAATAAATAAAATTTGTGATAATTAACGATAAATAATTAATTAATTATATTTCTTTTTCAAGAATCAACGCGAAATTCAGAGAAAAACTAAAACTTCGAAAATCAAAAACTTAATAAATAAAACATTAAAAAGAAAACAAAGCAAGTCTCAAGTCACTTCCCGCGTTTTCTTTTTTTAATGATAAATTTTATTGCCTGACATAGTAATCCGCTAAACTGCTCATTTTAGAAAGTTTTTAAGCGAAAATTTAAAAAAAGTAAATATATGCTAAATTAGCGCTAATCCCAGAATACATTTCACAGGAATGGTTTAAACTACCACATGTACATAGGTACTGAACCGACCGTCGTAAAATATTTAAAAATAATTTGCTAAAAAAATTAATTTAATTAAAAAATTTCAACTCACTCGTGCCTAAGCTCCATTTCGACATACTCGCACCAAACGGACGCAAGGTCATCCACCTTTTGATAGGGCACCTCGAGAGCTTTTTCGAAAATGGCCCTGGCCTAAAAGACAGGCGGGTTCTTACGCTCTTTCATGTACAACAAGGGTGATAGGCATACATGCAACGATGGCTCGAAATTTCGGGTGGGGGATCCCGGGCATTTTCAAGAGAGGTTTTAAATTTAAATTTTAAATTTTAAATTTGTGAATGAATTGAATAAAAAATTAAACTAGATTAAATTATTTTAAATTTTTGAACTCCTTCAGATTTTTTAAAAACATTGAATTTTTCGGCAGTTTTTAGGTATTTTTCGGCAGTTTTTAGGTATTTTTGGCTGTTTTTTGGCCAAAAATCAGAAGTCAGTTACTCCCCCCCCTTAAAAATGGCCGGGGACCCCAACCTGAAATTCCGAGCCGTTACATGTATACTGTGCATGTCTGGGCATGACCGACGTATAAATCGGTAAACGTATGTATGCAGTACGTACAATGCCCAGGTTATGATTAGAATACAGATTCCAGAGAAATTAGCAGAATTTGGGGAATGATTTAGAAACTATAAAATCAATAAGATCTAAAAATTAGTGAGTAATTGCGGCAATACGCGTAACAATGAAATTATCAAATTGTGGAAAAATAATTAAGAACTTAAAAATTAATCAGATTTAATAATTAAGGAATAATTATGGGAATGCATACGTCGTCCAGCTGTCCTTGCTCCTCGTACAATTTGGCAAAAGCCACCCAAAGCGTGAAAATTTTGCCCATCTGCAATTTCGGATCGACGGTTTTAAGAGCCTCGGTGTATGTTTCGATTTGCTAAGAAAACATGAAAGGCGACTTACTTAAATACAACATAAAAGTTAAAGGGACTGGAGCCTAAAAGAACAGGTAATTTTTCAGAAAAAATAAAAAATGAACAAAAAATTTCAAATAGCCGAAATATTACAGCGAGAGAATCATAAAATTTGCCGCAAACGCTCGACAATTAGTCGAAAATATGAAACCCACGTCGATTAAGGCAATATTTATAAAGTCACAGACAACATATGTTTGCTTCAAGGCATTTTTTAGGAAAAAACAACTAAAAGACCTATTGCTTGCCGAAATTGACCAAAAAGCGCAAGTTTTTGCCGAAAAAATCGAAGGAAAGATAAGAAACCTCAGCCTTCGTTGGGAACGAGAGACGACCGCAATAAAGTTCATGATAAAGCTTAAAGTTTTAGTTAAATAATTATAAATCTCTGAATTATAATAACTAGATTTATTAATTATTAAGAAATTTAATAATTATAATTCAATAAAAATTATTAACTAATTAGTAATTAATTTATATATTCCCTCCACATAAGCCAATTTCTGAATTGAAAACTGGAGAAGTCAAAAAGGCTAAGCGTTTAAAATAATTTACATAAGATCAAATTTAAGTTGATGATAATTTGAAGTGGCGAGTTTTAAAATAACTGTTTAAAATAATCGATTACAATAATCTCTAATAATTAATCAGCTAATAAACTAATCAATATTGTCCAAATACCTTAATCAACTGATTTCTTAGTGCCCGAATGAACTCATATAAACTTTGACTAAAAATCAGGCCTACTTAAAGACCACAAATTGATCACGAATAAAGCATCAGAGGTAGCGCGTTAGGCATACCTATAATATACTTGGGTACCCCTAACACATGTGCTCCCCCTGCAGCTATAAGGGGACACGTCTGGGAGGAGCGTTTTTTTAAAAGATAGAATAAACATTATGCACTCTTTTTTCGTTTTACACTCAATATTGAGTTTGTGATGAGCGTGTAAAGTTTTGGCGTAACGTTATAACATATAGCAAACTGGTTGTTTTTTACAGGGCTTGTGATTGACTCAGTATCGACGCCACAAACAATTTAATGGTTTTATATTATAGAGAAAGAAATGCTCCATACACCTATTTTTTGCTTTTTTTAAATTTCGCATTAGTTCTCGAATGGAGTGTAAAGAGTGTGAAAATCTGAGGGTGAAAAAACACATTCTGGTCGAGTTTTCGACTTAATTATGCCTGCCAACAAGTGTGGTTATGAGTCCCAGGAAATTTTTCCAGATAGAAATGTACTGCGGCTTAAGAGCTACATACTTTGTGCTTACCAGCAAACTTTTGTACACTCAATACGGAGTTAGATCTAGGGGTTAAAACTTACACTCTGACGGATGGTGTAAAAAACAAATTTTGTCTAAGATTTCTCTGTCAGCTTTACCACTTATGAGTCGGGCTAAATTAAAAAAATAGAAATAAAGTACATTCTAAGGGCTACACGTTGCAGCAAGCCGCGTTTAAAAAAAGCAATATTGAGTTATTTATGGGGCGCGAAGTTCGAAATCAGGGGTATAAAATGGGCGAAAAACACGTTTTTGTCCCTATTCTAATTGGTAAATATCTCAAATATTTTGCTGAACAGAAGTTTTTCACATACAAAGTTACTACGATATTAAGGCTACAAACTGGCCCAAACCTAATTTATTTACATTCGATGGGGAGTTAGGTTCAGATTTTGAAAGTTTACAATGTGGTGGATGGTGGAAAATGCGTTTTTATCCATTTTTTTGTTCGCCACTTTCTCCGTTTAGAAATCGGGATAGGCCGAATAGAATAAAAATAAAGTACTTTCTAAGGGGTACATGTCACAACAAATAGCTTTTATTTACATCATTATTTAGCTTTTCTTCGGGAGGTGTAAAGTCAATAATTGGGGTGTTAAACGTGTTTCTGTCTTGTTTTTTGTTTACACTCATCAGTGGGGGTAAGTGGCTTATGTCTTATATTTATTTGTCTTCAGACAATTATGGAGACTTAATTTTTTCAAATATGTTGATCGGAATATCAGAGTAATATCAGAATTACGAATCCGACTAAAATTTTCTTTACACCCTATAGTTGTACAAAGTTTACACTGCAAATTAACTTTACTGCTAGAGCAGCCTTGCAAAAGCTTATTTTTTTCAAAATTTTTACGTGACGTCAGAATTATGAATCTGACTGTTAATTTCTCTACACCCGGTAGTTGTGTACAGTATGCACTATTCATTTATTTTTGACATGTACTTTACACTACAAATCTATTTTACTTCTAGAGCCTTGCAAAACTTAGAACTTTCACAAAATAGGTTCCGTAAGGTCAGGATTACGAATCTGACTGTATATATTCTTCACACCCAGTAGTCATGTATATAAAGTTTAACTGAAAATTAAATTTAGTTTCAGAGCTTTGCGGAAGCTTAATTTTTTCAAAATGTTCCGTATAACGTCAGGATTACGAATGTGAGTGCATCTGTTAAAATAGGGTAAGGCTGGCTTGTTTAAAAAAGATAATGCTGCTGTTCAGAACAATATTGTTTTCCGCGTTCTGGGACTGCGGTCATTATTGTGGCATGTTATCGTATGCGTTTACTATTTGATTGACTAAGATCATGCTTATTAAGAGTAGGGTACTAGCGAAGAAAAATGCTCCGATGGAAATAAAAAGCGAATATACTTGGAACCCCGCATCATCAAGGACATAAAAGGAGAGGACTAGTGAAAAGTACCTATATACGTCTGCCTACGAAAGTTGTAAGAATCTACTACAAATTGGACTTCCGCTAAAATCCGCAAAGAATCGAAGTATATTCTGCGACTGCTGAAAAAAGCGTGCTTTTACAAAACGTTGCTGACTCGCTCAGAAAAGGAGATTATGTGAAAGCTATGATGTGTTTTAATAACCGATTAAGTTTCTTTTCAATATCAAATTCCTTTTTCAATATATAACCAATTTTTAGTTATTGGTCAATGGCTTCATAAGTAAATTATAACAAGCAAACCATCCTCTTAATTGCTGCCCCATAGCAGTGCGTGGCATCCGGGTGTGAGAATGCATATTATGTCATTTTTTGATTAGTGATCGCTTCTTTTCTGGAAATGAGCTATTCGTGTTGTTTATTTTTATGTCGAAGGTGCAACACCCTCTACAGGCCGCAAAACATAATTCGATTTTTTGCGTTTTTTAGCGTAAGTCTAATTTTTAGTAGATTCTTACAAATTTCAGTCTACTGACTTTTCCCTAGTCCATTCCTTCAATGTGTTCAATAATGCCTAATTCCAAGTATATTCGTCATTTTTGTTCCATCGGAGCATTTTCCTTTGCTAGTATGATAATATGTATTTTTCACGGTATATTGAAAATTAAAAACCATAATTTTAAGGTTATTGTATTAGAATTGATTAAGGCGATTGCGCCATACCTGGGCGTGGGGGTTGGGTGGTATGCACCCGCGAGAAACCAAAATACCCCCCCAAAAATCAAAATACCCCCCAGAATTCAATTTGTGAAATTTTTTCTGTTTTTTTCGCAATTTTTGATGCCAATGAATAGTGCTCAATGAGAAACATTGAAAAATGGTGTTTTTTCGCTATATCACCATTTTAAGGCCATTTTTGACCTTTTGAAAAATCTTGCACTCCCCCATTTTGGTGCCGCACACCTATGGATTGCACCCGAGGATGATCCATTCTAAATACTGACTGGAAAAATTGAACTAATTACACGAGCTGCATTATAACGATACGCGTAGTGTAAAGAACATGTCGTCTGCATCCCTTTACATTGTCACTCTTAATGGCCGTTGAGATTGAAGAAAATATTAAACAATTTGAAGTGAAATACAACGAGTAAACGTTTTAAGCATCATTAATTTTCCGTCGGACTGATATTATTCCTTTTTTCTTCATTTTTCTAATTTTTAAGTTTTTTTTCAATTTCTAAATTTCCTTTTAATTTTCCAATCTTAAGTTCCAAATGAACTGTGCACTATTCTCAATAGAAATAAAATTTGATCTAAATTGCTCCATTAGTCGTTTGAATTGTCTTTTGGTGTTAAACAGAAATGGGTTTCAAGTCACTGCATCACATTGAAACGATTGCTTTAGTTTAAAATGTGTTTGAAATGGTTTAAAAAAAGGGACCAGCAAACCAAAGGAAGCAAGGTACATACATATACGGACTAGAAAAATGCGTACATGCACAACATGTGAATTCAGGGGGTAAGGCCCAAAGAATTTTTTAAAAGTGCCATTCTTGGACTGAAAAAAACGAAGGTTACACGTCAAAAACACAAAAAATGGAAATAATCGAGTAAATTGAAAAAAATTTAATAGAAAAATGCGTAAATGGCACGAAGCGTCGAAAATTTGAGTTTTGAGTCAAAAAATGAACTAAAAACGCTTTAAAAAGCATACTTTTTACAATTTTTACGAAACATTGACAATTCTCTGAGGGGTCGCGGCCTTTTCGCGTGGGTACACTTGCATACATGCTTAGCATGCGAATTCTGGGGGGGCGAAATTATAAAGTGCATTTTTCGGGTCCAAAAATGGTAGGTACACGTCAAAAGCATCGTTTTTCAGCCTTTCTAACGATGCTCTATCTTTCTAGAGCATAAAAATATTTTAAAAAATTCGAAACAAATCGAAACCTCTGAACAAATTGAACAAAACATAGTCAACAAACCATGAATGGCGCGAAGCGCCGAAAATTTGGCACTTTTGAGCAAATAAATAGCTCAAAACGTTCAAAATAGCATCTTTTCTACAAATTTTTAGAAAATTTTTGGAAACTTCCAAAAAATCGCCTATTCTGGGGGTGAAAAAATTTTTGCGGGGGCGGGTGAAAATTTTTCTGGGAAGGGAGGGGGTGGAAGCGATTAAGATTACACTAGGCTTTTATACCTTAACAAGGTTATCGCGGAAAAGGCCCACTCTTTTGTGCCATTCGTGAACGTTATGAGGATTCTGACGCAATAAAACGCTAAAAAGACACGAGAAAAAAATTATTCAAGAAAAATCACGCTTGAGACTGGCTACATATGAATAAACAGAATAAATTTTTGAGACGGTAAAGTATTTTAATGTCAAATACGGTAATTCTGCGGAATGAGATCGAATTTGTTCTAAATAAGTTTAAGAAACATTTAAAAAACATTCATTCCCGGTGTTTCTTTTGATGATCCTCCTTTCTAGACAAAAAACTTATAGAATTAGCAAGAAAAATCCGATAAATATAAAAAAGTCAAAGTATTTTTTTTATAATAATTGGCACTTTTAAATCATAAAAAATTACCTAAAACGCTTAAACGAGGACGTTTTTTACGATTTTTTTGAAAAAATGCGAATTCTGCGGGGAGTCGAAATATTTTCCGCGGGGGTGGGTAACTTAGGGAGGGGGGGGGGTAAAATTTCCAACAATCTTAAATTCATGTATCTCCATCGACCCTCTGAAATTTGGCTAAATTAAAACTAGCATCTACTGTGCAAAGGCTCATAATTACAACTCCTTAGCCAAAAAAATGGCAAAAACAATCAAAAATGGCGAAAAAACGCAATTTTTGTCACAATGCGGGGGAAAAGATGAAAAAATTCGGTAAGGGGATCCTGCAACAACGTGTTACAAAGGCATGGGCTTAATAGCTTCGACTTTTTTTTGTCAAAAATAATAGAAAAAGTCGCGTGAAAATTGCCATAAAAGCAAGTTTATGCCCAAGGCTTTTACGTTGAATTGGGTAAAGTATTATTTAGTGTAAAGTTTAAATTATTTATCTTAAAGTTTAAACGTAGTTTAAACGCTATTTAAAAGCAAAGGCCGCCTGTATATCAAATCCTCGTAACGATCCATCCACAAATCGACTTCTAAATCGTCGTCGGTCGACGAGCCCGCGTTGTCGGCTTGCTTCATTATGCCTCGGGCCACTTGTTCCATGAATTCGGTGTATGCTTCGTAAACCTAGCGGAAAAACGAGAATTATCAATTAATTATTAATTTAAAAATAAGAATTAATTTTAAATCTTAAATTTCAAATTAATATTTAAAATCAGGGCCGTATTCAAGGAAGGCGGGGGTGCCCCCTCCATTGGCCAGAAAAAAACTTTAAAACGTAAGATAATGCACAGAAAAATGGAAAAATCGAATGTGTTTGTCGTTAAATCTTGAAATGTTCAGCGCTCCGCGCCGAAAGCAACGTATTTTCCATCATTTTAACTCAAGCGCGACCAAAAAAGGACAGTATATACATATTTTTTATTTATAAAAATTTTTTTAAAAGCTCGAATTTCATGATCTTAATATGTAGATAGAGCATGTCGGAAATGTCGAAAATGCGGTTTTTGTGGGCTATTCCGGAAAATTTTCCGATATAAACCAATTTATGTTGGGTCCGCCCCCCTACCCCCCTTGGCCGAATCCTGGATAAGGGCCTGTTTTAAATTACTGATTAAACGAATTATTTTACGTTTTTATTACACTTCAAAAAAGCGCGAAAAATGTCATAAAAATGTTCCTAGAAGGGTCGAAGAAGTTTTGACCTCATAAAAGTTGCGATTTTATTAAAATCTTATGAGTGAAATAAGAATAATTTAACACAATGCAATAGTAATTTAATAATACGCTATAACATATTATCATTATCATTTTCATCATCATTTGCATTATCAGTTTAATTATGATTATGATTATTATCATTATCATTACCAATATCGTTATTATTATTATCATCATCATCATCATCGTCATCATCATCATCATCCTGATTATGATTATTATCATTGTCATTATCATTATCATATCATTATCATTATTACTATCACTATCAATATCATTATCATTGTCATTATCATTATCACTATCGCCATCATCATCATTGTCATCATTATCACTGTCATCATAATTATTAATATCATTAACATCATCATTATCATTATCATTATAATTATCAAATCATTATCATTATTACTATCACTATCAATATCATTATCGTTATCATTATAATTGTCATTATCATTATTATCATTATCATTATCATCATCGTCGCCGTCATCGTCATCGTCATCACCATCACTATCACTATCACCATCATTATCATTATCAATATTATTATTATTATTATTATTATTATTATTATTATTATTATTATTATTATTATTATTATTATTTTATTATTATTATTATTATTATTATTTTATTATTATTATTATTATTATTATTATTATTATTATTATTATCATTATTATTATTATTATTAGTAGTAGTAGTAGTAGTAGTAGTAGTAGTAGTAGTAGTAGTAGTAGTAGTAGTAGTAGTATTAGTAGTAGTAGTAGTAGTAGTAGTAGTAGTAGTAGTAGTAGTAGTAGTAGTAGTAGTAGTAGTAGTAGTAGTAGTAGTAAAGGTAAAAGTAGTAGTAGTAGTAGTAGTAGTAGTAGTAGTAGTAGTAGTAGTAGTAGTAGTAGTAGTAGTAGTAGTAGTAGTAGTAGTAGTAGTAGTAGTAGTAAAAGTAAAAGTAGTAGTAGTAGTAGTAGTGGTAGTAGTAGTAGTAGTAGTAGTAGTAGTAGTAGTAGTAGTAGTAGTAGTAGTAGTAGTAGTAGTAGTAGTAGTAGTAGTAGTAGTAGTAGTATTATCACTATTATCGTTTCTGTTATTGCCATTATTATATTACCTGAGTAAAATCTCGAACCGTTACGACTGTTTGCACCGCCTCTTCGTATATGTCCCTCGCCTGTATACGATGAGACGATAACGAAAGCGAAAAAACGCAAAAACATGAAACAACAAACTTAATCAAATATGGAAAAATAATGAACTGAAGAAAGAGGAAAACAAACATCGATATATTTACAAATTGTGTATTACTGTTGATGTGTGTACCTGTTTTCAACTTCTATCGGATAGAATCTAAGAAGTATATCAGCAATTCAGTGATTGGGTTTCTTTTTAAAAAAGAAAATAAAAATTTTAAATTCAAAAAATTTTCATATTCACATTAAAAATCGAAAACTTATTTCAATTCATTTATCCATGTTCATTAATATTTTAAGAGCAACCAGAAGAATAGGTTAACATAAGATGCGCATAAAGACCGATTAGCTGGGTCAGCCGGTATAGGGGAGATCAAGAATTGCAAGAATTGACTTGTTTGGGCCAAAGCGACCTGAAAAACTGGCATAAGCGCTGAAATAGCGTTATAACTACGGTATCGCACAATTTACGGCCGATTTAAAGCACTTTGCAAGAAAATTATCAGTTTTCATCCGTTCTTTTGCCTTCCATTCGCTCATTTTCCAGGGCCGATTTTTCATATTTTTTTCATTTTGGGAGTCTAGATCCCCCAATCCCCGCGCTGAGTACGCAGCTGCGTAATTAGGATTTAATTATCGTCTTTATAAATTATTTGCTAAAAATTAATTATTTAAAAATTTAATTATTTAATTAATTTATAGTCCTAAATCTCATGATCCGCTAGGACATAAACGAAGATAATGGCATTTTCCAATTTTTCTCGACTAGAATACCAACAAGCTGGATAAAAAATTCAAACAAGCATGTCAAATTTTTTTGTTTTATTTCTAAATTCGATATAAAAAATCTATTATTTGTAAGTATGTATCTGCATGATTAATTTTTTCTTTTAATTTCTATCATTTTCACTTTATAATTCTTGGTCGTCCCCCATCCTCAGAGCCAGAAAATTTCTGACCCTTATATATGTAAGAGGGGGATCCCCCATCGAAAGTCGGTCGTCCCCGCATCCCCAAAAAGTCCGAAAATTTTTGATTTACCCCCCACCCCATTACATTTGACGGCTCAAAATTTTAGAAGGGGATTCCCGGCCAAGGAAAGGCGCTAGATGACCTCTAATTTCTGGCCAAAAACGGCTGAAAAATACCTAAAAACGGCCAGAAAATTGGACTTGTTCCAAAAATAAAGGGGAACGGGTCAAAGATTTTCTGGCTTCAGGGGGATAGGGGATGGCTCAAGTTGGGTGGGGGATACCCTATCCCCCTTTTACATATGTGCCCCGCCTATTTGGGAAAAAAATCGAATGTTGTTTAGGCGTTTTTTTGGCTGTTTTTGGACAAAAATTGGAGTTAATTCACCCCCTCCCCCGGAAAACGGCCGAAGACCCCACCCTGAATTTCGAGCCGTTACACGTAATTAAAACATTTCAAAATTCTTTTCTTTGCACCAGAGCTTTTAGAAAAACATTATACATAAAATACCGGAAAAATCTGGCATATTCACCACATTCAAAATCGAATCCGGGCTTCCTCAATTTGGCACGAAACGCCGAAACATTATTAGTTTAAAAGGATAAAAAATATGATAAAAAGCCGGCTGTCTTTCTTACTAGACTTCGGCAATTATAAATTTTTTTAAATTTTTTCTATCAGGAGAACCTTATTGAAGGGGAGCGGGCGGACCCCTGCAACTAAACATGGGCAACAACAAAATTCTAAAAAGGGAGGATGTCCGATGAAACCAACTTGCCAAAAGTAGCACAAAATTCAATCCTGGGGGTTTATCGATTTTTTTAGGTGAGTCTTTAAGATTCTTGATGTTTAGGCTGCCCGAGCCCATGTGTGCCTGCCACCCGGCTGGCTAAGCCCCTGAGTGCATGTATCGTGAAGAGACTACTTAAGTACCCCAGTGGGACAATATTAAAGATTTTGCAGCGACAATAAGGCAAAATTAAATTTAAATATGAACAAAATAAATTGAATCGACCAAAAAATTGTAAATTAGGGTTTTTCATATACTCTACGTTGATGCCAATTTTAAAGCCATTTTAGCTCAGAAAGTTCTCCGGCTGACCCCATGACGGGCTGACCCTTTTGACGGTCTGACCTTCCCAAAGACCAGCCATGCTGTGCACCTATGATCGTAAAACATGAAGCAAAAAATAAAACAAAGACTACAATAATGGAGAGAAATAATTTGAAAAACGCGCTATTAAACTTAAAAAATATAGAAAAAAAGAAAAATATGAAAAAGCACAAACTCGCTGAAAAAGGCCGGCTCTCGTATAATATTCGGCTAACGAGCACCAGAGCGCACCGATTTGATCCGTATATTTTTTGATACCCTGCCTAATGATCGGCTCGACTTTTAATGATTTGATTTTCTTGGGGTTTTTCGAGATTAATTCGCAAAGTTCGCACCACAGCTGATAAAAATCAGAAAATTTAAGGATAGTAAAAGATGATAAAATTAAAACATTATTAATGAAATTAATTTTTTAATCAGCCTAGTACGAGCACATGCGAATATTGGTTGGTCAATTATAGACAAAGGCAATTTACATATAAAGTCTCGTCCGTTTGCTCGCAAAAAAATTTTTACACGTTGTTTTCCTTGTGGCGCAAAAGGCAAAAACTTATGTAATGGGGAAAAAATTATAAAAAACTCATCAGGCAATAAAAACCATTAACCTTTATTCAAAACAAGGACAATTTTTATTCCAAAATTCAGAACCGCTAGTCTTCTCCCAATTCGACAGCACTAGCACATACACAAGAGTTAAAAGATGCTAAACTACAAAAACTTAATTTTTCCGAATTCAGTCACTTGAATTCTGGGGAGGGCATAACAAAACAAAAAAAGCACTCAAATCACTGGCATGGTACTATTAAATCACACAGTGAGAAGCTAGCCAGCTAATGTAAGCCATCTCGAGCTAGTGGATCAATTCTTTCTTCAACACCAGTGCTAATGCTGCCCGAGTTAAAACAAACACTGGTCCTGCTAGTGTAGACAAAATCGCTATCTACTATATTCATTTATTTATTGTAGAAACTATTGAAAACTAAAAATAATTCTAAAAAATTTTAAAAAGCTCATTTACTATTATTAAAATATACTTTACAATTAATCTATTATTTATTCTAATAGAACGAAAGTTTATTAGAAAAAAATGTTTACTCCAGTTTCTTACTATAAGCATATAGGTGCAATGGCTCGGAATTAAGGTAGCGGGTCCTCAGCTACTTCTTAGGGTAGGGGATAAATGAGCTTCAATTTTTTGGCCAAAAACGACCAAAAACATTTCTAAACGTCCAAAAAACGCAAATTTTTCTCTGAACACATAGGGTCAAAATTGTTATGGCTTGGGGGATGGGAAGACGATGACCTTTAGGTGAGATATCACATATTCCACTCTTGCATGTAAGCCTATGTGCATGCACGCATGTTCAAGATCAAATGCAAAAATTTGAAGAATTAAGAATGAAAAGCATGCAATAAGCTCAACTTTTGACCAACAAACAATTCCGGATCAAGATAGTAGAAATAACTAACTTTTTCGCTTCGATGACTACTCGAAAAAAGGTGATGGAAGTAATTCACCGAAATTAGGAATAACGATTAAAAGTGGATTTTTCTACGATTTCTTCTCAATATACCTTAGTTTTGATGAATTTGTGAGATTTATTTATTTATTAGACATGAACTAACCTGATAATTGGACTTGTTTCTTTTACTGCTGAACTTATCATCATTGACAAGCATGGCTAATCGCTGAGCAGCTTCGTCCAAATGATCGATACTAAGCAAATAATCGATATAATCTTCGGTATTTTCGGGCATTAGCTTAAATTCAACCAAAATTTAGCAAAAAATGTGCGTATGCATACTTAACTAAGCCATATATTATACAACAGGGGACTACGAATAAGCTCCTATGTATATGCCTAAGTCGCAAAAACTGTTAATAATCAGACTTTCTCTAACCAACGAAAAAATCGAAGTATAATATTATGCGGCCAGCAAATCGAAAAAACTATTCAACCAAAAAACGATTGAAAAAGCAGCATGTTACCTATGCAGTATCTATGAGAAATTTGATGGAGTAAACTAGGAGCGACTTTGCAAGCCAGTTGAATGAAGTCTAACATCAATGCATTCAAGACAATCGAAGAAATTGTTTATTCAAAGCGGCAGGAAACGCGTAAGCTTACATGAAACATACTACGCAACGATTGTGTGCACTAATCAACTGACGCCAGGTTTGCTTGCTATAATGCTCATGATGACAAAATAAAAAACCTTCAAATACAACTGCAGTTAGTTTTCAATCAGTCACAATACGAAGCGAGTCGGCGTTGCAACTTGCATGCAATTTACAAAAAGGGTATGGTATGCATTTTAGATTATGTTTATACAATCTTATGTGAAGCATTGAAAATTATTTAAAGAAGCTTACATTTTTGGAGAGGCCGCAGAATATACTTCGATCGTTGGTTAGAGAAAGCCTGATTTTTAACAGTTTTTGCGGCTTTAGGCATATACAAAGGAGCTTTTTCCTAGTCCACTCCATTTACATCCTTAATGATCCATAATACCATGTGTTCCATGTGTTTGTGATCTTCTATGTTCTTCTGTGTTCCATCGGAGCATTTTTCCTTGCTATAACCCTACTTTTAATTAGCATGTTTCGAGTTAATCAGTCAGTAGACACATACATATGTACGGTAACATGCCGCAATAATGACAGCAGTCCAAGAACGCGAAAAACAATATTGTTCTGAATATCCGCATTATCTTACTTAAAGAAGACAACCTAACCTTATAAAAAAACAAATGTTTTCAGCATAAACTGCACGCAACTACTGGGTGTAGAAAACACTTACACTCAGATTCATAATCCTGACGTTACATGGAACATTCCGAAAAAAATCAAGCGTCTGCAATGCTGTTAAACTAAAGTTAATTTTCAGTGTAAACTTTGGATCTAGTACACAATTTATCCCCCAGCGTTTTTTAGCCGATCCATATAAGCTACAGTAACCAAACTTTACAAGGAGATAGCTATAAGTAAACTGTGAACATCAAATAGTGTTAACTTTACACGACTGATGGGCGTAAAGAAAGCTTATAGTCAGATTCGTAATTCTGTCGTTACATAAAACATTTTCAAAAAACTGAGCGTCCGCAATGCTCTAAAACTAAACTTAATTTTCAGTGTAAACTTTGCACAACCACAGCGTGTTAAGGAGATTTTAGTCATATTCGTTATTCTGATATTACTCTGATATTACAATTAACATTGAAAAAAGTAACTCTCCACAATGGTCTAAAGACAAATAAATATTCGATATATAACACTTTACACCCCTGTTTGTGTAAACAAACGCGCCCAACTGACGTATGACGTTTGACTTCTGGTACATTTTTAGACTTGTGATCATGTCCAGACTCATAACCGGAGAAGTTGGTAGGAAAAAACAAGACAGAAACACTTTTATCGCCAACGATTTTTGACTTTACACCTTTCGAAAAAGCTGAATATTGAAGTAAATAAACGCAATTAGCTGTGACATGTACCCCTTCAAAATTACTTTATTTTTATTGTATTAGACTTAGCCAGACTTCCAAACGGAGAAAATGGCGGGCACGCGTTAAAAACATCGTTTTTCGCCATTTCTGACGATGCTCTATCCTTCTAAGGCATAAAAACATAAAAAAACAAATAACTCGAATAAATTTAAGAAAATATAGTAAAAAAATTAAGTATATGGCGCCAAGCGCCGAAAATTTGGCACTTCCCAGCATACATGAGCATGGAGGTGAGTGGGGGTATTACCTCCCTAGAATGTGAAAGACTGATAGCTATACAACGATTTTAGCTGAAAAACCATTGGGCTCAGGAGATTAGCTATAAAGCCTTTTTGGGCTCAGAAAACTAGCTATATAGTCTTTTTTGAGCTCAGAAATGCTATTTAGTTGTCTTTTCTGAGTTTCAAAATGATATTTAGCCATTTTCCCGGCTCCAAAAAGGGGTTGCTATGTAGCTATTTTTAGCCCAAAAAGGCTATAAAGCTATGTTTGTGGATCCAAAACGGCTATATAGCTAAACTTCTGAGACCAAAAAGGCTATATTACTAATTTTCTGACCCTAAAAGGACTATAGAGCCGTTTTTACGGAGCACACAGCTATCTATCAATTTTTTGGTTTTCAACCCCTTCTGAAAGTTTGACCTTGCGCACCTATGCTTCCCAGCAAGCATATAGCTAAAAACGCTTAAAATAGCACCTTTTCTAAAAACTTTTCCGAATTTCTCGGAAAATCGCGAATTTCGGGTGGGGGTAAAAAATTTCTGGGGGATACCTTCAAATAACGTCTGTACGCTCGAATAGTAGTCTCTTTAACGTCGCATTGTTTAACGAACGACAAATAAATAGGCCAAATTCGATCGTGCTGAGTCAATGGCAAAGAACGCAACGATTCATTGAAAATTTTACGCGTCTCCGTTATACGCTTCTGCTTGGCCGAAAATTCGATAAAATCGATCCAAATTCGTGGCATCTGGAAAAATTTTATCTTAGTATGTTACAATCTCATCAAGTATATATACATGTAAGAGGGGGATAGGGGATCCTCCCACCTCAAGTTGGCAGTCCACCGACCCCTACCCCAAAACCAGGAAATTTTTGACCCCCCAGTTTTTTTAAAAAAAAATCGAATTTTTCAGCCGTTTTTCCGTGTTTTTTTTGGCCGTTTTTGGCCAAAAAATTGGAGGTCATCTAACCCCCTAAAAATCGTCGGGGCCCCCACCCAAAATTTTGAGCCGTTACATGTATTCCATCAAATGACTCCTTCGGCTTTCAGGGCATGCGTACAAGGAAAGAAGAAAGAGCATTACCAAATTTAAATTCCTTTTAAACTTTTTTAGACACCACATTTCTACAATTTTTCGAAAAAACTCAAAAGTATATTTTAAAATGCAAACAAAGTTTAACATCACTGCTTAGACATTTTGACTAATTCAGTTAAAGGAACGCCTTTACAATTACATAGTTCATCAAAAGGGTTTATTCGCCAAGCATTTCCGATGCCTTATTTCGATAATTGCATTCTGGCCAGGTCAAGAAAATTTTAAAATATTATTTTGGGAGTCTTTCGGATTAAGGGGAGTGTTTTAGCTTTTGATAGCGGTGCAATAAAAAATTCTGGATTCTTCCAATTCTGGGACTTTTGGATTCTGGAGGGTTATGGCTTCTATATATCAAGGATACACAAAAAGTTTAAAAATTTCCCTATTCTTTCCCGTTCCCAAGATCGCCTGGAAGAACCCGATTTACCGAAATTGAGATAAAAAGAAACATTCTTCATGAATTGGAAATGCATACAAGGATAAGCAATAGAAAAGTGATGATGAAATGAGAAGCGTGATCATTTGAATCTTTCCTCGACAGGCTGTGCAAAATTACTTGTCATTCGTTCTCGTGACTTAGGTCATAGATACACAAGGTCAGGCTGGCTAGAGAGGGGTAAAATCGAGATCTTGGGGTCGGATAGTGGTGAAATCCAGGATTTTTACTATAGTAAATTGCGTTTTTGGCTATTCTTATGTCGAAATCGCTTAAACTGCTCGACAGCACTAAAATTTCCGATTCTTCAGCGGGGGGGTTAATACCCCATGTCTTTCCTCCCTATGTTTTTAAAAATATTACGTAAGTAAAAAATTATTATTGAATTTAACGATTTCTTATAAAAAATTATTATAGACGAAAGCTAACGCATAATATAACAAATCCATAGTGTATTTTTACGAATGACAAAATGCAGAGCGTTTTGGCGCACTTTAAGGTGATAAATATGCGAACATGTATGTACTTGTTAACAACATGGCGACTAGGCGTACATTTTATGAAATATCAGGAGTGTCGAGTTTAACATATTCATTATGCTCGTGAATGAATAATCCTTGTTTGGTGTTTGCCTAATTTATTTGCTATTTATACAATTCTCCTATCTACCAAAAAATTATAAGCTATATTTCACCCCCGAAAAAAGGTTCAACCCCGACTCGAAAAATCTTGCCCCCGGTCGGAGGTCGGGGTCGGGGTTTAGGCCAGGGTTTTTAGGGGTCGGGGTCCCCGTACGATCACTGGTTTATACCTATTATTATTATATATAAAATTGTTAAACTCAACTTATATAACGTAAAAAATTATTATTTCGTATAGGCCCGTATCACGGATCCGGCCAAGGGGGAGCGGACCAAGGTTTTTTAGCATGACCCCCATTAGTACTGGCGCAAATGAAAATTTTTCCAATTAGCATGGGATGACTCACATTAGCGCTCTAGTTATGTACCTTTGTAATACCTATGTAAGGTGTCAGTAATGCATGTGCTTTTCTTTTTTAACATAACTGTTTGAGAATGTCATGATACTCTGCATATCAATATTTTGTTAATCACTTTTTTTTGCTTGATTCAAATAAACAAAGAAAGTTCTTAAATCTCATTTATTTGATTCCTAATGCTCAATAAATTCGAAAGGCTGGCACCGTTCTTACTAAAACAACATCAGAAATGAGAATACGATTGCCATAATTCAATCAAACAACAGCCGCCACTGCGTTCATGATTGAGCAATCAATAGCACAAAGAAGCTAGAACAGAATACAGTGCGAAATTGTCACAAAGTAATCATTTTTTGCTAGTAATCGTCAATAAAATAGACGCGATGAATGCATAATCATTTAGATTGCACGAAGATAGATTTTGGAGTATTTGAATCGCGCGCTCGAAGAACGAGTTGGATTTTTGCTGAAAAATACGTTGAAAAGCGTTAAAATTACTATGCTCTTGCCCAAAAAGTTATCTTACCCGTTAGCCCGTCGTGCTAATGACCAAAATTTTCATAAGCAAGGGGCAACTTTTATTAGCGTGGTGCTAAAAAATCCGTGGAGCGGACCCTTGAAATAGCTCAAGAAAACTGCATTTTTTGAAGTTTTTCGACATGCTCTATCCGTAAAGATAATAAAATTCGAAGTTTTCGAAATTTCTCGCTCAGAGGCTATCAAAAGTGTCGTTTTTCGGTCGCGCTTGAGCCAAAATTAAGTAAAATACAGACTGGCGCGAAGCGCCGAAAATTTGAAGATTTGACGACAAAGACGTGCGATTTTTGCATCTTTCCGTGCATTATCTTGCCCATCAATTTTTTTTTCGGCCAAGGAAGGGGGAGCGCCCCCTTAAATACAGCCCTGTTTTCATAACCAGTCGAACTCGGATCAGTGTGTAAATTCACATGCTTAATGCACAAACTCGGATCGAATTCGGATAATGCACACCTTTAACCTGGTCCCTATGGGGTTGTGCATTATCCAAGTTAGACTGTATACTACATAACTTTAACATTATAAAATTATTACATAACCTAAAATATGTAATGACCTCAGGTCGTTGGCATCATAGGTGCGCAAAGCCTAACTTTCAGGGAGGGTGAAAATCAAAAACTTCAAGATGACCAGATACGTTGTAAAAAATGAATCTAATGCGAGAAAACGATGGTATAGGTTTGAAATCGTTTTCGTGTACTTATTAGCAAACATTTAACCTTTCTGAACTCACAAACATAGCTATATAGCCTTTTTAGACTAAAAGTAGCTGTTTAGCCCATTTTAAAGTCGGGAAAACGGCCATAAATCCTATCGAGACTCAGAACAAAGAAGTATAAAGCATTTCTAAACTTTCACGGTATTTTTCGAGTCCAGAAAATTCTATATAGCTAGTTTCTGAGCGAAAAAAGGGTATATATCAATGTTTTTTTGGTCAAAATGGCTTTACAGCTCTCCGTTTCTTAAAGCTCAGGCAGGAATAATACCCCCTCTCGCCCTTTCCCATGCTCATGTATGATAGGCATGACAAAACAAAAAATCTGAAAGTCCATAAACGTCATAAATGCAGAACAGTCGACTTGATTTTCAACGAATAATTTTATAGATAATTTAACACACCAAATGTTGTATATAATTGTAGGCACTGTAAACCATGCACGATTTTATCGTTTCCGATAAAAAACGTACAACCCCATATTTCCTAAAATGTGAACGAGTTGTGTGTGACTTGCGTCCATATGCAGGTCTCTTGGAGGGTGCAAAAATGTTTCGAACTGTTGAAGTGTAATCAGGTGAACATTTCGATCGAATTAAAAATTAAAAATTAAAATAAAATTAATTAATTAAAAAAGTATAAATTAAAACAAATAGAGCATTGAGACCTTATGCATAAAAACTAGAGCTCTCCTAAAGCAACTGTTGACATCTTCGAACAACGGATCGGTAATACATTTAAATTTGACTTGCTGACGCCGCAGGCATAAATACTGGTACCAAAGTTTATAGCTACCCGGCAATTCTTTTAAAGCTCTTTCAAAAAGAGTATTAATCGAATGAACTGACGCTTTAATTTGCTTTTTATGCTCGATGTATCTCAGCCAGCATCGCACAGAATATGGGTTGCGTAATATATCTTCTTCATAAGGCAGGTCTTCTTCTTCCTGACAAACGTTATGTCAACAAATATATACAGAATAATATTGTATTATAATTATGCATTATCTTTTACAAATACTTCATTTATAAATTATTATATTATCTCTTATTAGATGTAGGTAATTATTCATACTATATTTTATAGATATTTCATTTATAAATTATTGTATTAACTTTTCTTAGGCAGGTATAAGTAAGTAATTTTTTTCATTTTTAATAAATAACCCATTTATAATGTATTATATTATATTTTATTAGGTATTGTAATATTTTCATTATATTTTTATAAAGAATCCCTTTATGAATTATTATATTTTTCATTGGGTATAGGTGATGACTTTTATCTCATTTTTATGAAAAAGAAAAATTATAATAATTTATGGCAATCTGAGTTATATGTGGCTAATGATATGAGACGCGCTTTGTTATACGAAAAAACGTGGATTTAAAAAAATTATTTAAAAAACACAAAGAACCAAATACCATTTAGGAAACGATTATAAAATATAACTTGGTTAATTTATATAATAAAATTTTATTTAATAATTCGAATTATTTAAACTTAAATTAAGGCTTAAATTTAAATTTAAAAATTTGAAATTTCGAATTTGATACTTTGATAAAAAAGCATCTAAAAACTAAAACGACTTAAATGGAAACGGTTAAAATAAGAGAATGCAACCTCGTCGATTCCGAAAAAAACACATTTTATATTGTATTCCTATACGGTCAGGCTCATGGAAAAATTTTTTTGGGTCGCAAATAATGATAAAATTAATTACCTACATAGCCAGTTGAAATTCGATCTAATCCCTGTAGTGTATTTGTCTACCAAATTGCCAAATATGGTAACTTTCACGAATGGGTAAAAGTAGATTATGATAGCTGTAATTTTTTGCAAAGCGTGCATATTATACATGGGCATGCGGAGGGAGGAGAGGGGTATTACTCCCTCATGAGCTTTTAAAATCTGATAGCTATATAGCCATTTTAACCAAAAACATTGCTATATGGCCTTTTTGGACCCAGAAAACTAGCTATTTAGCCTTTTTTGGAATCAGAAACATACTGTGAGTACAGAAATTCTATATAGTCGTTTTTTTCTGAGTCTCAAAAGGGTTTATAGCTATTTTCCCAGCTTTTAAAATAGCTAAATAGCTAATTTCAGTTCAAAAAGGCTATCTATCTATATTTGTGAGTTCTTAAAGGCTATATATTTGTTAAAAATACTAGGAAAAGATAGGTTTAAAGTGATTTCATCGTTTTGCAACAGGGAGGATGTGGGAATCTCCACAAAGCATTTAGCTATACCGAAATTTTCGATTTTCACCCCTCCCTGGAAGTTTGACCTTGCGCACATACGACGCATAATATACGAAAAGGGGAGAAAAAATTTTATGAATATCGCATCAAAAGTGATACTTATAAACCTTCGGAATTTGAAAATTTTAATGCTTATGAATAGGCAGTGCTGACACTTATGCTCTTACATGCAACAGGGAGGATGTGGGAATCTCCCACCTAAAGTTGGGCGTCCCCCACGATTGAAAAATTTGCGCTTTTCGCCGTTTTTAAATTATTTTTGGTCGTGTTGGCTAAAAATTGCAGATCATTCACTCTCTCCTCTAAAAAGGGCTAAGGAGCCTCACCCGAATTTCAAACAGTCACATGTTTATGCAAAATAGCGGATCTAGGATTTTTCTGAGGGGGCAGTAAACCAACTTTTCCAAAACAGTCGAAAATGGGCGCGAAAATTTGCCCTTGACGCGCGAAATAGCGGTTTTTCGAAGTTTTGCGCTTTTTGCTCTCATTTAATAACGCTTGTAGCGCATAGGTGAATAAGGTCGGGGTCGGCAGAAGGGGATAAAATTCGAAAATCCAAAACAGTAAATTTAATCCTCACATTTTTTTGCTGTTTAAACGATTAAAATGGTCAAAAGAGCCTGTAAACGCTTTTTTGTGATTATATCGCATTTTTAAAGCATTTTTAGTCCATTCCAACTGCATTATATCACTTTTAACACTAGAAGATGCAAGAATTGATCAATTTTGCGCGCTTTTTGAGTGAAAAGTACATAAAAATACTCATCCGCGCCGGAAAAATTTTGACATTATTACTGCTTTTGACCTCAAAAATGATGCAAAAAACGTTCCATCGGCTTAAAATCACCGGACAGTACCTGTCCAGCTGATCCTTGGGGAGGGGGAGGATAATAGCCCTCAACTCCCCCTATGTACATGTGTTTTGGCGCAAAATTTTTCCAAGAAAATTTTAATATTTCCAACAAAATTGCTCAGAAAAATTATTAAATTTCTCGATTCAAGCGAAAATTTGACGCAAATCTCCGGTAAATTTGTCGAATTAAAGCGTAGGAAGGTTTAGAAGTCTGAATTACTGCTCAATCCCCTGTATTCGTAGCATTTGACGTAAAAGGTCGAAAATTTTTAAAACTAATGGCTTAAAAAGAGAAGAAAACTATGCTGAGACAGCTGTTTTTGCTCTTGAAATCATTTTAATATCAATTCTCTGAGGAAAAATATGATTTCGAGCCGCCTAGAAAGTAAATAAATGTCACTCATAGGCAGACTAGAATCCCGGATTCAGTTTCGGGGGCGGGGCACGACCAAAATTTTAATAAAACATAAGGAAGGACCAAAGGTAAATTTTGCTACCCACTTCCCCTTTATATGGTGAGAGTCCAGGGAACTTCCGCTGGCTTAGGGGGTCTGCTGGGAGTACGCTCAAACGACAATAGCGGGTTCGGGGCAGAGCCCCGGAAAATTTTACAGAAAAAGCACCGCACATTTTAATGGTAAGGTTAAAATTTTTGTAAAATCAGCCTAATTTCGGTTCTGATATCAGTCTTAAAATAGTCAAACTTCATCAGTAAAATTTTTCATCATAGATAAAAATGTCTATCATTCTTACTTCCTGCACGGATCTTATTTTATACGTAAACCCTGCAAAAAAACAGAAGACATTTGTGGAAATTATGCTTTAGATTGTTTAAGGATTGAATATGGAGTGTTTTGACTGTGCGCTTAAGAATAAATATGTAATAATTAATAACTGTGAAATCCGCACTGAAAATTTTTGCGATTATTTACTATAAAAGCCATGGGGAGTAAAAGAAAAATCATTCTTAAATTTCATTTCGGGGAGGGGGACACGTGCCCTCTGATCTCCCCCTGGATACCGTCCTGCTAATCTGTATTACTCGGCCCGAAAAAGTTTGAGTTTTCCTGCACTAAACGATAGAAATTGTCAAAATAATAGAAGCAATCGGCGAAAAGCGCCGACTTTTTCGATTTCACGTCGCAGAACAGCATCATATGAACATATTCCTAAGTCCTTGGACATACCAAGTTTTTATGAGGTGCATTCCCCCTACTCTGCTCCGCTGGCTACGCTAATGCTATGGAGTATGGAAACACCAGAAAATAGGCGAGTGAGTTTCGTCGAAATTGATGAGGTTACCATAATTGAGTAAAATTTCGAAGAACAGAAACTCACGAAAATAAGCTTTGCTGCGCTCATGTTCGAGCTTCTGATCAAAGCGGTAAGAAATCCAACTTGACTTCACGATGAAAGAATAAATCGTTATTGCACGAATGACGAGTCAAACTAGACGTTGATTATCCTGACTGAGAAAAAAAAGACTACAGTAACTAAATTTAAAAAATATAAACTCACGCGCAAATAACCTTTTTGTCACTTTGACTTGAAAGTTTAACTCGATAAGTTTATATATAAATTCTTCCAATACTAGATCAGTTACAGGCCGCAGGCTTAGTCGCCTGAGTTCACAAGAGTCAAGGATGACTTGTTCATAAGCAGCATCGCGCTTTGAAAGAAAAGCCTTGTGTTATTTTGGGAGATTTTAATCTTCCCGATATTGACTGGGAATTCATAATGCCTCCACCATCTGAGATGAGTATGCTCTTCGCTGATTTTGTGAATCAAAAAGGGTTTAGACAAATTATTGATTTTCCGACGCGTAATCAGAATATTTTGGATCTAATTTTAGTTAATGACGAATCCTTGATTTTATCGCATACAAGGTCCGCCCCATTCAGTTCTAGCGATCACGATTCTATAGAGTTCAAGGTACGAATGCTTCATACGAACGAAACACAGCCAGAATTATTCTTCAACTTTCACAAAACCGATTTTATAGCATTAAACGCGTTCTTAATGACCGTAGACTGGGTAAATATTTTTTCTTCCTGCGTTTCTGTTAACGACTTTTGGTCACAGTTCAAATTCGTATTAGAAATGGCCTTTGAAAAATTTATCCCAAAATGCAAACGAAAACATTCTTATAATAAGTACCCCCGACATATTCTTAAAATGCAAGCAAAAAAGCTGAAAATTTGGCGAAACTTTGAAGTACAGCCTTCACTTGTAAACAAGACCAAACTCGCTGAAATTACGAAGTTAATAAAAGTGAAATTAAAAATCATTTATGTAAAATCGAGGAAGACGTTGTAAACTGTAAAAACATAAAAAAGTTATATTCATACGTCAAATCTCAGAGCAAAATTAAGTCGGTCATTCCTCCGCTAAAATTCAACGGAAAACTTATCCAAAATGATATTGAAAAGGCTAACAGTCTAATCGATTATTTTCTTTCTGTTTTCGTTCATGATAACCTTAATTTACCAGAATTTCCAGACAGATTTGGAAAAAAACTAAATAATATGATAATAATACCCGAATGTGTTGATATACATCTGCTCGGTTTGAAAGCTTCCTTATCTTCGGGACCTGACTCTATACCTAACATAATCTTGAAAAATTGTGCAATCTGCCTGCTGGTCCTTTAACCACAATTTTCGAAATTTCCTTCCGTACACATACGCTTCCTGACGATTGGTTAATAGCTAATGTTTGTCCGGTATTTAAAAACAAGGAACTCCAGACAACATGGAAAATTATCGCCCCATTTCACTTACATCTACTTGTTGCAAAGTTTTTGAAAAAATAATGAAAAACTCCCTGACAACTTTTTTGGTTAAAGAAAAAATTTTGAATCCAGCACAACTCGGTTTTTTGAGTAGCAAATCTACTTGTACCCAACTACTTGCGTGTCTTAATGAATGGGTGCAAAAAATTGGATAAAAAACAAAATATAGATGTTGTCTACATTGATTTTGCGAAAGCTTTCGATACAGTATGTCATGCCAAACTTTTGCATAAATTGAAACATTTAGGTATTGGGGGTGATATCCTGTTGTGGATTTCGGCCTTTCTGTCTAACCGTAAACAATGCGTCAAAATAAACAATACATTTTCAAGGTCAATACCAGTAATAAGTGGTGTCCCAAAGGGTACAATTTTGGGACCAATACTTTTCCTTGTATATATTAATGACCTTCTTGGTGCTCTTCATGACGACCAATCACAGGCAATGCTTTTCGCAGACGACGTGAAAATGTTCCGAGTCGTAAACAACATTATGGACTCTTACTAAATTACAAGATGACCTTAATCACTTACATATATAAAGTAAAGTTTATTGCAACAGCGAAAATACGTCATCAGAAAACATTAACGAAGAGAAAAATGTACAGTCGCGGAAAATGTAGAATACAGAATAAAGACATTAAAGCAATAATGCGAATACAGCTCGCACCAAGAAGAAACATTGCTGTGCAAGGTCATAAAGGCAGTGCTCTTACTTATGACTAAGGTTTATTCTCCATAGTTCATTTTTAGATTTTCTAATTTTAGCCTAAACATATTACTACTGGAAGCGTTTACCACTGATTCGGGGAGCATATTCCAAACATTTATTATTCTGTGACTGAAAAAATATTTCTTCAAGTTAGATTTTAGAGCAGTGACTTTTAATTTTAATGTGTTGGTGGATCTAGTGTTGTTGTCTGATAATGTGAAGAAGTCATTTACATTAACATCAACTGCAGAATGAAACATTTTGTACACCATACTTAAATCGTACAATAACCTTCTATTCTCTAGATATTCCAGATTCAATACCTGAAGTCGATCCTGATAAGACATGATGTTTGGATAACGGCACCCTAAGACACGTTTAGTAAAGTATCGTTGAACCTTTTCAATGTTACGAATATTTTGCTTTGTATGTGGTGACCAAACAGAGGTCGAATATTCTAAAAGAGGCCGTACATAAGTTTTATAGGCCATTGTGAGAAGTGTCAAATCCTTACTTTTGAAACAGCGAAAAATATGTGACATGCGATGAAAGGCCTGCTTCACAAGTTTGCTTATGTGAGCAGTAAAATTAAGTTTTTCATCAATTAATATGCCTAAATCTTTTACAGGGGATTTTGAGGTTGAGACGAGGCTATTATTTATTGTGTAAACCATTCGAGAATTATTATGACCAAAATGAAGGACCTGACATTTTGGTAAGGATAAAGAAAGCTGCCAAAAATCTGACCATTCAGAAATTCGATTTAGCAATTTTTGAAGATGGAAAAAGTGCTCAGACTTTGCATAAATCTTAATATCATCTGCAAAAATAAGCATGTTTGAATAATGATCAGTTAGTAAAGATGTAATGTCATTTATGTAGAACAGAAATAAGATTGGACCCAGGACGCTGCCCTGTGGTACACCACTAAAAACACAGGTCTCATTTGAGAAATTTTTAGCGATTCTAACTCTCTGAGTCCTATTACTAAGAAAGTTTTTAATCCATTTAAGTACGTAACCTTGAATACCGTATTTTGACAATTTGAGAACCAGTTTACTGTGAGAGATGGAATCAAACGCTTTTGCAAAATCCAAGTATATAGCGTCCATGGGCTCTTTATTGTCTACATTGTTAATTATCTTATTTAAATAGCACAAGAGTTGCAATTCACATGATTTTTTAGGAAGAAAACCAAACTGTTCAAACGAAATCAAGTTATTTCTTTTAGCATAATCCATTAACTGAGTTTTCAAGACTTTTTCAAGAATTCGGCAGCTAACACAAGTTAAAGAAATCGGACGATAATTAGAAGATAAAGATGCATCGCCTTTCTTTAAGACTGCAATTACAAAAGCAGTTTTCCAAATTTTGGGTAAGGTTCCAGACAGTAAGGATACTAGAAAAATTTTTTTCAAAGGAGTTTTCAAAGAATAAGCTAATTTTTTGAAAAGAATACTTGGAAGCCCATCAGGTCCACTTGAAGGTGAAGAACTCAAACCTTTTATAGCAGCTATAATATCGTCTTCCGTACACGAAATATGATCAATAATACTTTCTGTAAAGGGTGTAGGTAAATCAGGTAAAATGCCATTATCGAGGGTGAAAGCATCAGAGAATAAATTGTTAAGTAGATTAGCTTTTTTAGATTCGTCAAAAATGCATTTACCGTTTTCATCCTTTAGGGGTGGAGAACGCGTTTTATCCTGTAAACGTTTACCAACGTAACTGTAAAATTTCTTTACGTTTGACTTTTCAACGAGTTTTTGTTCGTTTTTACAGTAATGCTCATGAACAGCACTTTCTAAAGAAGCAGTAATTTGTTTGTATTCATGCTTTAATTGAGACGTTTTAAATTTTTTGAGCTTTCTCCACAAGTTTAACTTTTTTCGCTGTAATTTTTTTATGACTAGAGGGTATCTTTTTGGTGATTTGCTTTTGAAAGGGATAAATAGACATACACCTTCATTTATAATACACAGGAATTTTTTATAAAATTCATCTATATTTGTGCAGTCAAAGAAAGCTTCTTCCCAACTAATATAATCAAGGTAAGTGGCAAAATCAACGTAATTTCCACGATTAAAATCTCTAATTTTTTCAATATTTCTTGATTTCTCAAAATTTGTTAGAAATTTAAAATCAATCTGACTGTGATCACATGTGCCCATTAATGGTGGTAATACAGAAATATCAAAACATAAGCTCATGTTGTTAACAAAAATAAGGTCTAAAATGTTATCAGAACGAGTAGGCTCGGTAACTAATTGATAAAAATTATGACTAGTTACAGTAATCCAGAAAAGACGTGAGCTTTTGTCAGATGGAATTTTGGTTTCAGACCAATTAATTGACGGAAAGTTGAAATCACCTAGGAGCACAGTAGGATAGTTGTCTCGAAGACAATAATCAATGAGCTCACAAACCGTTTTTGTCTGGTTGAAGTCGTAATGAGGAGAACGATAAATTAATATTATTCTCAGAACAGTGTTTTTTAAAAAAGAGATCTAGAACTAAGGATTCAGCCATGCTATATTCGTTTGGAAAACTAAAAATGCTAACTTTTATAGATTTTCTAACCAAAGCACAAACACCACCGCCTTTATAAGCTCTATCCTTTCGAAAAACTTGAAAGTCTGAATTATAGAAAACGCTACCATCGGGAGTATCTTTGTTGAGCCATGATTCGGTAATAAAAACAAAATCGTACCTTTTCAAGAATCGAATCCAAAAATACAGTTTTATTGTTTATACTACGAACATTAATTAAAGTAGCCTTTAGAGAATTTACACAGCCTAATCCCTAGCAGTCAGCAATGTTCGATCTTGGTTTAAATGTAAGGTCAGAGTTGTGGCAATTAAAAAATATCCGCAGCAAAATGCAACACGTTACATCTAGGAAATAAAAAACATGCGTTTCGATTACCATTTAGGAACAACAGATATTCAAGAGAAAACTACATGTAACGATTTAGGCATTTTATTTTCATCGTCTCTTAAGTTTACGAGTCACGTGCATAGCATTAAAGTAAAAGCCTTACAACGGACTAACTTGATTTTACGTTTCTTCAGATCTAAGAATCGAGACTTACTAATACGCGCTTTTAAAATTTACGTTAGGCCCATATTAGAATACAATAGTCGAATATGGAATCCACATCTACTGAAGGATATAGATGCCTTAGAATCTGTGCAGAGATATTTTATGGGTCCAAAAGTTACTTATTTGAATAGAATTAAGGAACTTAAATTGGAATCCTTGGAATATCGGCGCACCATTTTCGACCTTGTTTTTTGCTACGAAAATAATCCACTAATCTGTTGTATTAAATGTGAATGACTTTTTCAAATTGAACCATTCTGTAACAAGGGGGCATTCATTAAAACTCCAAAAACCACTTGTAAAAACTGACTCGGCCAAATAATTTTTTACCAGTAGAATACTTACTTTATGGAACTCGCTTTCCGAAAATGTAACAAAACCTACCGCCGCATTATTTAAAAAGCTATTTCCGAAATTTTATTTCCAGTAAAAGGTCACTCATTAGTGGATTTGGATTAAAATCCCTCGTGTCCCTTTGTAGTGCAGCGTTTTTCATTACTTCGACAGTTTCGTTATATATTTTGCCGTTGTAACCGTTAAAACTTTTGTGTACAGTATATTGTATTATCGCTGGCTACAGTAAATTACATTACATTTTATTAAAGAAGGGCGGACAGGCACGTTAAGCTCTGAGGGGAAAGGGGGTCTCGACCCCCCCTAATTCAGAAAATTCGGGGAAAGATAGGACTTTTCAAACGTTATGCTGTGCTATTTTTGGCTTTTTTGGGCTTAGTCCCCTCAAAATAGGACGGCCAGGTACGTGCCTGACGGCGAAAAAAACGGAAATTCTTCGATATCCAGTTATCGATTCTAGATAATCTGTTTCACACAAGTTTGGGCATAAATCTTGAAATCTTTGACCGACAATGAGCTGACTAATCGCTGTTATAGCATTGATTGTTATCGTAATCCGTCGGCTTACTAGATCGGAAATTTCTTAAAATTTATACTCAAACTTATATGTGAAACAGACTATAGACTCTAATCCAGAAATAAACATACATATGTATGCACTATGCACCTACGTCAAAGGCAGTTTAGGATGACTCTCAGAATAAAAAATTAGAAATTTTGGCAGAAAATATGGCAAATGGAGGGCAAAAATAGTAGAAAAATTGGAGATTTTTCATTGAAACTGCTTGGTAGTTTACTGAAGCTGTAAATTACATACGTCCTAGTTTTAATGGTATTTTATACCAGATTTTGCCCAAAAACTCAATTTTAGACGCTCCTTGCCCCAGATCGACTGAACCCTTCCCACCAGATTGGTCATGCATTGCATTTTGGATCTCTATCCCACCCCTAATAGTAGGTATTTCATAATATATGTGCATGGAATCAATGTAATTGATTGCAACGGTTAAAAGCACGTTATTTTCACTATGTATACATAGATTCTATCCCGAAAATCCTAATTACACACCCACGTTATCGTGCCTATAGCATCTTGACAAGCGTCGGGTGCATGCTTATAAGACTCCTTATAATCTTATCCTTTTTCTTGTTGATGCTTATGGTATTGCACGATCATAAGCAAATGATAATGCTTACAAGTAATCAGGTAAGATATCAAATTCTTATAAGATAGTTTGTACCATCTTGCATATTTGCCTACCTTAGCTTTTTGCTTATATACGCATTCATAAGCAAGGCGAGAAAAATGACAAGTATCTTTGCAAGATTTGATAAGTAAAAAGCAATTTTATAAGAAAATTAGCTGCTTGTTGCTTACAAGCATGAATAAGCAACTTATAGGTCATAGTATGCATTATCGCAAGACAACTTTTTGCTTGTTTCTGCTTGCAAGCACTGACAAGCAAAAGCGCAAGCATAAATTTTAAATATATCTACGGATTTACAGTGACGTTTTATCAGACTGACCAGAAACGATTTGGAATGAAGTCAAATTCTTGTAGGTACAGAGTCTGATTACTTTAACTTTATGGTTTTCTTGATTCAATTAATCCGCATGCGTATAGGCAATACAAAATGGTTAAACGGAATTAATAAAATTGAATTAAAATTAAGTCAATTAAATAAAATGAGTCTATTGAAATTTTCACAAGCGTACTAGTTACTGCCAAGCAACTCCAGATGCAGAAAATATTGCTAAAGCTAGTGGTGCACCTGCCAGTCTCCTCATAAGGTTATTTATTGTGTATTATTCATCCTCCTCGGCTTTTTTCAAGGAAGGCTATAATTGTATATATAAACACGTTGAACCAATCGTGCTTATAAGTCATGAAAACAGGCCAAAATTCTTACAAAAATAATTAAACGCTTATAGTTTTATTCAGAATCCAAAATCTTGTAAGACGTTGAAAGTCTTAGCCAACCTTCAGCTATCGGAAATTTTTGAAAACTTTATATAGGACTAAATAAAATGTGCTGGGTTGCTGCCGTTTTTGGTCCGAAATTCGCATTTTCACGTCAGAAATAGCTTTTTGTGAATCACACAATAATCGTGGTGGTGATCATTCCTGGGCATGGGGGATTTGGGGGCATGCACCATAAGTGGCAGCTCCAAAGTTCTGGAGAATTCAAAATTTTTTGAGTCGAATATTGGCCTAAAAATGGTGCTATGATGAAATTCACCATTTTTGAACGTTTCTCGTCGAGCTATATCGATTGGCATCAAAGAATCCAAAAAAAACATAAAATTTTTCAAAAATGAAGATGGAAAATGGAAATAAGCAAATGCCTACCATGAAAATAAAAATACCCAGCAATACCGCCAAATTTCAATTTTTGAATTTTTTGCTTTTTTCATGATTTTTTATGCCAATGGTTGACGAGGAATGTTCAAAATGGTGTTTACTTTGCTATAGTATAATTTTTAAAGCCAATATTTGACTTTTAAAAATTTTGCACCCCCAGAACTTTGAAGCCGCCTACCTACAGTCATGCTGATGCTGCTTTTGGTCATATGTCTGAAATGGAAGAAATTCAGCCTATGGTTTTGATTTCCAAAAAAAACAAAATATTAATGGAGATATATTGTAGTGTATATTACAATGAAATTCGTTTTTTGTCCACCTATGTATATAGCTGCCCCCATGTTTATCTTGAAGCTGTGAGGGACATACCTACATACATACATAAACAAGATTTAAACTTTAGACGCTTATAATTATGCACAACCAAGTTGATGTTGTCAAATCTTGGGCAATTTCAAAAAATCTTATACTTGCTTATAAGCACTTCTCTATGCTATTAAACCCGTGAAGATTATGTTTCAAGTTCATATCAAGTAAATTCAAAATATCACGATTATCAAGCAAAGCACGCATGCCTAACTTGGAGCATCTTGCACAATAATTTTGTGGTTGTGCTCAGTGCACTGTAGCTAAGACCGGCTGCCAAAACTTTTTTGATCAGGCACATGCAAGAATATGCTTATAAGATGCTTGCACGTTTTTATATGCAGTCAGCTGGGATCGTGTATAACTGCTTGTAGGGCAAGCACTTGCAAGCAGAACTATAAGTATGCTTGCAAGATAGAAATTCTTGTAAGATTCGGATAAGCAAGGTTTTACCAAGCATTTCAATAAGAGTTCAAAATTTCTTGTAAGTTTGTTTTGTAAGAATTACGTTTTCCTGTAAGTTGACAAGTAAGCACATGACAAGCAAAAGGTACAGCACTTGCAAGAAAACTAACAAGCAATTATATAAGATCTTATTCGTAAGCATTGCAAGCACACATAACGTGGGTTGTCATAAATCAACCCTTAAACACGATGATTGTGTCCCGATTCTCCGACCGTCCCGATTCTCCGCCTAATGTTGAAAGAGTTTTTTTTAAATTCGCGAGAATCTCGTTTCTCCGACCGTCCTGATTCTCCAACCGTCCCGATTCTCCGACCATCCCGATTCTCCGACCATGGTAAGATTTAACAAGTTTTGACTGCGACTGCATCGCACGATTTATAATGCAGTACCTACGAACGCATACATATATATTTATTCAATCGACCACTTATAAATGTAGGTACATGGATACCTATTTATTCGATTAACCAGCGTACCGAATACGATGAAACTCTGCTCTGACTTATTAAAATAGAAACAAAAAAATGGAAAATGCATATTAGACAAAAATATTTAGCGTCGTTTTCAAGACGTTTGACATACAAAGGTATATAACTGCATTAATACTAAAAGTCTGAGCTAGGCAAGGAGACAATCCCAGTTGATACTGTGTTGCAAGTAATCGCTTATTTTGTTAAAATGGCTCTACTGCAGTAGAATGGACATGGTTTAACGATATATTCTTAACTTTCTCGAGATTAGGGATGACAAATCGAATGTCATTATTTATATACTTTGATGTAACTTCTCTTTATTCTCACTTTTTAGAGTCAAAATGAAACGAATAATTGTAATGTCAGACAGAAAAAAATTACTTTCGATTTTACTGAATGACAAAAATAATACGTTATGAAAAAAATCCGTAAAATTACATAATGATTCAATCTCTTAATAGGTCCTTTATTACATGTACATATGTGCAACCGCTATTCAGCAGTTGATTGACATGTGGTTTATGCCACCTGTCATATTTGAATCTGGATATGTCGGAGAATCGGGAAAAGTCGGAGAATCGGGACGGTCGGAGAATCAAGACGGTCGGAGATTCGGGATGGTCGGGGAAAAGGGACGGGCTGAGAATCGGGACGGTCGGAGAAACGAGATTTTCGCGAATCTTAAAATAACCTCTCCTAGCATTAGGCGGAGAATCGGGACAGAGCGAACACGATAGACTAGCATTTTAAACATCGCTGAAAACTTCCGCTTAACGTAGTGGTAGAACATCTGATTGTCGTCGAAGGAACACGGGTTTGATTCCCTCTGCAAGATTTTTATTTAGCGCACTTATTGTATGTCACGTAGGTACTGTTTATAGTCTGTTTCACATAACTTCGTGCATAAATTCTATAAATGTTCGTCGACAATAGGCCGAGGATTACGATATTTATATATAGAGCTGCACACTGCAAATTTTACTACCCGGGTATCCGGCTATTTCATTACCCGGGTAATTCGGGTACCCGGGTATACCCTAATAATCTGATAGAGCAGAAAATTACCAAATTTATACAAAACAGTTTTGACAATTCAAGCTTCTAACAAGAAAACTACGAATTACTAACTTTGTCTGAAGATATTTTGAGTGATTCAGGTTTTTAAACGCAATGCTGGAGCTTTACAAAAAGAAAGAACAGTAACTGGCGGCGCTATGCGCCGGAAAATGTTGCCGTTTTTGCACATTAAACTCAATTTATACCGCTTAAATCATACAAAACAGACAAATTAATGCCGGCGCGAAACGCCGGAAATTTTTAGAAATTCCTAACCCTTTTACCTGGCTTGTTCTTCCTAAAATCTCGTTGCACATGTACAACGAGATTTTACGGCTGCGGGACGTCTGAGGTGGCGAGCGGGATCCGGGGCAGAGTCCCGGAAAATTCTGAAAAAAAAACATTTTAATGTTGAATAGTAACGTTAAAATTTTCGCAAAATCGGCCAAATCTCGGTTCGGAAGCAAGCCCAAAAACACTTAAAATTGATGAACTCCTACATTGCACAAACTGATCTGAAATGCGCTTTTCGACCTCTGCTGGGTACATAGCGCAGCAACGGGTCGCTGCCAATAAGATATAGAAAGATGTATCTATAAAAATTTTGTTCTTACCGTTTTCAGGCCCATTTGTGGCCTTCTAATTAACAAAATGCAGTTCATAGAACAAAAAATGCGCAAAAAACATAAGAAAATTTGGCCATTCCTTCCAATTAAAATAGGATTATGTGTCCTTGTAAAGAAAGATAAACGAAACAAAGAATAGACAAACTGGTACACAAAAGACAAACAAAGCAGAGAATAGACAAACTGGTTCACAATCATATTTGCACTTTTACTATCATGCTCAACAAGCATGCGCAGTTTCATTCAAGGAACAAATAGTGCATTAAATTACTAATGTGATGTGGAGTGCTAGCTGATTCAAGCTTTTAAATTTGTTGGATCTATATAGCAATAAATAATAATGACTCGGTGCGGAAAATTTTGTAGTTTTTGCCTTTTTGAACTTAGTTTTCTGGACATACATTATTGCAACAAAAAAATCATTAATATTTCTGAAAAATTTCGGGGGTAGGTACCCTCAATGCCCCCCCCCTGGCTACGCCTATGGCTGACTGCATTTGGAACATCGATAGGCTTTGAACCAGGTCTAACTAAAACAGTTGCGCGCACGATGTGAATAAAATTTGCAGTTTAAATTTATATAATGGTCACTGAAGTGAATGAATTATAAAAAAAGCGTCGCTAACAGATAATTTCTTGTTTAAATTTGTTTACAATGAAGAATAAGAAGAATTCGGCACAAATAAAATAATGTAACTAAAGAGCTGAATAATGGAATATGCCTAGACCGTATGCGCGATATATTGTGATAATAGGAAATATTAACAGACTCGCTTATTTAACATTTTACGGTTGATTATATCAAATCACATTTACATTGTGATTCAGTCGCACTTTAGAAGCAATATGTTTCTAGGTTTCTAATTCAATTCTTAGCACATATTGCATAGCTGCAGTGCTAATTTTCCATTTTATATTAGGGGATCCGGGTACCCGGGGTACCCGGGTAGTAAAATTATTGGATCTAGTATACAATTTACCCACCAACGTTTTTTGTGTAGTGTGTAATATGTAATGTGTTATGTGTAATGTGTATTGCGTAATGTGTCATGTGTAGTGTGTAATACGTAATGTGTAAAGAGTTCATTTAACACATTATACATTACACGTGACACATT
Source organism: Mermis nigrescens (assembly GCA_036768485.1). Taxonomy (NCBI): domain Eukaryota; kingdom Metazoa; phylum Nematoda; class Enoplea; order Mermithida; family Mermithidae; genus Mermis; species Mermis nigrescens. The sequence continues at coordinate 361,441 of JAVLUZ010000608.1, read as the reverse complement.
ACAATACATTATGGATCGGCTAAAAAACGTTGGTGGGTAAATTGTATACTAGATCCAAATTGTTTTCTACCCGGGTACCCGGGTGGGTACCCGCGTGCAGCTCTCAATGCTATAATCACAATCTGTCAGCTTATTGCCGTAGATAGTTTTAAAATTTATGACCGAACTTTTGTGAAACAGACTATAGATGCTTCAGTTAAGTCTATGTGGACGGTTTAGTGCATTAAAAATGAAGGAATAGCGGCCGCTCGCCCCCACACAACTTTTCTGTCGAGTTACAGTAAATCACCAAGTTAGGCATACTGTAGCCTTCATAAAAATTGATAGAAAAAGCTCTCGAATAAGTGAAACAGACTACAGCCAGTAGCCATGAGAGGTTAGATGGAGTAAACTAGGAGCGACTTTGCAAACCAATAGCAAACATCGATGCATTTAAGACAATCAAAGAAACTGTTGGTTAAAAGCAGTAGGAACATAGGTGGGCGGCACCAAAGTTCTGGGGGTGCAAGATTTTTGCGAAGTCAAAAAATGGCCTCAAAAATGGTAGTATGGCGAAAAACACTATTTTCAACGTTTCTTATCGAGCACACTATCCATTGGCATCAAAAAATTGCGAAAAAATTCTTAAGAAATTGAATTCTGGGGGTATTTTGGTTTCTGAAGGGTGCATACCCCCAAACTCATCACGCCCAGGTACGATTAGGAAACGCGTACGCTTACGGGAAACAGACTTATAGTCTGTTTCATTTAAGTTTGCTATTTTCTTTTGAATTTTTCCGCAAGAATCAGGCTACAAAAGTGCTTTAAAATTTTGCTACAGTTATGCGTATTAGCAACGGCATACGTCTCTATATGACTCGATATACTGTAGAATATCATATTTATCGTATTAGTTTAAAACACTTTTGTAGGAACTTTTAATTTTTTAAAAACCTCAAAGCTAAATGAAACTTGCATGCCCGCAACAATTGTGTGCATTAATCAATTGGACGCCAGGTTTGCTTGCTATAATGCAACAAAATAAAACACCTCTAGATATCATTGCAATTAGTTTTCTATCAATTACGACACGAAGCAAGTCAGCGTTACGACTTGTAAGCAATTTAGAAGAAGTTCACGCGTTTTCTAAAACTTAGCGATTTACATATTACAACATTAAATTTTGCGAATATTATAATACGAGTAAAAATGAACATAATTTTCGTAATATTATTAAAAGATCATATTGCAACAAGACATAATGCTCACGTATTCTAATTATACATATAAGATGTTCAAAATTGCGTCGCTGCTAGCTCATAGTCAGCTCATTTTACATCTTTAATAATCCTCAATTCCAAGTGTATTCGTCTTTTTTGTTCCATTGAAGCATTTTCCTTTGCTAGTTTTTTAATTAGCATTATTTGCGTACATCAGTCAGTAAACACATACGGTAACATGCCACAATAATGACAGCAGTCCAAGAACGCGGTAAACAATATTGTTCTGAACATTACCATTATCATTTTTAAACAAGACAACCTTACTATATTTAAAGTTATCAAAAGTTTCAGCATAAACTTTACGCTGATTTTGAGTGTAAAGAACACTTACACTCAGATTCGTAATCCTGATATAACATAAAACATATTAAAAAAATTAAGCTTCTGCAACGCTCTGAATTAAATTAAATTTGTGTAAACTTTACATAACTAAAGTGTAAAGAAAACATGCAGTCAGATTCGTAATCCCGACCTTACTGAATATATTTTGAAACATTTACATTTGCACAGCTCTGGAAGTAAAATAAATTTGTACTATTAACAACACATTAACAATAAATGAATAGTGCAAACTGTACACCACAACTGGGTGTAGAGAAAACCAACTGTCAAATTCATAATTCTGACGTTACGTAGAGCATTTTGAAAAAATTAGGCTCACGCAAAGGTGTAGTAGATCTTACGTTAATTTCTAGAGTAAACTTTACACAACCACTGAGTGTAAAGAAGATTCTAGTCGGGATCGTAATTCTGATATTACTCTGATATAGCAAGAAGTCATCAGTACGAGAAAGAATCAAGGAAGAAGAAAGAAAATAAGGAGAAAAATAAATGAATAAATAAATAGAAAAATAAAAAAGCAAATACTAATTAAGAAAAGAGAAAGGAAAAACAACAGGAAAAAACAAAGAAAGAAAAACAGGCGTATAAGTGCAGCATGCTATTAGTAAGAAAGAAACAAAAAGGACGCGTGAAATAGCACAAGCGTACAAAAAAATATTATGAGAAATTACGTGTTTTGTGATGTGCAAAAGTCTAAATGAAACAGAAAAAGTAGGCAGGATAATATATGGAAAACTTACATAAAAAAGAAGAAGAAAGAAAGACAAGAACGTAAAAAAATCGTATAAAGTGACGAGGTCATCAGAGAGGAACTAGGTTGCTACAGTTTCGTGCATTTAATCCTCTAATTGTCGCTGCAACCTAACGGCACCAGTCTAGGCAGGCGCGGATTTAGGGGGGCGGGGGAGGCGGGGGGGGGGGCCGCCCCCTCATTGACCCAAAATAGTGCGCAAAATTAAGGATTTTTGACCGATTTTTAGCGATTTTCGGGTTAAAACGGCTAATTTTTCCGCACAACTCAGGGTTCCGTCCCCCCCTTAGGGTTACCGCCCCCCTTAGGAAAATCCTGGATCCACCACTGAGTCTAAGTGACTAGACTGCCTCTCATTAGATAAAAAGAAGAAAAAATTAATTAAATAAAGCAATCAATGAATAAATAAATAAACGAATTAAAATTATAGATACTATAGATATTATGATAATAATGGTAATAATAATATTAAAATTAATAATTAAAAAATAGAAAATTCATAGAAAATATATAAATAGTCAAATAAATAAATAAATGCAATAAAAAATAAATAAATAAAATTAAAATGAAAACATTGTAAACCTACACGTGAGATATTGCCGCAACCTGGCCTGTTCAATCACCTGAGGAAACACAATGAGTAAATAGATAGCGAGAGCAAGACAGGAATAGAAAATCTACATCGATGTGTCCCAATCATAGGTGGGCAGGGCAGCACCAAAATTGTGGGGGGGTGAAAAAATTTTCAATAGTCAAAAAATGGTCTTTAAAGTGGTCGTATGGCAAAAAAAACACCATTTTTCGACGTTTCTCATCGATCACTATCCAATAGCATCAAAAAATCGCTAAAAAAGCAAAAAAATTTCCAAAATTTGAATCCTGGGGGAGTATTCTGATTTCTGGAGGGAGGTATTTCAACTTCTGGGGGTGCATACCCCCAAACCCCCATGCCCATGTGTGGTCCCAATACTATAAATATGCCATGATAATAATAACATTAATAACGAAAAAATACTCTAAAATTGAATAAGAAATAAGTCATTGTAAACCTACACATGAAATACTGCCGTACCTGGCCTGCTTAATCATGTGAGGAAATACAACGAGTCAACAAAAAGTTTGAGCTGGACAGGAATAGAAAGTATAAGTCAGTGTGGTATTAATCAACATGTATGAAAAAATAGAGTCCTCACGATGGCCTGAAGACAAATAAATATTAGATGTTAACCACTTTACACCACTGTTAAGTGTAAACAAATGCACCTAAATGGCGTATTACTTTTGATTCATGTTACATTTTTAGACTTGAGATCAAGTCCAGACTCAAGACCGGAGAAGTTGACAGAAAAAACAAGACAGAAACACGTTTAATACAACCAATTTTTGACTTTACACCTCCCGAAATGACTAAATATTAATGTAAATAGACGCAATTAGCTGTGACGTGTACCCATTAGAAAGAACTTTAATTTTTATCCTATCGGACCTATCCCAACTTTTCAACGGGGAAAGTGGCGAACAAAAAACGGACAAAAACGTATTTTCCACCATCCAACACATTGTAAACTTTAAAAATCTAAACCTATAGTCTTTCCACGAAACCTATGCATGGCAATCAATTTTTAGCACTCAAGCGAGTAGCTACAAAAGTGTCTTCTAGGCAGCCTATTGTAAATAAAATTAGCAAAACTTTACATGCTTGTCAGTTGCAATGCAAAGTATCGTGACTTTTGCTTTAGTTTAAACCACTTTTGTAATTGATTTGCATTGATTCAGGATTTGTGATCCATGCACAAGGTTTCGTGAAATAGACTATAACTCCTATGTAAAGAAATTCGGTTTGGGCCAATTTGTAGCCTTTGAATCTTAGTACATTCGCATGCGGAAAACTTTTGTTCCGGAAATTTGAGATATTTACAAATCAAAATAGGAAAAAACGTGTTTTTTTCGCCCATTTTACACCCCTGATTTCGAACTTTGACTCAATATTGAGTTTTTCCGAACACGATTTGCTGTGACGTGTAGCCCTTAAGAGGTACCTACTTTATTTCTATGTTATTCAATTTATCCCGAACTTATTAGCGGAAAAGTTGGCAGAGAAATCTTAGACAAAATCTGTTTTTTACACCAACCACTAGAGTATGAAGTTTAAACTCCTAGATCTACCTTCGTTTTGAGTGTACACAAGTTTGCTGGTAAGCCGGAAGTAGCCCTTGAGGCGTAGTACATTTTTGCTGGAACAAATTTTTGGGGACTCATAACCGGAGTTGTTAGCAGACAAATTGCAGGCCGAAATGTGTCATTTCAACCTCAGATTGTTTAAACTCTTTTCACTGCCACTCTGGAAATAAGTCACTTTTCAAAAAAAGTGCCATCTAACTTTTGTAGCTGCTCGATGTACGGTGGAAAATTATTTTCCATGCACGAGGTTCCTTGAAATAGACTATACTTTAGATTATAGTCTGTTCCATTCCAAACAGCTCATTTGCACTGGTCGTATTACTGTATTAGTCTTTCACTTGCCAAACGGCTTCTTCATGTACGTTTTTGTAGCGGCCTGGTTGCTTCAAACTCTCTTTACTGCTGTTTGGAGGTATGCAGACAATTAATCGCCAACAATTAATCGCGCACAAATCGCCGGGACATGCAATCGCCTAATACACTTAAATGTGCAACGTTGTATTTAGGGTATGGAAATCCTAGAATAAACTACAAACTGGGTTTTCAAGATATAGCTGTTTCTGAAGGATCTATTAAGGATTTGGAAGTGTACATTAGTGATGACCTATCTTCTAGCATTCATTGTGTAAACACTGCGTCTAAAGCTTCTCGAGTTGCGTCACTGTTCCAGAAAAGCTTTGTCTCAAATAATATTGAATTAATGGTAAAAGCTTTTAAAGTTTATGTAAGACCCATTTTGGAGTACAGCTCAGTAGTTTGGAACCCTTATTCAATTTAAGACATCAACTGTATTGAAAAAGTTGAGCGTAGATTTACGAAAAGAATACTACGGCGACAAGGTGACTCGTCTTACAATGAACGGTCGGCTTTGTTAAATCTTGAAAGACTCGAGACTCAGCGTATTCATTTTGATCTTACTTTTGCTTTCAGAATAATCAAGAGACAGTTACTTTCATTTGAAGACTTTTTGAACTCGCACCAGAAAGGGGTACCAGATCGGCAAGTGATATAAAGCTTTATATCCGCAAATCTCATTTAGACGTAGGAAAAACAACTTTGCAAACCTGACGGCTAGAATTTGGAATACCTTGCACCAAAGCATTGTTGACTGTAGATCTTTTAACGGTTTAAGGATTTGATTTCTAAACTTTGTTTAGATAAGTTCCTAAAGGGGCGTACGTGAGCGCGATCCGTCTGTACGGCTCAGCCATTATTAGCTATGCTGTAAGCTTTCTTTCGTTCTTTCGACATTATCTTTCGTTAAATCCTTCTTTCGTGCAATTTTTCATCTCATTTTCTACGGTAGTAATTGGCTAATAAATGTTATTATTATTATTATATGTACGTATTTATAGTCAAAACAATACTTTACTTGAAATAAAAACTGTCGTTGCAAATTATTCCGAATTTGTCTAAAAATTGAAACTGTATGACAAGCCACGCAAATAATCAGTAATATCCAGATCTCCATAGCTATTCACGATTCTTTGAATACGAGCTGTACAATCTCTGTATTTTTTCCTTCCAATGGGAGGCTGTTGGCCGGCCAAATACTGTTTAATCGTTTAATCATCATTTCGTTTTTACTTTGTTCTAATCGTAGCGCCTTGAAAAATTTCCAAACTGTGGAGTGATGATTTTGAAGCATTTTTAGCAATCAATTTCTCGAAGGTGTAAAATTCTAGACGCTTCGCGCCATATTTTTATGTTTTGTCTATATTTTGTTTCATTCATTGGGGAGGGTTTCACCCCTCCCCTATAAAAATTTTCAACTCCCCCACAATTCGCGATTTTTTTAAAGTTTCCAGAAAAATTTTCTGAAATTTTCTGAAAATTCGCAGAAAAGGTGCATTTAAGCGTTCTACCTATATATTTGTTCAAAAGTGTCAAATTTTCGGCGCTTCGCGCCATAAACTCATGTTTTAACTACATTTTGTTCAATTTATTCGACTTTTTTGATTTTTTTCGAATTTTCTTGTATTATGCTCTAGAAAGATAGAATATCGTAAGAAACGCCGAAAAACGATGTATTTTTACGCGTACCCACTATTTTTAGGCCCAAAAAGGCACCTTAAAATTTTACACCCCAGAATTCCTATGCTGTGCATGTATGATAATAAGCTAAGCTTTCACATCTACTACTTTCCTTTTTACACACCTTTTTATGTTTTTTATACAGGTATTTATTTTTGACTTGCTTTTGATGAAGCTTGGTTATTTACGATTAAATAGACCCACGATTAATTGTATGCACGATTAACTGTCCTGCGATTAAATGTTAGCGATTAATTGTTGGCGATTAACTGTCATGTAATCCTGTTTGGTTGCTAAACTTAAAATTTAACGAATCTAACAAACTGCCGCAACAACCTAAACCCTAGAACATGCTAGTATGGTAACGAAATTATGCTGTTTGGAATGAAATAGACTATCATAAGTAACCTATCATAAAGTGACGGAAACGTTTTTAAACACGACTGTTTGCCATGAAAAATGAGCTGCTAAGCGAGAGTTGTAAACCAAGAGAAAGTTAAAGTTTAAACCTGCCATTACATTAAGAAGAGAATTACAATATAGTAAAAAGTCATCAATACGAGAAAGAAGCAAAAAGAAATAAACAAAGAGAAATAATGAGGAGAAAAAGAAAAAGAGGAAAAAAATTTTAAAAAAAATTTTGAAAAAATTAATAAATAACCATGCAAATATTGAAAAAAAGAAGAAAGAAAGACAGATATAAAGGTGCGTGCATCATGCTATTAGTAAGAAAGAAACAAAAAGGACACGTAAAATAGCACAAGTGTACCTAAAACTAATTATATTATGAGAGATTACATGTTTTATGAGGCGCAAAAGTCTAAATGAAACAGAAAAAGTAGGCAGGATAATAAAAAGAAAAGTTACATGTAAAAGGTAAAAAAAAGGAAAAAAACGTAGAAGAGGAAAGAGAAGAAAAAAATCGAAAAATCATAAATAGACGAGGTCATCAGAAAGGAACTAGGTTGCTACAGTCTCGTGCCTTTAATTCTCTGACTGTCACTGCAACCTAGCGGCACCAGTCTAGGCGGCTAGACTGCCTCTCATCGTTAAAAAAAGGGAATAAAATTAATTAATTGAAAAAATAAATAAACGAATAAACATTATAGATACCTACTATAAATATTATAATATATAAAAAAGAAACATTAATGGAGAATATGTAAATAATTAAAAAATAAATGGAATAATAAATAATAAAAACATTGTAAACCTACACGTGAAATACTGTCATATCTGGCCTGTTCAATCACGTGAGGAAACACAATGAGTCAATAGATAGCGAGAGCAAGACAGGAATAGAAAATCTACATCGATGTGCCCGAAAACTATGAATACTAAAATAATAGTAATAACATCAATAACAAAAACAATATTATAAAAGAAAGAAAATAAATAAATAAAATAAATAAGAATCATTGTAAACCTGCACATGAAATACTGCCGTACCTGGCCTTTTCAATCATGTTAGGAAATACAATGAGTAAACAAAAAGCGTGAGCTAAGGCGGAAAAAATAAAAATGTGGGGATTGACCTGGGAACATGCCGACGCAACTACATACTCGTATGATTAGCGTACTTCTAATGAAAACCGAAGCTACTTACTAATACGGATGTCTTATGAAGCGCGTCTGGGAATGACGGGAGGTGCAGTTTCAAAATGTCGTTATCGGAAAATCTAAAGTTTTGTTGATGCATAATTTTAACATATTGGCTTTGCTTACACAGTTTGATTGACAGATTATTAAGGCGGATACAGAAAAACTAAATTTCAAAAGAGTCTTAAGCAATTTTGAATATATGAATACGCTGGATAATCAGAAAGGTTGCTATTGCAAACTTTGATGTATTTTTGGCGCATAAGTTTAACGTTATAATCCTGTTTTTGCAATTCAACTAACAAATGATTCACGCGCACTGAAGATTTTCAACTTAAAGAGAAAAAACGTTTTTATCGAGAATCTTGGGTTTTTCTCGAAACTTCGAGTAACTTGATTAGCAGGTATATAGTCTCGGTAAAGTCTAAATACCCTACAAAAATTAGCACCGCCCCCACGATAAAGGTAACGACACGTCTATTCGACTCTAGCCAATCACATATCGTCACGTTTAGTCGTAGCCAATCGTCATTAGACACGTTCAGTCCGTAGTATATAAGCGAAGCAAAACTCGTTAAATTAATTCGTTGTACCAAGTCGCGGTTCTAATATATCTTTATTGCGCTGCTGTCCCAAATTCTCGCTTATTGTTTTCTATTCGCGCTTACATCAAAAGCTTGATTAGTAAAGCGGAAATGAAGTGGTTGATTCTCGCGCTTTGCGCCGGTCTCACGATTTGTGCTGAAAAGAGTACCGAAGCTGATGACAAAAATGCTACGATTGTTGGGATTGATCTCGGAACTACTTATTCATGGTAAGGAAAAGCAAGTCGCTTTTAAACAACTTCTAACGTTTTCGAAAGTAATCAAGTTAACCGCCTTCTTTAACTCATTTCAAATTAATTTGGACCAAAGTTAAGAATATGGTACCTACTTTTAGAAAAGGAGCAAAACGAGTTATTGATTCTTCCCTGGCGACCCCACCATTATAATCCATGAACGTTATGTACTTGATGCTTTTAATTACGTGTGAGCAGCGACTTAATTCTGGGAGTGGATATTATGGGGCAAACATTGAGGAAAAAGCCTAAAACAGTTTTGGAAGATCCGCCTGATTTAGGGGGATTTGAATTTTTAGGGGTTTACAATAACGTATGGGCGTGGGGGGTTTGTACCTCCCCCGAAAAGTTGTAACCCTCCCTTGAAAAATTCTACTTTTTAGTAAAATTTTTGGCGATTTTACTCATCCTGCTCCCCCAGAATTTTCTTGCTGCTCATGTATGTTTACAACCCCTCCCCAGATGAGGTCCATGTGTGACTCGCTGTATGCATGCTGGAACTCGCGCTGGCAGTGTTGGGACTCGTGGTGGCAGTGTTGGGACTCGCAGTGGCAGTGTTGGGACTCGCGGTGCAGTGTTGGGACTGGTGGCAGTCTTGGGAGTGGCAGTGTTGGGACACGATCAAAAAATCTGCTCTCCTGAAGTTTATTATATAGTATTCTGAAAGTACCATATTCTTAACTTACTCCTTAATTTAATTTAATGGGTTTTTTAAAACTTATTTCGCTTTTTACCTTCACATACTTTGCCGAATATGTAATTGAATATAAAGTTATCCCTGAGCAAGGTCGAACATTTTAGTTAATTGCGAAATTCAACAGGTAGGTATTTAAGCAGTCATTACTTGAACCACTTTCTCCTTATTTATATTTTGGTTTGGCAGCCCATCAAATTCATTGCCTATCCCGCGTACCTACTTTATTTGCATGTAAACGTATTTCGTATTGTGCTAGTGTCGGCGTTTACAAAAATGGCCGAGTTGAAATCATCGCCAATGACCAAGGAAATCGAATTACGCCATCTTATGTCGCTTTTACGGACGATGAGCGCTTAATCGGCGATGCCGCCAAAAATCAGCTGACGGCTAATCCCGAAAATACTGTATTCGATGTCAAGCGAATGATTGGAAGAGAAACCAACGATGCGTCGCTGCAGAAGGATATAAAAACATGGCCTTTTAAGGTATTAGGAGCTTTCATTTCTCCTATTACGCACTGCAATCGATTAATGCTTACAGTCTATTTGCAGATCAAGACGTTTATTAAGTTTCAAGCTAACTTATTGAGGAAAACGTTTTTCATTGCTAAATAAAACCTCTGATAAATAGTAGTAAGTTCGTGCCCTGTACTTCAGTCAGCATTTGCGTTTCTTTTTGAAAATTCTGCACACATTTTGCTTAAGAAGGGTAGACATTTTTTCTAAATTTGACCTACATTGTGCTAAAATTGAGAGTCCTAATCGAAAATCCAAAACTCATAATTTCAATCCTAATATTTAGGATTTATCACGCTAATAATAATACTTAATGTTTCTATTTGCTAGGTGGTCGACAATAAGGGCAAACCGAATGTGGAAGTGACGACGAAACAAGGCATCAAGCGATTTACGCCCGAAGAAATTTCGGCCATGGTTTTGGGCAAAATGAAAGAGGTAGCCGAACAGTATTTGGGTCACGAGGTTCACAAAGCCGTTGTTACCGTACCCGCCTATTTCAACGATGCTCAGCGTCAGGCCACCAAGGACGCCGGAACCATCGCTGGTCTCAACGTTGTCCGAATTATTAACGAACCGTAAGTGAACATCTGTGTAGTCTTCCTGTTTTGTTGAAAAATAACAAAAAAGGCAAAAATCTTTAGAAAAAATAATTTTGGATAAAAATTATTACCTAATTAAAAGCTGAATCCGAGTACAATTGAACTCGGATATAAGACCCCATTGGTATTAGGCTTAAACGCGTCTTATAGCCGAGCGTGTCTTGTAAGCAAGGTTATTCGTTGCTTAAAAAACGTACAGAATAAGGAGTTCAGTGGAAATAATTCGTTACCGGTGCTTATATCAATGATTTTTTCACGATATGCGATGTATGTACAACAGACTAAACTAAGCACAAGTCGACTCTATACTGAACGCAAGCACGTATTCACACATTGCACTTCAAACTAACCTTATTTGCAGAAAAAGTTGTACACAATTTCACCTTGGTTCAAAAAAATTTATATGTAGAATAGGTGAAATGGTCGCCTCTTATAGCCGAGCTTACTGTGTCTTATAGTTAACATTCTTAAAATAATCTGCTTAATTTTTATCCTTAGGCTTAGGCTTAGTTTATCGGCCTTGGGTATTTATTCATTCTCGACTGTTCGATAGTAAATCATCTTGTTATAAGAAATAGATTATTGCAATTATTACTATTATTATCAATGTTGATGACGTCATAAGCAGTTATTATTCTGAATAAGTAAGTACCTAAGTTTCTTGAATGAAATTGCTAAAAAAGAAAATTGGAACGTAGATTGAACATGCTTTTTCATTCTATCGAGTATTTTCTATTGATTCGTCGCAAGATTGTTTAAATTGCGTTACTTTAAATCACCATTTTGGTTACACAAAGTATAAAATGATGTAATTTCGGCGAAATTTTCAACACACCTCTCCGTCGTTTTCGCCGTTCTTTGATCAAAGTCAGACAACTTATTTATTTTTTTAATCCTAAATTTGGCCGTTTGCCAAGTCGAATTTTTTTGTGCACTAGTATTCCGTTACTTTTTATTTTATTCTTTTTATTGATTTTTGTTCTTATAGGTATATTTTTTATTACCATTTTTATTGTGATTAGTTATCGCATATTTAATTTTGAACATAAATTATTACACCGCCTTCAATATTTTCTCTTGTTCACAACGCAGAACCGCCGCCGCTATCGCCTACGGATTGGACAAGAAGGAGGGCGAGAAAAATATTTTGGTGTACGATTTGGGCGGGGGCACCTTCGACGTCACTCTTCTGACCATCGATAACGGCGTGTTCGAAGTTTTGGCCACAAATGGCGATACTCACTTGGGTGAGCAGCTTTTTTCCTAAATTTTTTGCGAATGGAAACAAGTTCCGTGACGGTTTGTATAATTTTTGCTTACGTAATATGCCGCCTGATTTTCGGCAATGTGGGCCGGGCCGACTTTCTGATATTTTCTAACCAGTAGTCCGAAACATACCTGGGCGTGGGGGGTTTGGGGTATGCAGCCCCCAGAAATCAAAATACCCCCACAGAATTCAATTTTTGGAGAATTTTTTCTGCAATTTTTCGATGCCAATGGATAGTGCTCGATGAGAAACGGGATCTAGTATACAATTTACCCCCAGCGTTTTTTAGCCGATCCATATAAGCTACAGTAACCAAACTTTACAAGGAGATAGCTATAAGCCTATCGTAATAATCTGGCTAAATTGATCAACTTACGGTGTAAAGTTACTGCTTTACACTCACAGTTTACAACGTACCAACGGCATCTAAAAATTGTAAACGATTCGGTGGGTTTCAAACAAAGCAGTTTTTTGTAACTCAATCAACATCCTACATTAAAAAAGTAAGTTTAAAGTAAAGTAAAGTGAAGTAAGTTTTGTTTTTTTAAATTTTCTTTACCGTAAGTCAATCAATTTTGTCAGATTACTACAATAGGCTTATAGCTATCTCCTTGTAAAGTTTGGTTACTGTAGCTTATACGGATCGGCTAAAAAACGCTGGGGGTAAATTGTATACTAAATCCAAACGCTATTTTACCATTTATAGTACCCAAAAATTAGAATGTACAAAATTTACATAGACTTTCGGGGACCATCTCTGTATACACGTTAAAAGGGACCTTGTACAAAATATACTGTTCGGAGGGATAGGGCTTTTAGAAGTTTCTTAGATTTCTTGGCAAAAACCTGTTTTTTATGTTTTGGCCAAAAATCGAAGGTCACCGTCTCATTAACAGGTTGGAAACTTTACGGAGGAAGCGGAAAAGTCTTTGAGATAATGCGCGCATGGTAGCCGGCTATTTTTAGGGTAGGAATAAATTACCTTAAATTTTATGGCAAAAATGGCAAAAAAATAATCGCCCAAAATCAACATGAGGACGCAAGTTTTTTTTCTAGAAATAGTTGGGTGGGGTTTTAAAATTACGCTTCTTGTGGGACGTGGACAGACGGCCAGCTATGGGTGGGGGTCCTAATCATACATGGGCAGCAATTCTGGGGGTGCAAGATTTTTGAAGGTCAAAAAATGGCCTTAAAAATGGTGGTATGGCGAAAAACACTATTTTTCGATGTTTCTCATCGAGCACTATCCATTGGCATCAAAAATTGCGAAAAAAAACGAAAAAATTTCAGAAACGGAATTCTGGTGAGGGGTATTTTGGTTTCTCAGGGGGTGCATCATACCCCCAAACCCCCCACGCTCAGGTGTGGTCCTAATCCCCTGTTATGTTGTGTACAGTATGTATGTATCATAGGTGCACAAGGTCAGGGTCGGCAGGGGGGTGAAATGCCAAAAATCTAAAACAGTAAATTTAACGTTCACGATTTGTTTGCTGTTTTAATGATCAAAATGGTCAAAATAGCCTATAAAACGTTTTTTCGTGTTAATAACACATTTTAAAAGCATTTTTAGTCCATTTTGACTGTATTATATCACTTTTAACATTAAAAAATACAAAAATTTATCAATTTTGGGCGCTTTTTGAGTAAAAAGTACTTTAAAGTACTAATCTGGCGCAAAGCGCCGGAAAAATTTTGACATTTTTACTGATTTTGATGTCAAAAATGATGCAGAACAAGACCTGTTTGCTCAAAATCGCCGGACAGTACCGGTCTAGCTGACCCCTCCGGGGGGTAATACCCCCCTCACCCCCTCCTATGTGCATGTGTGGTATGTATGTGCGGTGTGTATGGATGATGAGGGTATTTCGCATCTAAATTGTATGAAAACATTCTAAATTTGGGAGGGGACGCACTCACCCCTCCCTTCGTTGCCATCCCCCGAGATGGGCCTTTATCTTTTTATCTTTCACAGCAAATAATGATCAAAAAAAATTTTACCAAAAATTTCACAATGTTACAAAAATTTCCAGATATTTAAAAAATTTCTAGAAATTTCCAGATTTTTTGAAAAAATTTCTACAAATTTCCAGATTTTTTTGGAAAAATTTCTAAAAATTTCCAGATTTTTCTCGAAAATAATTTTCAAATCTCATTCAAATATGTACAAAATGTCACGTTTTGGGAGGCGAAGATTTCGATCAACGCGTCATGGCCCATTTCATAACGCAATACCAGAAAAAGACTGGCAAAGACGTGCGCAAGGACCACCGGGCCGTCCAAAAATTGCGTCGGGAAGTCGAAAAGGCGAAACGCACGTTGAGTAACACGCACGAAACGGAAATTGTCATCGAATCGTTTTTCGGCGGCGAAGATTACCAAACTCGATTGACCCGGGCCAAATTCGAAGAATTGAATATGGTATGCTGAAACTAACTTTTCACTGGACCGCGTTGTTGTTTACACCGCATTGTGTTTGCGGCCTAATTTATACATTCCAAGTGTTTCCTTTAGTCAATTAAAGGCATACATGTAACGGCTCGAAATTTGGGGGCCGGCCATTTGGGGGGGGGGTAAATGACCTCCCATTTTTGGCCAAAAAACGCCCAAAAATAGCCAAAAAATTCAATTTTTTTCAAAAATGGGAGGGGTGTCAAAAATTTTCTGGCTTCTGGGGGATTGGGGGACGTGCGATTTTGGGTTGAGGGATTCCCTATTTCCCCCTGTTACGTTTATGATACGTTCGATAGGGTAATGCAGGTTTACAATGGAAAAAATTACATTGTTGGAAGTTTTGTAAATTTCGTTCCTACCACGTTTTTTGCCTAGTTTAAATTTGAAAAGTGAATGTCTCAGCTACGTAGTTAATGATAGCCTTTCAAGAGCAGAATAAGCCTTCGAGTGCTGATTTGAACCATGAAAAATAATGCGATCGTATGCGCTGAAAAGTATGATTCGCGACATTTTGCTGATCAATTTTTGTGTCTACTTTACGCTGCGGAAATTCAATATACATACATATCAAATGATTTTTGAGCTTCGTAAATGCGTAAATGCTGTATACGGATTTAAAACAGGAAAAAATATTCTATTGCGCCATAAAATCTAATTCGTACCGCATTTTATTTAAGCATTTTTGTGTCTAATTTACACTTTAAGAAGTTTTCTCCGTCGACCAATAAAATTTAGGCTTGAAAGCGAAGCTTACGTCACATAAATACAGTAAAACCGCGTTACAGTGTTAAAGTACATACGTATATTATGCTGTTTACAATTAATAGCGCTGCGTGAGTTTACGACCACTGTCGTAATCAGTTTAAAATCGCAGTAATTGCCATTTTTTCAAATGCACTTTAGTTTGCAGCATCCGGACACTAAATTATCACAAAATTTGCTTACCTACGTACGCATATGTAGTCATATTATCTTTGAACTTTTTTTAAATTTCCCACTTAAATAAATTTTTTAATTTCTTTTCAAATTTTTTTATTTAAATAAATTTTTTATTTGACGTTTTATGTTCATTTTCGCAGGACTTATTCCGTTCGACGATGAAACCCGTACAAAAGGTGTTGGACGACGCGAATTTAAAGAAGAAAGACGTCGACGAAGTGGTATTGGTCGGCGGAAGTACGCGAATTCCCAAAGTCCAGCAATTGCTCAAAGAATTTTTCGACGGCAAGGAGCCGAGCCGCGGCATTAATCCCGACGAAGCGGTCGCCTACGGAGCGGCCGTTCAGGCTGGCGTAATCGCCGGCGTTCAAGGTCATTGATTACGTCATAAGAATATCGATTTTTTTATTATTGATTTTTTCAGACCACAGAATCTGAACAATTAGATATTTTGAAGTTTTGCTAAGGATTGCGTTGCTTATGTTATAACGTAACGACGACGTCGTCGTACGTTTTACATTCCTATGTTAACGCGTATGATGACGTCTTCTGATATAACATGGGCAAATCAATCCTTAGCAAAACTAAAGGACTGTTAATTGTTTGAATTTAAAAGCCCTATAAGCTTTGCTATGCCACAACGTACATAGGACGTTTTGTATGTAACATAGACCATAACTGGACCTGTGTTGTAGCATAGGCCTACGTAGGCCAGAAAATCCTTGATGATTGTTAGGTGTCCAGATTTCGTCGAGAGAGGCGTATTTTTAATATGCGATGGTATGATGAAAGGAAATTGATTTCTTTGATTTTATCTACTTTTTAGAGCGATTTATAAATTTTGGTCTTAATTTTAATAATTTTTATCGTTTTCACGGGCGAAATTTGTTAATCAAAAAAAGGTTTTTTTAAATCTTGGAGAATCGAAAATGGACTGAAGAAATATTCTAGGATCTGTGGTCTCTGCATGTCTCGAAATTGGATTTATTGAATTTTTCAGGTTCAGGTTTTCGAATATGAACGTAAAAAAGTTGTTTTTTGAATTTTTCTAACATTCTGATGAAATTGTTAAATTTCTGGCATTTTGTCTAAATGTTATTTACTTTCACGCTTGTTTATATTTTATTAAAACTACATATATTTCCTTTTTATGTTGTAATTTATCCTTATTCGCACTCATTAGTGGAGTTTATGTTTTACGCTGTGTTTCAAAAGATGACAAAAATGAAAAAAACAAACAAATAAACTAATTTTCGTAATCGTTTCAGACGCCAGCGACTTGGTTCTGTTGGACGTAAACCCGTTGACAATGGGTATCGAAACGGTGGGCGGCGTGATGACTAAATTGATCCCCCGAAACACGGTCATTCCGACCAAAAAATCGCAGATATTTAGCACAGCTGCCGATAATCAGCCCACGGTCACTATTCAGGTACGTTTTCCCTTGGCACACTATAGTACGACCGGAGAAAAAATGGAAAAATACAAAATACAAAAATAATAGAAAAAGGAAATGGTACGCCACAGTAATCCTAGTACGCTACAGCTTTCCTTACTAAAATCATCAATTTATTTTATTTGTAATATTTTCCCCTCAAATTTTTGTTTACAATGTGATTATGCTATTGCTGTTCTTGGTGCCAAGATTTTAAAGTTTTCGACTTTACACTGAAACCGCTTAATACTCGTATTCGTGTAAAATTGTTGTTTAAACGTTTATTTTGCCGAATTTTCGTAGAATATTCCATAAATAGCTTGTCAATTAGTAGGTTAACAGTAAACTACAGTCACGTGCTGGGCTTTAACACGAAGTGTAAAGCGCATCAATTAAGCTAAATTGCCTTAACGCGTTAAGGCAAATAATACAACATTTGAAAAAATTTTCTTTTGGAAAGTTTACAGTTTTTTAATCAGCGACGTCACGTATTAGGTTCGATGTAGCTTACTGTTAGTTATGTAGGTTTGCTCTCTGTTTATTATCTATAGTTGTTTTTAGTTTACTGTAGTTACTTTTTACAGCATTTACACTTTTCTATCGCAGCAACTTTTTCTTGAATTAAAAAAATTTCTGTCACAATTTTTACTTGGCTTAATATTTATTTATACTGTAGTTGGTCACTTTTTTATCGCAGTTACTGTCTTCTTCTGTTGTTGCTTTTTTAAATTCATAAAATTTTAAGCTGTAGTCATTTTTTCAAATTCAAAAAACTCACTGTACTTAATTTTCCTGTATGTAGCTTACTGTAGTTACTTTTTTGCTGTAGTTAGTTTTGATACTGAACTTATTTTTTTAATGCAGTTCCGTTTCTTATGTACTGTACTGTAATAACTTTTTACTTGATTCACTTTTGATTGTGTAGTTTTTTTTCACAAATGTACTTAATTTTTAGCAGTTTTTTTGTTTTTAGCTTATTTATCAGGTTTACTGTAGCTTACTGTATACGGTGTCTTATTTTTATCCGGTTGTTATGTTTAGGTGTACGAAGGAGAGCGACCGATGACCAAGGACAATCATTTGCTGGGCAAATTCGACTTGACGGGAATCCCGCCAGCCCCCCGTGGTGTGCCCCAAATCGAAGTGTCGTTTGAAGTCGACGTCAACGGCATTTTGCACGTGTCGGCCGAAGACAAGGGCACCGGCAAGAAGGAGAAGATTACCATCACCAACGACCATAACAGGCTCAGCCCCGAAGATATCGACCGCATGATCAACGATGCTGAGAAATTCGCCGACGAAGATAAGAAGGTAGGCGACGGTTTACACCGCGCGCTATTAGTTTACACTGCCCGACATTTTAGTTTACACCACTGCTTATCATTTTAATTTACACTGTTTATCATTTTAATTCACACTGCTTGGTATTTTGGTTCATACTCGTTGGTTAGAACACTAAGAGGGCTGGGTGGGGCGGCGGTTTCCTCCGAGCGATCTTAGTTTACACTGCTCGACCTTTTAGCTTGCACACTCCTTAATTGAAATCCTAAAAAAATTATCGTTAAATACCAAATTTTTTGGCGCGTTGTAATGCGGACTTATCCGATCCAAATCCTTATTTTGATTGATTGCGTCGACAGTGTAAAGTTGGACTGGGTTTTGCTAAATTTAAATTACGGTGTAAAGTGAATGCGAATTTAAGCCCTAATTGAGCCTTTTAGTGCGCTTTGAAAGCGTTTGTAAATTCACGTATGATAGAGTCTTATTGAAAAAAAATTAAATTCATCTTCTCAAGTGGACTGACTTGACCCGTAATAATTCATGCGCTTTAAGATGGTATGATTTTGATTAATCGGAAGCATTGGGTCTACACCTTACTTCTAATTGTCATTACTTTTGACGCTATATTTAATTCTAATTATAAAATCGAGTCCTGCACTGTATTCGCATTATCATGCCATCACTTTACACTAAATAATACTCTTATATTATCACTTTACATTGTTAATATTTTTAAATGATTTATACCAAACTTGCGTCACGATGTCACTGTTTATGCTTATAATATCATTTTGCACTATCATCAGTACTTCTATGTTACGCATATAAATTGCTATCACTTTACGCTCTCAATACTGTATACAATTTTTATATCTAATATTACTTTACACTGTCAGTATATTTATCTCATGTTTAATTCTATAACCTGACACTATTGTTACACTTACATTTTAAATTCTACTTCTTTACGTTACTAGTACTTGTTTATTATTTATAACACTAGCGCTCTACACTATCAATATTTATATTTCTATCACCTTACATACAGTGCTGGCCATGAAACTTTACGCTTTAAGATGCTCCTAATAATCTTAAGGCGAGCACTGCCGGTCGGCGATTCTGGTCTAAGATGACTTAGTAAAATAATCGCTTTAGAAAGCGCTAGATATTCCTAGCACATCTCAGCATGCCGCACGCAGCATTCTATTTCTAGCTATGGCGCGATGGATTGATTCTATTGTTGTATTCCGTTACCTTCTTCCTCCGTTATCTCGGTCAAGCAACAATAGAGTCGATCCATCGCGCCATAGCTAAAAATAGAATGCTGCGTGCGGCATACTGAGATGTGCTAGGAATATCTAGTGTCATTCTAGCGCTTTCTAAAGCGACCATTTTGCTAGGTCATTTTAGACCAGAACGGCCGACCGGCAGTGCTCGCCTTAAGATTATTAGAAGCATCTTAAAGCGTAAAGTTTCATGGCCAGCACTGAACTTTGCTTTAAACTTTATGATATCAATATTTTTTATTATTTTTGATTCTGTTACTTTACACTAATTCTCGTTGTAATAAATATCTCTAAATTATTTTTAATACTGTCGCCGTACGCTATCAATATTTGTAGTACTATCACTGCACGTTAGTTTACACCTTACACTATCAACGCTATTCGCCTTACGCACGAACTAGTTTTTTGCGCGCTTTTAGCTCAAGGAACAGGTCGAAGCTCGCAACGAATTGGAATCGTACGCTTATTCGCTGAAGAATCAAATAGGCGACAAGGAGAAATTGGGCCAGAAATTGTCGTCGTCCGACAAATCGTCGATTGAAGAGGCTGTAGACAAGGCGATCAAATTTTTGGACAACAACCGCGACGCGTCGGTCGACGAATTGAAGGCCGAGAAGAAGCAATTGGAAGAAATCGTCCAACCAATCATAGGCAAGCTGTACCAAGAAGCCGGCGGAGCTCCGCCGCCGCCCGAAGGAGCCGACGAATCGGCGTCCAAGGACGAACTCTAAGCCACGCCCCTTTTTATTCGATTCAGCCAATCGGAATCGACTCTATTCGCTTCGTCGCCTATTCGCCGATTCGATCGATTTTTTTGTCGCCTCGGATCGACCGATTGCGCCTCGACGCTTTTGTTTACACTAAATGTACGAGTTTGTTTACACCACTGTTTTTTTGTTTTACTTTGACGTTTTTTCTCCCTTCGTCGTCGCGCCCGTTACTGGGCTAGCATATTATCGTAAAGGCGCGGCGACATAGGTATTTTTCTTCCATACCATTCAAAACTTATTTAATGTAGCTCAAGTATGCGATTACCAATCTCACTGTAGTTTTTTCAAATTATGGTAGCCAGTGACTGGCGCTTGAGTGTAAAGCAATAATTGTAAAATTGTTCTGCGTAAATTCGGACGAAATATTGATCAGTGTAAAGTACCCTTTAGCCTTATTTTTTTGTGTATATTTTGGACGAAGTTGGTCGTTTTAGGATTATTCTGTTTTTTCGATAAAAAATCTGAGGCATCGTAATTTTTATTACAATATGACTAAGTTTAAAGTACCGTTTAACGTTATTTTCAAGTGTAAATTTTGAGTGAAATGAGTCCTTCAGGCTGATTCCTTTTATATAATAAAAAATGTATAGGAATGGAAATTCTCTTCACTGGGTGAATTTGCCAACCCCGGACGATCCTACTGTATTCCGTATAACCAATATTATTAGTCTAACAATTCTTTTGTTGTCGATATAATTACTCGTGTGATTCTTTTCCGTCGTTTTTTTCGGCTTAGCAATTACTTTGTCGATTGAACTGTTGATTATTGTGGATTTGATGCAGAGTAAAGTATTACATGCGGGTTAAGTAAAATGTCATAGGAATGATGCTTACTTTACAGTAGGTCGAGTAAAAAATTTGTGCAGATTTTTTTTGTTTAAATCTGGCGCGAGTTGAACTCTACATTGCGAATTAAAACATTAAAATGGGCGAATCAAAATCTATTTCATGGCACTGCATTAGGCTCTCAATATTCTTGGTAAGCAAATCAAGAAAAAGATTGCTTTCATCCACAAACCAAATGAATTTGGTTTTTGGTGTTATGTATTGGCAATATCACATCTTCGGACTCCACCGTCCTCAAAAATTGACTGCCGCCCATACGTGGGCGGCACCACACCTGGGCGTGGGGCCCCGAGAAACCAAAATACCCCCCAGAATTCAGTTTTTGAAAATTTGCTTGATGAAAAACGTCGAAAAATGGTGTTTTTTACGCCATACCACCATAGGTGGGCAGCACAGAAATTCTGGGGGGTGAAAAAATTTTCAAAGGTCAAAAATGGTCTTAAAAGTGGTTGTATGGCGAATTTCCGACGTTTCTCATCGAGCACTATCCAATGGCATCAAAAAATTGCTGACAAAGTAAACATTTTTTCTGGAGGGGGTATTTCAACTTCTGGGGGGTGCATACCCCTCAAATTCCCCACGCCCATGTGTGCATACCACCATTTTCAAGGCCATTTTTTTGACCGTTGAAAAATATTGCACTCCTCCCCCATAATTTTCTTGCTGCCCACGTATGGGCGGCACCAAAGTTCTGGGGTGAGGTGCAAGATTTTTTCAAAGGTAAAAAAATAGCCTTAAAACTATAGTCTGTTTCATTTATTCGAGAGCTTTTCAGTCAATTCCTTTAAGGGCTACAGTAAGCTAATTAAGACGAATTACTGAACTTCGGCAGATAAGCTCAATGAGGGCGAGTGGCTGAAATTCTTCCATTTTAAATGCACTAATATGCTAATATAAATTTAATTTAACATTTAATCAGTGATGGGACATACTGTAGTAAGTGTGTTAAACAAAAAGCCATCGGCTGAAATCGAACCCGGGTTGCTGTGTCTACAAGCGGACGTTTCTACCACTGCGCTATGTGGGAGTTCGCGGCGTTTCTTAACATCTTAGTCTATTGTGTTTAAAGTGTCGACTCAGGATAGCTGAATGCGCAATTTTTATCTGTGAGTTGATTGATCTGATAGATTGCGAAAAGAGATTATGCCGCAGAAATTTTATTGAAAACCCTGCTTTGCTAGGAAGCTAAAGTGAGGTCCAGCAACTTACAGTAAATAAGAAAGAATGGGTTACGGTAACCTCCGAAAACATTTACTGAAAAAGCTCTCGGATAAATGAAACAGACTATAGTGGTAATGGCGAAAAAACACCATTTTTCAACGTTTCTCATTGAGCACTATCCATTGGCATAAAAAATTGCGGAAAAAACGAAAAAAATTCAAAAATTGAAATCTGGGGGTATTTCGATTTCTGGGGAGGGGGGTATTTTGGTTTCTCGGGGGGATGCATACCCCACGCCCAGGTATGCTGCCGCCCGCCTATGGTGCTCATAGTCGTCTATTTCGTTTAACATGTTTTAATTTTTTGTTCTACAGTATGCATGCAAATGTAGCGTGTTTTCTGTTATTGAGCGAAGAAATCCGTTTTTAGCCCATTTCGGGTAAACTTTATCGAAACAATAATGCCAAACGACGTGCGTCAATCTATCACTATGTTTGTTTTTCCTTTCTTTTTGCTACATCCTTTTACATTTGTTCGAAGCATACGTGGGCAGCAAGAAAATTCTGGGGGGTGCAAGATTTTTCAAAGGTCAAAAAATTGCCTTAAAAATGGTGGTATGGCGAAAAAACCATTTTTCGACGTTTCTCACCGAGCACTATCCATTGGCATCGAATAATTGCGAAAAAACGAAAAAACTTTAAAAATTGAATTATGGGGGGTATTTTGGTTTCTCGGGGGGTTCATACTCCCCAAACCATACGTGGGCAGCAAGAAAATTCTGGGGGGGGTGCAAGATTTTTTGAAGGTCGAAAAATGGCCTTAAAAATGGTGGTATGGCGATAAAAACACCATTTTTCGACATTTCTCATCAAGCACTATCCATTGGCATCAAAAAATTGCGAAAAAAACGAAAAAAATTTTCAAAAATTGAATTCTGGGGGGGGTATTTTGATTTCTGGGGGGGTATTTTGGTTTCTGGGGGGGTGCATACCCCCCAAACCCCCACGCCCAGGTGTGCCCCAAACCCCCTCACGCCCAGGTGTGGTTTGAAGGCTTTTTGAAAAAATTTAAAGTTGCTGCAGAAGTGTTTTAAATTAAATGTGACACAATGACATTTGTAAGTTTAGCCGCCTCTGTCCGTACATAGCTACCTAGACAGAGACAGGTAAACATACCTACAGGGCTTACGTAAGTACCTGGCTACACTTAGCGCTGGTCAGGTTGCTAGGGCGAGACGCCTATATTCAACCTAGACCCTTAAAGACTTACGGCCTCAATCTCCTCGGTACTGCTGACCGGTACCTATCAGAGATTTTGGCAGCTACGGCCCTAACTACCTAACTCAGTAGTGATTGAGTGTTCCCGGAATTTCACCCGAGGTCAATTGACCTGTTTTTGACCAAAAATCTAGTAAAGCACAAGTTGTTATTTTAACTTGTTTTCCAATGTCAACCAGGTTCGAAACGTTTTCGTTCCTATAGTCTGTTTCATTTAACTTTGAGGTTTTCTTTTGAATTTAATTCACACGAATCAGGCTACAAAAGTGGTTTAAACTTTTGATGCAGTAATGCGCTTTGGCAATAGCAAGCGTCTCACATAACTCGATATACTATAGAATATCAAAACTATACTGTTAGTTTAAACGACTTTTGTGGGCACTTTAAATTTTTTCAAAAACCTCAAAGTTGAATGAAACGGACTATAAGAGCTCAACAAACTATAAATACAACAACACAGATCTCTAAACCGGGCAGTCAACCCTCATAAAAATTATGTAATGATTTTTGGTCCGAATTGATGATAGAATTTTTGATAAAAGAAATAACTTTAAAAAGATTCACCTTAATTTCCATCCACCGTTGTCGAACTACATGCGATATAATGCACCACTAGGTTAGGTAGCTGCTAACTTTATGTACACTATGCAAATGAATAAAACAAAAACGTCGTACGCTAAGGCGATAAAGCCAACTGTAAGTAACATACAGCCAAGAGGCGACACCAAACAATAGTCTAAATAAACGAATATTCTAGAAACTCAAAATACTCATTACAGAGACATTTAAAATACGCGTAATTTTAAAAATAATTTATAGAATTTAGATAGACGGCGTCTATATATATACTAGCAAAGAAAAATGCTCCGATGGAACAAAAAAGATGAATATACTTGGAATTGTGGATTATTATGGATGTAAAAGGAGGGGACTAGGAAAAATCTACCTAAAGTCGGAAAATCTGCTAAAAATCACACTTTCTCTAAGCAACGCAAAAAATCGATGTATATTCTGCGGCCAACAGATTAAAATAAATATTCAACCATAACAATGATTGAAACAGCAGCACGTTAGCTATGCAGTAGCTATGGGAAATGATATTAAGTAAACTAACAGTCTTCCAAGCCAATTGAATGAAATAGCAAACATCGAAGACAATTGAAGACATGGTTGGTTTAAAACAGTAGGAAACGCGTAAGTTGACTTGAAACAGACTAAATGTAGATACACTAGCATGCCCGAAACGATTGTATGCACTAATCAATCGGCTCCTGCTTTGCTTGCTATAATGCTCATAACAAAATAAAAGAACTTTAAATACAATACCTCTTAGTTTTCTATCAATCAGGTGCCAGCACTTTAAAAAAGTAACCTTGATAGATTACGTTTATACACTCTTATCTGAAACTTCGAACATTATTTAAAAAAGACACTTTTTTAGAGGCCGCAGAATATACATCGATTTTTTGCGTTGCTTAGAGAAAGTGTGATTTTTAGCAGATTTTCCGACTTTAGGTAGATTTTTCCTAGTCCCCTCCTTTTACATCCATAATAATCCACAATTCCAAGTATATTCATCTTTTTTGTTCCATCGGAGCATTTTTCTTTGCTAGTACACTACTTTTAATTAGCGTGATTTCAGTACATCAGTCAGTAAACACAATCAGTAATATGCCACAATAATGACAACAGTCCAGGAACGCGGAAAACAATATTGTTCTTAACATCAGCATTATCCTTTTTAAACAAGACAACCTTATTGACACCATCCATTTTCAAATTAAAACTCCATTAAGTTATTTCTTCTTAATGTGCAGTTCACTTATAATCAAGCACAAATATTTAACCAACGAATTCACATTGCAAATCCTCACTCAATCAATACACAAGCACAATGTGTTGTGACTTTTGAAATTGAAAACACCCAATTTTCAATTTTCAAATTGAAAATTGGATCAATTTTCAAATTGAAAATTGGGTAATTTTCAAATTGAAAATAGGGTGTTTGAATTTGCGATAAAGAAAATAATCAAAAGATAGTCACTTGGTTTATTTAAGCCGAGTAATAAAATAACGACCGTCCACCAATTCCAAACTAAACGCGACTAATCTGATCACTATGAAAAAGTTTTGAAAAATGAGCTTGCTAAGCGAGAGTTGTAAACCAAGAGAAACTTAAAGTTAAAACCTACTATTAAATTATTAAGAGACTTATAAAAGATTTTAAACTTTAAGAAAATGGAAAAGGCGGGATGTTGGTAAATTAGAAGGCAAAGTTTCTCGGCAAAAATTCAAAAACTTCACGCAAATATCAAATGTAAGGAACACTAACGCTTCGATTTGGTAGTAAAATAAATTTGTAGTATAGACTACATATTAACAACAAATGAATAGTGCAAACTTTACACAACTACTAGGTGTAGAGAATACTAACAGTTTACGGCTTATTAATGTACATGATTACAATAAAGCTGCATATCTTTGTCGACTTCTGTGCACAGTAGTGTGATTGCTGGTTCATTTTAAACCACATTTGCAGGCAATTTACATCAATTAAACGATAGCTCTCCATGTGCAAGATTTTGTGAAACATATTATAAACACGGCTAAGAAGGATTTAACTTTAATGCAACCCATTTAAGACAAAATTACATCTCTTCAATGATCTAAGGACACTTGAACATAATTTTTAAATCACTTTAGATTACTTTTGAGGGTAAACAAACTCACTTAATTGATGTCTCACATATGAATCCTTGAAAATTTCTTGACTTCAGTTACAAAGTCTCTGCAAGTCTATCGAATTAAGGTTAACACGTAATGTAAACTTTACACAAACACATAGCGTAAAGAATATTTTAGTCGGATTCGTAATTTTGATATTGCTCCCATATTACTTTCAACATTTATTTAAAAATGAGTCCATAATGTTTTAAAGACAATAAACATTAGGTTTAAACCACTTTGCAATACTGCTGAGTGTAAGCAAGCGCGCCCAACTGACGTATACATTTCATTCCCTGTAAATTTTTATATCTCAGGAAAAAATTTCGGATTTTGCAATGCTCTAGAACAAAGGCTAACATGCAGTGTAAAAAATTACTCGGATATTATGATCAACATTCATGAAAAAATTATGTCTCTACAATGGTCTGAGGACATATAAACAATGAGTGTAAACTACTTTACATCACTGTTGGATGTAAACAAACGCACCTACGTGACGTCTCACATATGATCCTTTGAAAACATCTAGACTCCAGGAAAAAATTAGGTTTCTGGAATGCTCAAAAACGAAGATAAATACATATGTAGTGTAAACATCATGTAAACACCTAGTGTAAAGAAGATTTTAGTCAGATTCGTAATTTTGATATTGTTCCGATATTACGATTAATATTTATGAAAAAATTAAGTCTACATAATGTTCTATGGGCAAACTAACAATTGGTGTAAACTACTTTACAACACCGTAGAGTGTAAACATATGTGCCAGACTGGCATATCAAATTTGGTTCCTGGTCCATTTCTAGACTTGATAAACGTGTCCCTGACTCGTATCCGGAGAAGCAGGCAGAAAAAACAAGACAGAAACGCATTTTAGACTCCAAATTTTTGACTTTACACTCGCTAAATATTAATGTATAGACAATTTGCTTTGACATGCATCCGATATAAAGCACTTTATTTTTATTCTATTAGACTTATCCCGACTTCTGGACGGAGAAAGTGGCGAACAAAAAACGAAACAAAAACGTATTTTCCATCATTTAGAACACTGTAAACTTTAAAATTCCGTACCGAACTCCCCATTGAGTTTAAAGAAATTCGGTTTGGTACAATTTGTAGCTTTTAAATCGTAGTACATTCCTGTGTGCCAAAATTCTGTTGCAAAAATTATTTGGCATGATTTATCAATCAAACTTCGGAAAAAACGTGTTTTTTAGCCCATTTTTTACCTCTGATTTCGAACTTTACACCCCTATAAATAACTCAATATTGCGTTTTTTTTAATGCGGTTTGCTGCGATGTTTAGCCCCTGTAAGGCACTTTATTAATGCTGTCTTCGATTTGCACTGACTCATAAGCGGAAAAATTTGGCAGAGAAATCTTAGTTAAAATCCGTTTTTTTACACCATCCACTAGAGTGTAAACTTTAAACCCCAGGATCTAACTCACCATAGAGCATAGAAGACTTTGCTTATATGCAGAATGTAGCCCTTGATCCGCTCTACATTTCTGTCAGAAAACATTTTAAAAACCTCATAACCGGAGTTAGTATCGGACATAGGAAGGTTGAAAACTCGACCAAAAAGTGCTTTTTCACCCCCAGATTTTCGCACTCTTTACACTGCCGTTCGATAAATAATGCGAATTTCAAAAAACAAAAAAAGTGTCATCTGTAGAATTCATCCCTCTATTATCCTATTCTGTTCAATCCTTCGAGTCATCAATACTCAGTTGTCCACATGCCGCAGTAAAAAGGTCCCAAAATTTGTCCTATGTTATAACGTTACACAAAAACTTTACACCTTCTTTACACAGTCAATTTTGAGTTTCAAGAAAAACAAAAAACACGGGCAGCGAATTTTTTTATTATCTTTCTTTTAAAAAAAACCGCACCTTCCAGAAGTGTCCCGTTATAGCTGTAAGGGGGTGCCCAGGTGTTGGGGGTACCCAAGTATATTATAGGTACGCGCTAACGCGCTACCTATGATACAATATCGATTTTTTCCGATCTCAAACAAGCTTAATTGGAATAGCGGTCACGTCGCTTATGTTTTCAATATGAAAGTGTATTGGGATAGAGGGGCGAATCTGTAGGCTTAGCTCCAGCATACTCGAAGGTACATACGTGACTTTGCTAAGGGGACCAATAATGACGAAGTAGGTGAATCGCCTCCGCTTTTCGGGGTATACGATCTCGCGGTCCAAAAGCGAATGTTTGTAACTTTTTGGCTAACGCGCCGGATTCGATACGTGTATACATAGATACACTACACTATCTACACATTCTACAGTAAATAAATTTATCAGATGATCTTTTTACACGTCGTACAGCGGACAAAACTGTCAGCATAACCTTTCGTTAGCCTTCATGTCGATCAAGTTAAGCTACAGCTTGTTTTTTATTTTTTGATATTGTTTATTTTAAATTATTCTATGTTATTTGCCTTTCCTCAGTAATGGTGACAAATATCGTGGATGAGATACATGTAACCTCTTTTTATTCATTTCCACTTTTGCAAATTTCTTTATTAACAACTATAGGCTGTTTCACACAAGTTTGGGCATATATTTTAAAGACTGATTGCTATTATAGCATTGATTTGATATATAATTAGCACAATCCGCCGGCTGTATTTCGAAAAAATCCTTTAAATTTATGCAAAAACTTATGTAAAGCAGACTGTAGTCTGTTTCATTTATCCGAGAGCTTTCTCAGCAAATCTTTTCCACGGCTACAGTAACTCTATCTTCCCTTATTTACATGGGAAGGAAGGGTTTTTCGATAAAATTTCTAACGGCATAATTCATTCTCGTCTTCCAAGCAGATCATGCAACACGCGAACGGAATTCGCGCATTCAGCTTGTCATATAAATCGACCGTTAATTACAAGAGATTAGTATTTTAAACAACGCCGAAACCGTCCGCTTAGCGAAAAGGTAAAACGTCTGTTTGTCGTCGAAGCAACACGGGCTCGATTCCTGCTGCAAGATTTTATTTAGCACACTTACTGTAGTATGTCACAGCATTGTTTAGATGCTTGAATTATAAAAAAGTCTATGTGGACGCTTAGGTGCATTAAAAATTAAAGAATAGCGGCCGCTCGCCCCCATTCAACTTTTCTGTCATATAACAGTAAATTTCCTAGTTAGGCATACTGTAGCCGTCAAAGAATTCACTGAAAGAGCTCTCGAATAAATTTAACAGACTATTTAGTAAAGAGCGCATAATAGGACAAGTCAATATTCATTTTTCTTAACAAAAAAATATTTTGAATTTAAATATATATTCCTGAACCCTTCTGTTGTAAAGATTCACGAGATGTTTGCATCCTCTCCGAAAAAACTTTTGGTTACAAACGTGCAAAAAATTGATGAAGCAATTCGATACATAAAAAATAAGATTAGATAGACAAGTTTTATTGTGCACAAATTTACGCTTTTACTTATTTCTATGTACTGTAGCCACCTCCACGACACGACGTTAAAGGAACATTAAATTACAGTTCATTTATCACAATTTTTCTTTTCGGTAATCACATCTCATTTTTCAGACAAGTTGCTCTTGAAATTCACTATGATTGAAAATCTTCATATTTTGCACGGATTTAGACAATTTTTGTATTGCGAAAATGCGCTTTAGAGGTAAAATGTCGAAAATCTTAGCGCCGGATTGATTTTATTTTAATCACTTGTTATCAACGTTATTTCTACATTTAGGGGTTTTTGTGAATCGAAATTTCAAGATGTGAAAAAAATTTGAGCTTGGTTAACACTGAGGAAAATTTTTGTATTGCAAAAAATGCGTTCTAGAAGGGTTAAATTCCAAAATATTTCCGGTGCTGGTTGCATTTTTAATGTATTCTGTTGATGTTCCCGGCGCGCCTCGTCGATTGCAACATTTTTATCGATAACTTGCTCTGGAACTTCACTATAATTGAAATTCCTCATTAGTGATCGACCGGGGCGACACTTTTGGCCGGGGCCGGGGCGGTACCGGGGCTGAAAAAAAATCCTCGGCCCCGGTCGGCGGGGTCAGACAAGGAAAATATTATTGCATAATACATACTTGGGGTGGGCATAGGAAGAGAAATAATGAGCGATTACTCCATTCAGTAGTAAATGGCAAGTTCAAAGTTGAGTGCGCCTTTTCAAATCAAGTTTTATTACTATTTATGTCACAAGAAACAGATTTAGTCCAGTGTTTCATTGACTGAATCATAAACAAATTCTATGTCACTGCTATTAGCACGCTCGATATCGTTTGAATCTTCACTACTGCTGCTGCTTGCGCCGCATTCTACATGTTCGTCAGCCAAAGTGCTTGGGAGCTTTCACGTATCGAATCCAATTGCTCGCAAATTATGCTTTAGAATCAACATTGAGTTGCTTAGGATTCTTACTTTCTGCTTCGACATCTTTCAAGCTTTTTATGCGATTTAGGGATTCGGCACGCGATGCACAAGCATTTGTTCGCTCTTTATCCTTCTTTTCCTGAGCTGCTTCATATTCGTGCTTATGTTTCTTCTTCAGATGATCGTGCAAGTTTTTTGTTGAATATGTTTTAGGCGTTTTTCCTCGACTGTATATTTATTTACATTTGATGCACTTCGCTGTCGTCTGATATGTAGGGTCAATTTCGAAAAATTGCCAAACTACAGACTCCTGGCTGATAGATATTCATATAGCAAACAAAAATACATTTGTTATAAATTATAAAAACAGTAACTGAATATAATTGCGATTTGATGTAATCTAAATGGAAAATTTTAGTGAGAGCCAACTTATAGAAGCGAGCATACATGATTATGGGGGGGGGGCTTGGGGGTTTTCACCCCCTCCCCCTAAAAAATTTTCACCCCACGCAAAAAATTTTTTCACCCCTCCTAGAATTCACACTTTTCAGAAAAATCATGGGAAGTGTCTAGATTAAGGAGTTTTTAACGTTTAAATGGCTCAAAATTGTCAATCTTTGGTGAAATGTAAATAAGTAGTCTCTTTCTGACTAAATTCTGGCCAATTTAATGCATTTTTCAAGATTTTTTTCGTGTTTTATGTTCTACAAAGAAAGAGCATTGTCAAAAATGCTTAAAAAGCGCGTTTTCAACGCATTTAAAGCGTTTTTACGGCAAAAAAGGCACTTTAAAAAATTTATTTGGATTGCACCCCCTCTCCCTCCCCAGAAATTTTTCACTGTGCATATCTGGAAGCGAGTAGAAATGATGGCACACAGTCAACTCCCTAACAGCATAAATTTTCCAGGCAAGTTAAAGTAAGAAACAAAGACCCTGAATATAAAAGAGAAAGCTCCGATGGAAAATATGAAAAATAGAAGTAATAATCGTTACTAACAAAACCAGAAACAGAAATAGTGGAATCACAAAGATGTAGCGATTGGACGGAATAGGTATTGGACGTAGCAATACTGCAGTGTAGTTTACTTCCGCCTATTATTCACTTCTGCTGCAATAACTATTACGCAAGAAACGCGTTATAATGGAATCACAGAGATGTAGCGCGATTGGGCGGAATAGGTATTGGGGATGTAATGAGACATACATAGGTATATAGTTTATCGGATCGAACTCAATTCTGCAGCGTAGTCTACATTTGATTACAATTAACTTCCGTCCTAATAACTATACACAAGAAACGCGTTTTAGAGCAGGCGGTTTCCATTCAATTAAATGTATATAAGTGTTCTTTGTGAAAATTGTCTTTTTGAAAACGTACAATTTCCAACTAGAGTTAGAAGGTATTTGTCAACTCTAAATGTTTTAGCCACTAGCTACGAATAAATGAGATAAAAGTAGCATTTGGTTTAATAAGTTAAGTGAAGGAATCGAAAACATGCAGATTTTCCTGTACATTTATTCAGTAAAAGCTCATTTATACACAGTAGCAAAGATATAACAAGGACTATGTATACATAAGGTCGAATCAGTACAGTTCTCAAAATTAATACTTGCCCATTGACAAATAACTGCCAGTGTCTTATCCTGTATAAAATGCGAATTACACTAAATTTTTCCCCAGCCCCGGCCATTTTTCCACCTTGCTCCGGCCGGGGCAGGGGATGCTGAAAATAGCCGGGGATTGCCAGGGCCGGGGCCCAGGTCGATCACTAATCCTTATCTTCTGAACGGATTTGAACACTTTTTGTAATGCAAAAGTGCGTTCTAGAAGGGTATAATTTCGAAATTTTCCGGCGCTTCGTGTCAGATTGATTTACTTTTATTATCAGCTATTGATGTTTAGGCCGCATCGTGCCGATTGTAGCAATTTTCTTGCAAAAAATGCACTAGTTAAGGTCTGAAAATGCAGTTTCTTTGGTCCCTTATAGTGTTAAAAAAATTCTGGTCTTGCCTTACCCTCCCCGAAACAAAATCCTGGATACGAGCCTGATTACAATACTTTATACATATAAACGCAAGGATAATTCAATAAGAAATTATTATGCTCATTAAATTTATTGCAGTACACTATATTTACAATAACAAAATGTTCAAAATCTCGTTTTAGGTCTGGCCATTCAGATATAGGATGGACTTTCTGCAAAAAAACATCGGTTTTTCAACATGAGCGCTCTATTTTCGAACGGTAGTTACCCTCAAAAAATATAAACAAAAAATTTAAAAGATGGAAAAAATTTTTGAGTGGTCTACGTCAGGTGGGTAAGGTAGGGATGTCACTGCATAGCTGGGCAAGCCTTAAAGTCTCCGGCTGGTACCGGAGCCAAATTTTTTGGTTGGTTGCCTAAGTCCAGAAAAGTGGTTGAATTTTTAACATGTTAGTCTTGCTTCCACGCAAAGTCCATTCATAATTTCACGCGAAGTCGCACTATTTCTCGCGACATAATTTTTTAATTAAAAATGGTGTGTCAAAATTAGTATGGTGTAAAAAAATAGTGCAATCGATAATTCGCATAGCAAAAATGTTTAAAAATTCATTACTCTAGTAACAATTGACCTTTAATCATGGAGAGACATTCACCGCCTTTAATATGCTTATTTTTTATGCAATTCATCGTGTAAAACTAAAACTTCTTCAGAGTTCCTCATTTTCATGTCGTCAAATAGTACGTTTTCATTTCAAATATAAATCCTTCTTGAAATGCACGAAAAATTGTCATAATTCAGCGCAACCTCTAAACATCAATAACGAATAATAAAATTAGATCAATTCGGCGCGAAGCGCCGGAAATTTGTGGGATTTAACCTTTTTGAAACGCAATTTTGCATTACAAAAAATTGTCCGAATTCGGCGCGGCTTAAGCATCAAGAACAAGTAATAAAATAAAATCAACTCGGCGCGAAGCGCCGGAAAAGTTCTAGAATTCCACCTTTTGAAACGCAATTTTGCATTACAAAAATTGTCCGAATTAGGCGCGGCTTAAAGATCAATAACAAGTAATAAAATTTAATCAATTTGGCGCGAAGCGCCGGAAAATTTTGAGATTTCACCTTTTTTTAACGCAATTTTGCATTACAAAAATTGTCCGTATTTGGCGCGGCTTAAGCATCAAGAAGAAGTAATAAAATTAAATCAATTCGGCGCGAAGCGCCGCAAAATTTCTAGATTCCACCTTTTGAAACGCAATTTTGTATTACAAAAATTGTCCAAATTTGGCGCGGCTTAAACATCAATAACAAGTAATAAAATTAAATCAATTCGGCGCGAAACGCCGGAGAATTTTGAGATTTCACCTTTTTGAAACGCAATTTTGCATCACAAAAATTATCCGAATTCGGCGCGAACCGCCAGAAAATTTTGAAATTTAACCTTTGTGATACGCAATTTTGCATTACAAAAATTGTCCAAATTTGGTGCGGCTTAAGCATCAATAACAAGTAATAAAATTAAATCAATTCGGCGCGAAGTGCCGGAAAACTATGAGATTTCACCTTTTTGAAACGCAATTTTGTATCACAAAAATTAACCGAATTCGGAAAATTTTGAAATTTAAGCTCTGTGAAACGCAATTTTGCGTTACAAAAAAATTGTCCAAATTTGACGCGGCTTAAGCATCAATAATAAGTAATAAAATTAAACCTATTTGGCGTAAAGCGCTGGAAAATTTTGAGATTCTACATTGTTGAAACGCAATTTTGCATTACAAAAATTGTCCAAATTCCGCGCAAAGCGCCGGAAAATTTTGATATTTCAACTTTTTGAAACGGAATTTTGCATTACAAAAATTGTCCAAATTCTGCGCGAAGCGCCGGAAAATTTTGATATTTCAACTTTTTGAAACGCAGTTTTGCATTACAAAAATTGTCAGAATTCAGCGCGGCCTAAACATCAATAACAAGTAATGTATGTTTAAAAGACTAGCGTTTATTTACACATAAAACAGGTGGACAGACAAGTATGCATGTATTTTTAATACATCCATGTGTAGAAGATCACAAAAATACATCATGTGTTTTATTTTGATCTGACGAATTATTATTTTCTCTAAACTAGGCATTACTTACTTAAGTATAATCTCTGAATTATGCATTACTTACGTACCGATTTTTAGAAAGCCCAGTAACCGATTCGGTTGCCGGGATTTAAAATCGGTTGTTGGGATCTAAAAAATGATTGCTGAGCTCCAAAAATCGGTTGCTGTACCCCAAAAATCGGTTGCTGAGGTCTCAAAATCGATTGCTGGGGTCAAAAAATCAGTTGGTGGGATCCGAAAATCGGTTTCTGGGGTCTTAAAATCAGTTCTTGGCTCCGAAAATCGGTTGATGGGGTCCTAAACCAGTTGCCGGGCTCCAAAATCAGTTAGTGGGTTAAAAATCGGTTGCTGGGGTCTAAAAACCAGCTGGTGGGCTCCAGAAATGGGTTGCAGAGGTCTAAAAATCGATTGCTATGGTCAAAAAATCACTTGGTGGTGTCCAGAAATCGGTTGCTGTGGTCTCAAAACCGGTTGGTTGGCTCCAAAAATCGGTTGCTGAGATCTATAAATCAGTTGATGGGCTCCAAAAATTGGTTGCCGGGGTCTACAAATCGGTCTGTGAGCTCGAAAAATTGATTGATGGGTCCTAAATCGCTTATTGGGCTGAAAATCGCCTGTTGGGTTCCTAAATCCGTTATTGGG
The DNA here is from genome assembly GCA_036768485.1 of Mermis nigrescens. Classification (NCBI taxonomy): domain Eukaryota; kingdom Metazoa; phylum Nematoda; class Enoplea; order Mermithida; family Mermithidae; genus Mermis; species Mermis nigrescens. Next base: position 326,092 of record JAVLUZ010000608.1, on the reverse strand, counting down.
GTCCGAAAATCAGTTGCTGGGGTCTAAAAGTTGGTTGGTTGGCTATAAAAATCGGTTGCTGGGGTCTGAAAACCGGTTGGTTGGTTCTTAAAATCGGTTGCTGAGGTCTAGAAATCGGTTGGTGATCTCCAAAAATCAGTTGCCGGGGTCTAGAAATCGTTAGTGGAGCTCGAAAAATTGATTGAAGGGTCCTTAGTCGCTTATGTGGGCTTAAAAATTGCTTGCTGTGGTCCTAATTCCGTTATTGGGGTCCGAAAAATCAGTTGCTGGGGTCTAAAAATTGGTTGGTTGGCTCGAAAATTCTGTTGCTGAGCTCGGAAAATTGATTGATGGGTCCTAAATCGCTTAAAAATCGCTTGCTGGGTCCTAAATCCGTTATTGGAGTAAGAAAATCAGTTGCTGGGGTCTAAAACTTGATTGGTTGGCTATAAAAATCGGTTGCTGGGGTCTGAAAACCGGTTGGTTGGCTCCAAAAATCGGTTGCTGGGGGTCTAGAAATCGGTTGGTGAGCTCGAAAAATTGATTGATGGGTCCTAAATCGCTTATTGGGCTTATAAATCGCTTGCTGGGGTCATAATCCGTTACTGGGGTCCGATAATCAGTTGCTAGTGGCAGTGAAAGGACCGAGGGTACTTTGGACCTCGGCCTCGGCCGAGGCCGAGGCGCCTTAAAATCCTTTGCCTCGGCCGAGGCCGAGGCCGAGGGTAATGCCGAGGGTCAAGCTTAAATACCTATACCCATAAATAGTGCTCTTAGAATATTTTGTATGCACATGAGCTAGAGAATAATCGTAAATTGAACACTTTATCGAATGTCATTTTCAATAATAGTAGATTAATTGTGTGAAGGATTTATTGAATAAAGTCAGCAGAATGAAAGCATACTTAATTTAACAAGTTTCCCTTGAAGACTTGGAAAAGTTAATAAAAAATATGGCTGAACAAGCACTTAAAAACTTTTATTACTATACATAAATAAGAAAACAGTGTCAAAGAAATACGAACAAACGAAATAAGCTAAGTAAAGACAGAACTGTAGCCATTGTTGTGCCTCGCTTTTGCAGTAATGCATGTTTAAACACGCTTTTTCAGTCATCCAATTCTGGTGTAGTAGGTAATATGACAGAAACTGCACTGTACTCTCCGATCATAGTTTCGCCAAGGTCCAGAGTTGAGGGAAGGGTGAAATCCCACAATGGAGGACCAGTAAATTAAGCAGTGTCTTTTGTATGAGCGAACAAATTTTTTGTAGATATTTCATATAAATATATTTTTAAAACATACACACGTTTACACACTGCCAGTGTGTGACCTGCAACCGGCATGCAGTCCTAAACAGTGTTTTTTTGTGCAAGATACCTTTTTACGTACAAAGATGGTATCCAAAAGTCTTTGAACATTTTGTACATGCAAATTTTTGTGTACTATTATATATAGTATGGAACAGTAGCGATTTAGTAAGGTAAAACAGGGGTTTTGACTCGGTGGCATATCTTAGCTAATTCCTGGGTCTCTGAATATTTGACATTTGCATTCCATTCTAAATGCAAATTCTACTATTTTAAAGATATGTAGGACGAGACAAATTACTGATTGCTTCAAAAATTTTCGGGAATTTTACGGCTTTTACAGTTTTTGTCTCTCCAAAAATCTTTGTGCATGTACAAAGACGAGTCCTGAAAGAGTCTCTTGCATTTATGAAAGATCTTTGCCGAATACAAGAAACTGTGGGTCCTAAAATGTAGGTAATTCGGCCTCGGATATAGTTCATAAGATTATTTGGCGCGAAGCGCCTGAAAATTTTATGAAGCTTTTGATGAAATTTACACGTAAGACTTGACTGAGAAAGCCAAGGCGGCTTGTTGCACCTACTGCACGAATCAGAAATATTACGAGATGTTGTAATATGCCGATAAAATCTTGTAATAAGCACTTACTGTGGCTTAGAAAGTCAATGCATTATCAGGACCAATTAGTCAATTTTATCTTTGGAGACGGCAAAGAAGTGCAAGAGTTATTGAAACAGTACTTGGTACGCATAAGGTCCTCAAGACAGTATAAATGAGATGCAAACGATATATAAATCTGCCGTAAAGATGCCTGAGATTACACAGAAATTGAGTTTTGGAGTGTTTTATTTCCTAGCTTCAATCTAAATACAGTATATTAGCGATATCTTTGCGCGAGAGCGCCGAAAATTTTTGAAATTTCCTGCGATATTCTGAAAAACGATATAATTAATATCACTTTGTCCAATAAAGTATTTTAGCATTGTATAAAAATGGCTCCAAAAAATGCGCGAGCCAAAATTGATTTTGTGGCAAAACCTGCATACAATGGCCATTTTTAGGTACGTTTACTGCGATTTTCGGCTGAAAATCCAGCAATCATTTACGCTCTCTCCCATAAAAAATGGCCGAAAACCATACAAGTAACAGGAAGGGCTTTGAGGAATTACTCACCCATCCAGGGTTGGACGTCCTCCCCTAACCCTTCCCTCCAACGTCAGAAAATTTCGACCCACCCGCCCCATTTTATGAGAATTTGCGCTTGTGCTGGCTATGTTAGAGTGCTTTTGCCATTTGTGACGTACGAATGAAGAGTCAGCTAATCCCCCACCCAAAATTTCTAGCCGTTACATGTATGCCGAGGAGCCCCTCCCAAAAATTTTGAGCTGTTACATGCATGTTTCATAGTGACAGTTTGTCTATTTACTCTTGCTTACATTCAAAAATACTCTATCACTTCGGGAAATTCTAATAGTTACTGCACTTTTGCCATAGTAAAAATTAGGTTCAAAATATTCAAAAGGTTTTTACCAAAAATCGTCTGACAGTGACTTGAGTCTTGTACCCTGAGAGGGTAATAAGCCTCCTCACCCCTCCTTCGGAGATGTGCTTTTCGATCCATGTAGCAAGCATGAGAATTAAAACTTAGTCATCACATGAATAATAAATTGGCACTTTGCTGTATGTAACTTTGTGTGAACTGGGTACGCGACTAGAAACACAAGAAAAGTCTATAAGGTAAAAAATAGCCGCTGTACTGTAGATGCATTCTAAATAGTTAATGTATTCAACGGACATATTAAACTTATTCAAATTTGATTTTAACCCTCGGCGCCTCGGCACTTTTCAGCCTCACCCCCGGCGCGCGAGGCCGGAGGCTCCAAAAAACGCGCGGGGCTTGCCGAGGCCGAGGCCGAGGCCCCTCGGGTCCGACTCACTCGTTGCTAGGGTCTAAAAAATTGGCCGTTTGGCTCGCAAAAATCGGTTGCTGGGGTCTTGTAAACCGGTTGGCTGGCTCCAAAAATCGGGTTACCGGGGTCTAAAGCTCGGTTGCCGGGGTCAAAGGGAATCGGTTAGTGAGCTCCAAAAATCGGCCAAGCTGGGGGATAGAAATCGGTTTTACGGAGCTCCAAAAATCGGTTGCTGGGGTCTAAAAATCAGTCGATGGGCTCTAAAAAATTGAGTTGAACCCATGAGCAATTGAATTTTTAGAGCCATCCAACCGATGCTTAAACCCAGCTAACCGATTTTTTTGGAGCCCATCAACCGACTCTTAGACCCCAGCAACCGATTTTTGGAGCCAATACAAATCGATTTTTACACAAAAAAGTTTATGTACAAAACATAGGAGCAGCTGAGTGGACCATCCGGCTGGTACCGAACCTAGCTGGTACCCCGGTTAGAACCTGGCTCGTTTCGCCCAGGTATGGACGTCGGAAGGGGATGAAATTAAAAAACAATCGCACACTAAACTCACATCATAAAATACGTTTCTAGCAAGTAATATATCGGTATTGCTATTAAAGTATATTAAAATGCCATTGTCGGGGTCAGATAGTGGATGGATTCAATTCTAAAGCGTTTTTGGAGAAAAATACTTATTTTAAACAATGCATGTATTAAGTGGATAATTCACTATTTTATGACGCAAAATTGATAAAAGTGTAAAGATTGTGAAAAAATGAATGCTTTTGTCGTCCAATCTGATCTCAAAATTTTTACGAAATGCAACTTAAGTTTCACGAAAATTGCCCGACGGTGCCCGGTTTTTGCAACCTCTGAGTGAGGGGTGATACCCCCTACCCCTTCCTATCCCCTTGTGTGGTGCATATTGTGAATTGAATCGCTAGAAAAAAAAACGGTGGTCCCATGACCGTAATTATTTGATTGACTGCATCATTAGATAGTTTATGAAACCATGACTACGGACGCACAGCCTAAGAGAATGTCACCGAAGAAATCGAAACGCCAGTTGAAAACGAAATTGACGTTATTCGACGAAGAGCACGATGTGGAACAAGCAAGTTCGCAATTGCCGATCGAGAAAAAATCTGAAAAAATAATTAAGAAACGGAAACGAGTCGAAAAAGAGGCCGAAGAAGAATTAAGAACAAACATAACGGTGCCTAAAGGCGCCGAAGAATCATCCGATGATTTGCGAGTTGAGTTTGGCGAAAGAAGCGAAGAGGCTACGTCGGCATTGGATTTGCAAATTGTCAACGAACGAATTCGTGACGTCATCGCGATTTTGCAAGATTTTAGCGCGAGGCGGGAACCGAACAGGTTAATTGTGGAAGATTGACTCAGTTTTTCTACTTTTTAACTGATTTTTTATTTTCTATTTTTTTAGAGTTTATTTTTATTTTTAAAATCCAAATCAAATATCTTCATTACGAACCGAATAGATAGGTCGGAATGGATAAGGCCATTTGTTGACCTTTGAAAAATCTTGCACCCCCAGAACTTTGTTGCTGCCCACCTATGGTTGTTGTCTTATCTTCCAGCTGTACTAAGCCATAAAAATCACGGATGTTACAAATTTTGAATATCTTTTTCCTGCCAAGATTGTGGCTGATGCGATAAATATTCCCAACAACACAAGCTTTCTGATTTTAAAAGGAATTCCTCAAAATTGTTAATTACGAAACAATATTTATATATGGTTTCAGGTCAGGGCATCAAGAATTGCGATCACAGCATCGAATCTCGCTTCCTTCTCAAGCTAATCCTTTAAATTAATTTAATGCATTCCGTCTGTTCAGAGTTAACAGATCATCGAATTTCATCTATAAGATCTGATAGAATAGGAAAGGATTTATTCGTCATCCAGATTTAGGCTATTTATTTCGAGATGGAATATAAAATTAATATATAAATTATACTTGTAGCAATTATATAATAGTAGTAATACAGTAATAATGAATATCAATAGAATTTATTAATGACTAATTTAAAGGTGACATAGCGAATAAGCTGAATTTTAATTGCTTAAGTTGGGTCCAATTTTAGCTATAGAAACAATTTAACGATCAAATTTTTGCCATTTGCATTCGTCAGTATTCTGAAATATATATACTATTTCTTTTGGTTCCTTATAATTTCCAAGATTGATCTTGAAAGAAAATCATAGAGTTTTGCAATTAATTACAAAATGTTCTAGCGCCCCGCCTGGAGCAAGCCTTGCTCCGGCCTGGGCCGGGCCCCAGCACACACACACAGGGGGGGGGGCGGCCGCCCCCTCTTGGCCGGATTAAAATTTTTGAAAGGTAAGATAATGCACGGAAAAGATGGAAAAATTGTATTTCTTTTATCGCTAAATCTTCAAATTTTTGGCGCTTCGCGACTGATGTGTAGTATCTTCTGATACTTGGGCGAAGCGCGACCGTAAAAATGACACTTTTTTAGCCTTATGAGTTGGAAAAAAAATTTTTCTCCAAAAAGTTGAACATCTTAATTGATAGAGCATGTCGAGAAAAACGTCGAAAAATGCGGTTTTTGAGAGCTACCCCGACGAATTTCCCGAGATATAGACCACTTTGTGTTGGGTCCGCCCCCACTTGGCCGGATCCTGGATACGGGCCTGTATATACCCCTCAGAATTCGGCAGACCCTCTGAAAAATCGATAGACCCTCATGATTGATTTTTATTTCTGGCACGTTTTTTTCGGGATTTTCACCAGTTTTGCACCACTCAGTTCCCTGCAAATTCGGCTGCTGCCCATGTACATATAGATTTAATATTTTTATATTATTATATTATAATTTTATATTCTATATTTTATATTTTTATAATATTATTTTGTATTTTATATTGTATATTTTTATATATATGTGGCCCCTGTTCTATATACATATGTTTGGGTTTTTGTGCATGATGAATTTTACAGGAGTCGCAAAGATTACATTGAAATACTGAAGAAAGATTTACGTCACTACTACGGATATAACGAATACTTGTTGGATAAGCTAATGGAAATATTCCCGACGCAAGAAGTACCTATTTTATTAATTGAAATTCGATTTAAGGTCTTCTAATTAATTATTTTTGTAATATTTTAGCTCCTCGAGTTTCTGGAAGCGAACGAAGTGCCTCGCCCTGTTACGATTCGTGTAAATACGCTTAAGGCTCGCAGAGGGGATTTGGCGCAGGTACATGACAAAGCATTCATTAATAAAATTTAAATAATTATTTTTTTTAATTATTTAATTTAAATTCTTTTAAAACTATGTATTAGTTATTGGCATTCATTCATTTATAAAAAATCATTCATAATTGCTAAAGAATTAGATGCATGTGCCAATATGCATGGAGTCTTGGATTTTTGCAGAAACTAGCTAAAATACAATTATAATTTTTTTTCAAAATAATAAAAATTTGCCTAAAAACTAAAAGTGTTAAAAACTAGATTTAAAAAAATGATTTTTCGTGCTTCAAATTGATCCATATCATTTCTTATTTGGTATTCTGCGCGTTGTAATATGTTGAAACATGTTGCGAACCAAGTCGGCTTTAGTTTAAACTAAGCTCAGTTCAATGCTAGCTTGTTGTTTTAAATTTAGTTTGAAGCATGCACATATTTTAAAAAATGAGGCTACTGCAGCATTTTCGTATCGGTCATATCGCCATGTTCTGCTGCTAAATTTTTCCAGCTGTTGAACTTGAGGGTAGCCAGTATGCTAATTGGAGCTTAAACTTCGAATAATTATAAAATTTTTGAACTAATCATATAATAAATTGGATGAAAATGCTCCACGAATAGCCGATTTGATTCGGAAAAAGTAAGTGCGGTGAGAAACTGTCTAAAGCTTTGGTTCGGTTCGCGGCTTCCTCCCATATTGAGCCTTTTTTTTAGATTTTTGAGCCTATGTAATTTTGACGTCGCTGTTATTCACTGCTGTACTTGTGCTTTTGCCTCAATTTATACCTCGCATTGATACAAGGTTTACACTTTACACTATATGTAGAGCTTAGCCAATCGAGGCGTCAATTTGGACCCGATTGGCAAGTGGTCGAAAGTCGGCTTGATCGTGTACGACTCTCAAGTACCCTTAAGATGTTAAATTGTAATTGGTAAAATGAAAAAAAAAATTATTTTTTTTAGGATTATTAGCTTTTTCGACCATTTCATAGAAAATAAATGTAAATAATTATTAGTTTCCGAAAATTTAGGGGAAAACTAATCATTATTTATTAGTGAAGAAACATCAATTAAAAAACGACGTTTTTCTCGCCTTAAAAATTACGGAAGTCTATAAAAATATAAATTCTTCGTGAATTACGAATCGGCTGATTCTGTATAGGGTGAATTTTGGCTTTGTTAGCTCAAAAGTGTTGCGTTAAAACCTGTCGCGGCGCTGTTTTAGACGCGGGTCGAAGTTTTAGGTTTTTCTTCTTTTCCTTTCTTAATTTTCTTCTTTTTCCTTTCATTTTTTTCCTCCTTTCCGACAACATGAGTTCCTTTATATTTCGGGTGGCCCTCTGGCCCAGTTAACTACGGGGAGATTCCTTTTTAACTTAAAAGAAAGATGGGTTCGCGTCGAAAAAATCATTTTTCGACATTTCTTACGAATTCTATTTTTGAGAGCGTAAAAAACATATTAACAATTTGAAGAATGTCAGAGAAATTCGATAGATTAAATCGATGTGACGCAGATCGCCGCAAGTTTTGACATTTTTGAGTAGACGGTGTGCAAAATCCGCTTAAAGAAGCTCTTTTCTACCGAATTTTGTAGAATTGTAATTGAGCAAAATCATGAATTCTGCCGAGGGAGTTGAAACATGTCACGGGAGAGGGAATAAAAAATGCCCGGGGGAGGGGTAAAAATATCTGGGGGAGGGGGTAAAAAAATATCTGGGGAGGGTATTAAAAAATATCTGCCGGAGGGGGTAAAAAAATATCTGGGGAGGGGGTAAAAAAAATATCTGGGGGAGGGGGTAAAAAAATATCTGCCGGGGAGGGGGTAAAAAAATATCTGGGGGAGCGGGTAAAAAAATATCTGGGAGCGGGTAAAAAATTATCTGCGGGAGGGGGTAAAAAAATATCCGGGGAGGGGGTAAAAAAATATCCGGGGAGGGGGTAAAAAAAATATCCGGAGGAGGGGTAAAAAATTTCTGGGGGAGGGGTAAAAAAATATCTGGGGGAGGGGAGTGAAAAAGCTTTGGAGGTGATAATTGTCTTAGGGGTGAAACTTTCCGCTTCCCCGGAATCATGTTTGACGTGACTGTATCCCATTCGCCTTAGGCGCGACCCCTGAATATTTGGCCGGCCATTACATCCTGCAAGGGGCGAGCAGTTTTTTGCCGGTGATGGCCCTGGCTCCTCAGGAGAACGAGAAAATTTTGGACCTTTGCGCCGCGCCTGGCGGCAAAACGACCTACATCGCCGCTTTGACCAAAAATACCGGCGTCCTCTTCGCCAATGAGATCAAAAGAGACCGCGCTAAGGCTATTATCGGGAATGTTCATCGTCTCGGTGTCAATAATTGCGTCGTTTCGTGCTTGGATGGAAAAACGTTCCCCAAAGTAAATAACAAAAAATCGTACGTTATGATTGTATACAGTTCTCGCCACGAAATTTGAACAATAAATCATTGATTGCGTTTATTTTATAACGCTCTTCACGACCTAATCGCCAGCACGGTTTTTGTATTCGGCAAAGATTTTTTTACGATGTACAAGGACTTTTCGGGACCGTCTTTATACATGCACAAAGATTTTTGGGAAGACAAAATTGCAAAAGGTGTAAAATTCGCAGAAATTTTCGGCGCTTCGCGCCGAAATGAGTAATTGTGTATTATATATATATATCTTTATAATGGCAGAAATTGCATTTCAAAAGGAAAAATGTCAAATTTTTTAGGCGCTTCGCGCCGTTTCAAGATGATTCTTAGTGATTTTTGCCCTCAGAGACTCATAAATTAGCTGAAATACACTACCAAAGGTCGAACAACTCTGTTTGTACCACACTAAAATCGCTGCTGTACCATATTATAGTACCCAAAAATTTGTGTGTACAAAATGTACGAAAACTTTTTGGGGACCATCTTCGTACATGTATAAACGGACCTTGTACAAAAAAACACTGATCGCCAGAGATTTAAAGAATATCATGACGTGATTTACTTCAAGAAAACGCGACCCAATCAGCGCAAAGCGCCGGTAAGTTTCAAGGAAATGCAACCTAATCGCTTAGTTCGTACCTTCCTGCACGTATTTCTGGGGGGGGGGGTGGGGAGGGTTTGGACTCCAAAATTCAGAAAAATCGGACTTCTTAAACGTTATTTCGTGCTATTTTTGGCCTTTTTGGGCTTAGTCCTCCCCGAAAATTGGTGTTGTTCCCCCAAAATAAGACGGCCAGCTACTTGTCTGTGTATCTTTTACGACTCAGCGCGCGTAGAGTATATTGATATTGATTATACTCGTGCAAGTCATATGCATAGTGATATTGTGCACATAATGCACACAGCGCGCTATCGCCACGCGTCTATTTAAGAACGCGCGCTGAGTCGTAAACGGTCCGGCTAAGCATTTAGGTCGCCTTTTCTTAACGTAAAGCATGCCAGGATACTCTTAAGGTCTCCGGCGATTAGGTCGTGAAAAAGCGTTCATAAATTAACTCAATCGGTTCTTTATTGTTCAAATTTCTTGACTAGCGCTGTATGTATGTCACAAGAATCGGGAAGACATATGTAAATGAATAAATAGATTGCGTAAATATATCAACGAATAAATAAATAAGTAAATGAATGAATAAATAAATAAATAAATGTAACGTAAATAAGTATATAAATGATTAATAAAGTCCCATGTTTTAGCACAGTAATGCAAACATATTACGACGACGTCTCTCGTTGTAAAACATGCACCAAATCCTTAATAGAAGTTTAAGAGACTCGTATGATAATTATTTAAACTTCGTGGCGAGGGCTGAAGGTACGCCATGATATCCGTTATATCAGTACATACGCATCTATCAAATTTACATTGGATTCCTTTTGGTTTTTGCGAACTAATGGCGTGAAATACGTATGTAGCTCTTTGGATCGTTCCAATTTTAAATCATTTATCCATCCGTTTATGATTGTTTCCATCTCAGCTATTTGGCAGCATGTTCGATCGCGTGCTGTTGGACGCTCCGTGTAGTGGAACTGGTGTCGTTTACAAGGATCAATCGGTGAAAGTGTCAAAGGTATGACAGATATGCATGTGTTACAGGGAGTAACGAAACTTCGTGTTAGGAGGTACGGAAGAAATGTAAAGTTTTAGCGCAAACGGTTTACACCAGCTAAAAGAGCATCTATTTTTCTACGGGAAAAGTTGAACTGTTTTCCTGATTATGGAAAAGTTGTGCTTTTCAGTTTCTTATACGTAAATACGAGAGCAACATGGTGCTCATATGACATGGAATACAAAATTGACGTTTTTGAAAATTTTTATCGTCAAAGCCCTTGCGATTTGCTTCTGTTCGCGCCGCTAATGGCGCTACACACCTCGTTTTAGCCTACTTTCTTGTTCAGAATTGAATGCTCTTTCTGATGAGGCGCTCTGTCTTACTTGGAACTATATGGATTTTCCACGTAGTTTCATTACACACTATCAGACATGCATAGGTTGGGAATCCTGGGTGCTAAAACAAAATCTTCTCTAAAGTGCTTTTCCGGGCTCAAAAAGATGGGTTTGCATAAAAAACACCATTTTGTGCGATCATGATGATGCTCTTTCTGTAAAAAAAGGAAAATATCGAAAAAACTTCAAAAGATCGAGTGACTTGTACAAGGTTTAGTCAAAATTGAATTATAGCGCCAAGCGCTGAAAATTTGACTTTTCTAAAACCAATATACATGCATGAAAACGCTTAAAACTGCATTCTTTCTACGATTTTTTTCGAAAATAAAAAATTCTAGGGGTGAAAACATTTGTGAGGGGTACTGAGTGAAAACGTTTTTGGGGCTGTGAAACCCCTTCCTCCAATTTGAAGGAGAGGATGTACATATGCCGTATGATGTTCTAGGGAGTGGAAATCCCTTGCGCAGTCGGTCAGCCAACCTCCACCCTCAGAAATGAGAAATGTAAACCTTTCTCCCCGAATCACGGGCGAGAATTTTCCGTTTTACTGACTCTTTTGGCATTTTTGACCAAAAATACCAAGTTACTTACACCCCCGAAAACTGTTGAGCTATTACGTACGTTTGTATGACGTCACTTTCATTTGCACTTAAGAGATGGATTGCTTTTTTTTTTGAAAAATAATGTGAGGATACCCGATAATTTGCTAGAGAAATCGTCAACATTTATGTGGAGTGGATCAATTAATTTATTGATTTTCAAATTTTTTTGGACCATATGTCTATGAAAGAAACCACCAAATTTATCATATTCCGAGATTTTTGCACGAATATTATTTCTTCAATTTGTTCAATATTTATCTCTTATATTTCAATTAGAAATTGTGATTTTTAATATAAAATTTTAAATTTTTTTTCTAATCTGCTAAAAGTGACTAAAAAAAACGTAAAATTCAGCATTTATCTAGTTAATAAACAACATTTGTTTCATCACTCGGCTCGTAGTGTTTTTGATGACGGCCCATCGTTTTAATGTTAAACATGGAGCATTTACAGATGGAATCAAAGCATGCATGTAACAGGGGGGTGGGGGAGTCCCCCGCACCAAAAGTCGGTAGTCTTCCCCATTCCCCCAAAGCCGAAAAATTTTTGACCCCCTCCCGCCGTTTTTTTTGGAAAAATCGAATTTTTTTGGTCGTTTCTAGGTTTTTTTGGCCGTTCTTGGCCAAAAATTGGAAGTCATTTACGCCCACACCCCTAAAAATGGCTGGAGTCCCCCACCCAAATTTCGAGCCTTTACATGTATGAACCAAAGTCTACTCTTAGTTAGAACGGTTCCTTGTTGAAATGTGAAGTTGAAATACTTTATCCGTTGGTTGGCATTCAAAAAAACTTTAAAAATCTCACAAAATTTATCCTATGCAAAGACGAATTTAAATGTAAATTTTATGGTTTAAAGTTGAAAAAAATTTGCGAAGAATATCGGTACATAATTTTGGTTAAATTGAATTTATGTTCAATACATATATGCATTACGTAACATTAATAATCGATAGTTGCTGGAAAGTCTTTGAAAGTTTCGGGCATTTTAACTAGTTTTGCCTCTAAAAATGTTTGAAACGTACAAAGACAATCCAGAAAAGCGTTTTTGTTCTGTCCTTGAATTTTAGCCACATAATTTTAGCATTTTCTCATCTTACTGTGGCTTTTCCTAATATTTATTAGACATTCTACTTCTTAAAATTATAAACACAACGTCGAAAATTTTTATTCGTCACGCTCTCTTTCCATTCTCTGATGCGTCACAAATTTTGACTTGAAATTTACGCTGAAAATTTAAGAATTTTCATTACATTTCGACTATTTTTCACTTTACACTGAGCTTTACCACACTAATTTTTTGCCGTACACTGTGTCTGGTTGTGTTGTCGTTTACAGTGTAAAGAGCACATTCTAACACTTTTGCATTGATCCAGCTTAGTTTAAACGATTTTGAATCAATAAAATACTTCACGCTATCTAACCGCCCGAATTTTTGGGTGGGGGTTCACGGTCATTTTCAGGGGGAGGGGTAATTGGCGCCACTTTGGCAAATTATGACTCAAGTTTTCGCCAATAATCGGAGGGGAGTCAAAAACATTTTGACTTGAGGGGTGCGGAAAGCGACCTGCCTTGGGTGGGAGATTTACCATCCCTCTACTACTATTACATATAGGATTAACAGTTTACACTATCGTAAAAATAACGTGTAAATTCTATCTAAATTTGTTATAAATTCGCTTTTTTCCTCAGAGCCTGCATATTTTGAAAAATTTCGGAATATTAAAATACTGTGCACTTTACGCTTCTATGAAATAATTTGTAAATTTCATCTATTTTATTATAAACCCACTTCTGATTTTATCATAAATTCGTTCCCTTTTTTCGGTACAGCGTAATGTAAACAATTCCGAAATATTAAAATACTTTATGCTTTACGCTATTATGAAAATGACGTGTATATTTCATCTAATTTTGTTAAAAATCCGCTGCGTTTTTTCGATCCAGCGTATATACATAATCTAAATAATTTTGAATCATTAAAATACTTTACACTTTACACTGTTAAAGAAATGACGTGTAAATTTCATTAAATATCTTATTAATCAGCTTCGTTTTTTGATCTAGTGTAATTTGAATAATTTTGAAATATTATAATACCTTACGTTTTACATTATTATAAAAATAACGCATTATATTCCATCTAATTTTACTATAAGTCCGCTTCATTTTTTCGCTTTAGGACCAAAACGATCTATTGCGCTGCACGACTTTACAAAAGCAGCTAATTTTAGCTGCAATCGATTGTCTGGACGCGAAATCGAAAACGGGCGGCTATTTAGTCTATTCGACTTGCTCGATTTTGGTCGAAGAAAACGAAGCCGTCATAGATTATGCGTTGAAAAAACGCCACGTCAAATTGGTCGATACTGGCCTCGATTTTGGCGTCGAAGGCTTCACGAAGTACGACCGTACGCGATATTTTTGTAATTGTGTAAAGTGTAAAGTATTCTAATAATTCGAAATCGTTTAAATTACGCTCGTGCAATGCATAGCTGGATACAATTTAGCGCAAAGTGTAAAATTGTAGTGCATTTTAATTATTTGAAATTGTTTAAACTACGCTGGATCAATGCGCAACTGATAACATAGACTCTTTACTCTGTGACTATGATTTTGATGATAGAAGCAGCTGCCTTACTGTAGTCGGACTCCTTTGTTTAGTTTACAGTGCTACTCAAATTTCGTTTTTTTAAATTTTCTAAAATTTCTAATTGAAAATTTTTTAATATTCTTTTTATGCTACGTTTACACTTTCTTTTTCCGCTTTACATTGCTGTTTCGTTGTACGGTTCAAAGTGAAATTGAATGGGGCGTTTAATCCTCCTAATTCTCTTATTTTTGGTTAACATGATGTTTAAACTACGTATACGGAGCTGAGGGCTGGCCTGCACTTTACATTAGCTCAGTCACGCTTTTTATCCAAGCTGACGTTGAAGGCTCCCAAATAAAGCGTTAGTTTAAAGCATCTGAAACCACTTTACACTTCGATATTTTATCGATTACGCATATTTAATTTTTCCGAAAAATAATTATAAGGGGATTTAGTGAATACGAGATTCCAATGCAAGTTTGACAGATTTTGGCGGCGTAAAGCATTTTGTGTCTAGAAGAATGCTTAAGACATCTAATGCCTCACTATTTCAAAAAACAACTTTACATTATTTTATTTTTAGCTAATAGTCACGGTTTAAAGCGGTTTATACTCCGTTTCTGTATATCGCTTTTTCATACCCAAGCTACAGTAACGTACGTTCATTCGTTTAAATCCTTACATATCTTGCTTTAAATACATATACATTTTTTGATATTTATTTCATAAATAGATATACGGTATGATTTTTATATTTTTTTTTAATTTTTAGATTTAGACAATACCGATTTCATCCCACCTTAAAGCTCTGCCGACGCTATTATCCTCAGACCCACAACATGGACGGATTTTTTGTTGCTAAACTCAAGATTTCGAATGAAAAGCCTAAGCCGAAACGTAAGCCACCTTTTTTGACGAGCGTACTGTATCTATGTACGTACAGCGCTCGCCATGAAATCTGAATAATAAAGTACCGTTTGAGTTTATTTAGGAACGCTTTTTCACGACCTAATCGCCGGAGACCTAAAGAGTATCGTGATATGCTTTACTCTAAGCAAACGCGACCCAAACAGTGCGAAGCGCTAGTTAGTTTCAAGATAACGTGACCTAAACGCTCCAGATCGGACCGTTCACGACTAAGTGTCTTACCTGAGCATAGGGGGGTTGGAGGGTATGCACCCTAGAAACCAAAATATCCCCTTCCCCAGAATTCAATTTTTTGAAATTTTCTTGTTTTTTTCTCGCAATTTTTTGATGCCAATGGATAGTGCTCGATGAGAAACGTTAAAAAATGGTGTTTTCTTCGCCATACCACCATTTTAGAGGCCATTTTTTGACCTGTGAAAAAATCTTGCACCCCCAGACCTGTGGTGCCGCTCATACGTGGGCAGCACCAAAATTCTGCGGGGGAGGTGCAAGATTTTTTCAAAGGTCAAAACGTGGCCGGTGGTATGGCTAAAAAACACCATTTTTCAATGTTTCTCATCGAGCACTATCCATTGGCATCAAAAAATTGCGAAAAAAACAAAAATTTTATGATTTGAATTGTGGGAAGGTATTTTGGTTTCTCGGGGTATTTAGGTTTCTCGGAGAGGGACTACATACCCCCAAAGCCCCCTCATGCCCAGGTGTGGTGCCGCCCACCTATGCTCAGTGTGCGTAGAGCATATTAATATTAGTTATACTCGTGCAATTCAAATGCATATGATATTGTGTACCTAATGTGCACACGTGCACATCACGCGTAACGCGCGCTGAGTCGTAAACGGTCCGACCTAAGCATTTAGGTTACATTTTCCAAAAAGTAAAGCATAGGATACTTTTCAGGTCTTCAGCGATTAAGTCGCGAAAAAGCGTTCTTAAACAAACTCAATCGTTCTTTATTGTTCAAATTTCGTGGCGATAGCTGTATGTTTAAGTCAAATGTCTAAATTTTGGTTTTTATATAAAAAAATTCAGATTTTTTTATTTGTATTCATTTTTGCCTTTATCCGAGTTCTAGTTGTATTTATTTATATTCAAATAATAAGATCGCTCAAAAGCCCAAATTTCCTCTTTTTTCACACATCATGCGGTTTTTTATTTAAAACCGCTTTTTATTCGTTTTCACAATTTTTTTACGCTGCAGCTACTTTGCACCAATAGTAAATATTTTAAATTACGCGTAATTTGCTCAAATATTCATAGTGAGGCAATACACGAAAGATTCTAACAAGCGCGATTAATCATTGAGAGCTCGCTGGCACTCAAGGCATAAAATTAAATTATGATTATTGTTTTTTCTAATTAGGACAAACTTTAGTATAATTTAATGCGTATTTTACAATGGCATCCAAACGTGGGCAGCACCAAAATTCTTGGGGGTGCAAGATTTTTCAAAGGTTAAAAATGGCCTTAAAAATGGTGGTATGGCGGAAAAACACATTTTTTCAACGTATTTCATCGAGCACTGTCCATTGGCATCAACAAATCACGAAAACAACGAAAAAATTTCAAAATTTTAATTCTGGGGAGGGGTATTTTGGTTTCTGGGGGACTTGCATACCCCCACGCCCAGGTATGCAAACCACCGTTTTTAAGACCATTTTTTGACCTTTGAAAAATCTTGTACCCCCGGAATTTTGGTGCTGCCCACCTATGGCAGCGATGCGCCCTATTCGCTAGTATGATTTTAGTTTGGCCCTCTAAATTCCAGTTTTCCAAATGTTTGTGATCATCAAGCTGCCAGGAGACTGTAATTTTCGTACTTTTTTGTATTTTATTTTTAATACTGTAGGTACGCTTACTCTTTTTCCTCAAAATTCGCCGTTTTAGCGGATGCGGAAAATCAACAAGAAGCGAAAAGCGACGAAGTTGCGAAATTGACTAAGAAAAAAAGAAAGTTGGTTTCGATGGAAAAGTCTAGCAAAAAGTCAAAATCGGAACAAAACGATGTGCCAAATGTTCAAATTTCTGAAGAAATTGTCGAAGCCAATGACGTCACGCGCGAAGCAAAACCGAATAATAAATTAGAATCTAAACTTGGCTCGATTGCTAAAACGAATAAGAAAAAGAAATTGCGACAAATGAGTTGAATTTATCCGATGACTAATTCTTCGCTAAAGCGTTTTTCTACATTGTTATGATTTTTGTTGCGCCGTTTGTTAATAAAATATTGATAGATTATTTAAAAAATGGTTGTTATGGAAATTATGGGACGTCTGCTTTTCGAAAAGACTCCGCGAGTCACAAATTGACAATATGCACTGCTGATCGATGAAATGTCTCGCAAGGTCGTTTGCAAACTTATGCCTACACGACTTTTTTCATCCCAACGCTGAGCATAAGGACCATA
The DNA here is from genome assembly GCA_036768485.1 of Mermis nigrescens. NCBI lineage: Eukaryota > Metazoa > Nematoda > Enoplea > Mermithida > Mermithidae > Mermis > Mermis nigrescens. The sequence goes on along the minus strand of JAVLUZ010000608.1, from coordinate 308,713 downwards.
CCTGGGCGCAGGGCGTTTGGGGGTATGCAACCCCCAGAAACCAAAATACCCCCCAGAATTCAATTTTTGAAAATTTTTCGTTTTTTCCCGCAATTTTTTGATGCCAATGGATAGTGCTGTATGAGAAACGTTGAATAATGGTGTTTTTTTGCCATACCACTATTTTTAAGGCAATTTTTTACCTTTGAAAAAATCTTGCACTCCCCACCATACGTGGGCAGCAAGAAATTTCTGGGGGGGGGTGCAAGATTTTTTTGAAGGTCGAAAAATGGCCTTAAAAATGGTGGTATGGCGATAAAAACACCATTTTTCGACGTTTCTCATCAAGCACTATCCATTGGCATCAAAAAATTGCGAAAAAAACGAAAAAAATTTTCAAGAATTGAATTCTGGGGGAGTATTTTGATTTCTGGGGGGGGTATTTTGGTTTCTGGGGGGTGCATACCCCCAAACCCCCACGCCTAGGTGTGCTCCCCACCCTCAGAAATTCGGTCCCGCCCACCTATGCTAAGGACACGCTTTTGTAGCAGATAGCAGTGATGTGCGACTTTAAAACCGAATTACATACTTCATGATCCTTTGAACTGGGCATAGGAGCGACTGCCGTTAATTTTCGCACGTAGTACAAGGACGGTCTCTTGACGATACGTGGTCAGCAAGAAAATTCTGAAGCTGAGGATGGGTAAAAATATTTCTAAAAATAGAATTCTGGGGGTCTGCAGTAATCTGGGGGTTACGAACTCCCCCACGCCAATGTGTGCTCCTGACCCGATCGCATTCCTCAGAAATAAATGAAATTGGCGCACTGGTTCACCTTGGTACCCAAGTGGGAAATATAAAGTAAAAATGCATAAAGACGTTCATGGGCTGTTTTAGCAAGCATCACAATTGCGTGTATGGAATATTTGCGAAAATTACTGGTTACCTAATTTTTTCAATATCTCAGACAATATGTATTTACCGTTTTGTACGAAAGTCATTTCACCTTGTAGAAAAATAAATTTTTCACACAATGCAATTAACAATTTTTTCATTTCGAGGAAATTTTTGGAAAACTTTGATTGTACTTTTCGACCCGTTGGCATCAAGCTATAAAAAGAAAGTTAGTTAGTCTGATGGAAAATCCTTTGGTAATTCTGTGAATGTTTCGGATTTTAGGCCAGTTCACGGTTCTCGCGCAATTTGAATTTTTCCATACTTATCGGTTTTTGACGTTTCGTACATACAAATGAATTGTACACGAGTGTACTTATGTAATTACATAAACTTAAGAGTAAAAAATTGTTTCATGCTGTTATTAATATATGGGTACTATAGTCTGTTCCATTCCAAATGGCTCATTTTTTGCTAAAGTCTTATTACTGTAATTGATTTTCACTGCACAGATAGCGTCTTAAATTATGCTCTCGTAGGGGTTGGTTACTTTAAACTCTTCTTATTGATGTCTAATGTGCTTTTCTTTACACTTGGTGCATCCAAAAGACTGCTGCAACAACCTAATCCGTAAAATACTCTGCTACAGTAATAAGCCGTAAAGCAATAATTAGCCGTTTGGAATGGAACAGACTATAACATTTCGATTTATATTTGTGACGATGAATCGTCACGCGAATAAAAACTGATACGGCCACGACATGAGATATGCATCGAAAGAGGTAGGTGTCTAATCTATAGGTTGCAGATTACCTTGCAAAAATTGGCTAGAGAGTATGAAAAAATGGAAATAAATTTTAGCTTGACTGCGTGGTACCTATTTCAGTGTAGATGGTAAAATTGTGTCGATTATTGTGTTGGTATTTCACATCTTATAATTGCAAAGTTTGTCTGTTTATAGTCTCTTTCACATAAGTTTGGGCCTAAATTTTAAGAATTTTTTCGAAAGTAAATCGACGGATTACGATTATAAAATATCAAATCAGTGCTATAATCGCAATCTGTCGGCTTATTGTCGGACATAGTTTTTAAAATTTATGCCCAATCTATGCTTATCAGTTGTTATGAACAATACAGTGGTGTTTGCATCAGTTTAAACCGCTTTTGTAATCGATTTGAATTAATCCAGAAATTGTAATTCATGCACAAGGTTTCGTGAAATATAGGTACTATAATTCTATGGCGCTTCACGCCAATTAACTTTTCTGAACTATTTCTTAGTAGAAAGAGCTCAAATTTTACCCGGAGATCAATCGAAATTTTTTGGCGCTTTACGCCTTATTGATAGATTTACATACATATTTCAAGCATGCTATGAAAATAAAAATTCTTAAATTCTGTTGTATAAGTAGGCATAGGCGAGTGGGTTAGCTTCAGGTAAGGACCATAGATGCATGGCATGGCCGATCTGGTGAGGGATCATCCAGTCTGAAAGCATATTGCGCACTTTAGCCATCACCCGACCCGACCCAACCATGTGTATCCGTAGCTTTTTAATGTTTTTTGAAGATTGAAATGACGATTACCTGTAAAATAAAGCTATAACGTACATCATAGGTAGCGCGTTAGCGCGTACTTATAATATACTTGGGTACCCCCAACACCTGGGCACCCCCCTACAGCTATAACGGGACACTTCTGGAAGGTGCGGTTTTTTTTAAAAGAAAGATAATAAAAAATTCGCTGCCCGTGTTTTTTTGTTTTTCTTGAAACTCAAAATTGACTGTGTAAAGAAGGTGTAAAGTTTTTGTGTAACGTTATAACATAGGACAAATTTTGGGACCTTTTTACTGCGGCATGTGGACAACTGAGTATTGATGACTCGGAAGGATTGAACAGAATAGGATAATAGAGGGATGAATTCTACAGATGACACTTTTTTTGTTTTTTGAAATTCGCATTATTTATCGAACGGCAGTGTAAAGAGTGCGAAAATCTGGGGGTGAAAAAGCACTTTTTGGTCGAGTTTTCAACCTTCCTATGTCCGATACTAACTTTGGTTATGAGGTTTTTAAAATGTTTTCTGACAGAAATGTAGAGCGGATCAAGGGCTACATTCTGCATATAAGCAAAGTCTTCTATGCTCTATGGTGAGTTAGATCCTGGGGTTTAAAGTTTACACTCTAGTGGATGGTGTAAAAAATGGATTTTAACTAAGATTTCTCTGCCAAATTTTTCCGCTTATGAGTCAGTGCAAATCGAAGACAGCATTAATAAAGTGCCTGACAGGGGCTAAACATCGCAGCAAACCGCATTTAAAAACGCAATATTGAGTTATTTATGGGGTGTAAAGTTCGAAATCAGAGGTAAAAATGGGCTAAAAAACACGTTTTTTCCGAAGTTTGATTGATAAATCATGCCAAATAATTTTTGCAACAGAATTTTGGCACACAGGAATGTACTACGATTTAAAAGCTACAAATTGTACCAAACCGAATTTCTTTAAACTCAATGGGGAGTTCGGTACGGAATTTTAAAGTTTACAGTGTTCTGAATGGTGGAAAATACATTTTTGTTGCGTTTTTTGTTCGCCACTTTCTCCGTCCAGAAGTCGGGATAAGTCTAATAGAATAAAAATAAAGTGCTTTATATCGGGTGCATGTCAAAGCACATTGTCTATACATTAATATTTAGCGAGTGTAAAGTCAAAAATTTGGAGTTTTAAATGCGTTTCTGTCTTGTTTTTTCTGCCTGCTTCTCCGGTTACGAGTCAGGGACACGTTTATCAAGTCTAGAAATGGACCAGGAATCAAATTTGATATGCCAGTCTGGCGCATATGTTTACACTCTACGGTGTTGTAAAGTAGTTTACACCAATTGTTAGTTTGCCCATAGAACATTATGTAGACTTAATTTTTTCATAAATATTAATCGTAATATCGGAACAATATCAAAATTACGAATCTGACTAAAATCTTCTTTACACTAGGTGTTTACATGAAGTTTACACTACATATATATTTATCTTCGTTTTTGAGCATTCCTGAAACCTAATTTTTCTTGGAGCCTAGAAGTTTTCAAAGGATCAAATGTGAGACGTCACGTAGGCGCGTTTGTTTACATCCAACAGTGATGTAAAGTAGTTTACATTCATTGTTTATATGTCCTCAGACCATTGTAGAGACATAATTTTTTCATGAATGTTGATCATAATATCCGAGTAATTTTTTACACTGCATGTTAGCCTTTGTTCTAGAGCATTGCAAAAATCGAAATTTTTTCCTGAGATATAAAAATTTACAGGGAATGAAATATATACGTCAATTGGAGCGCTTGCTTACACTCAGCAGTATTGCAAAGTGGTTTAAACCTAATGTTTATTGTCTTTAAAACATTATGGAGACTCATTTTTCCATAAATGTTGAAAGAAATATCGGAGCAATATCAAAATTACGAATCCGACTAAAATATTCTTTACGCTATGTGTTTGTGTAAAGTTTACGTTACGTGTTAACCCTAATTCGATAGACTTGCAGAGACTTTGTAACTGAAGTCAAGAAATTTTCAAGGATTCATATGTGAGACATCAATTAAGTGAGTTTGTTTACCCTCAAAAGTAATCTAAAGTGATTTAAAAATTATGTTCAAGTGTCCTTAGATCATTGAAGAGATGTAATTTTGTCTTAAATGGGTTGCATTAAAGTTAAATCTTTCTTAGCCGTGTTTATAATATGTTTCACAAAATCTTGCACATGGAGAGCTATCGTTTAATTGATGTAAATTGCCTGCAAAAGTGGTTTAAACTGAACCAGCAATCACACTACTGTGCACAGAAGTCGACAAAGATATACAGCTTTATTGTAATCATGTACATTAATAAGCCGTAAACTGTTCGTATTCTCTACACCTAGTAGTTGTGTAAAGTTTGCACTATTCATTTGTTGTTAATATGTAGTCTATACTACAAATTTATTTTACTACCAAATCAAAGCGTTAGTGTTCCTTACATTTGATATTTGCGTGAAGTTTTTGAATTTTTGCCGAAAATCTTTGCCTTCTAATTTACCAACATCCCGCCTTTTCCATTTTCTTGAAGTTTAAAATCTTTTATAATTCTCTCATAATTTAATGGTAGGTTTTAACTTTAAGTTTCTCTTGGTTTACAACTCTCGCTTAGCAAGCTCATTTTTCAAAACTTTTTCATAGTGATCAGATTAGTTGCGTTTAGTTTGGAATTGGTGGACGGTCGTTATTTTATTACTCGGCTTAAATAAACCAAGTGACTATCTTTTGATTATTTTCTTCATCGCAAATTCAAACACCCAATTTTCAATTTGAAAATTGACCCAATTTTCAATTTGAAAATTGATCCAATTTTCAATTTGAAAATTGAAAATTGGGTGTTTTCAATTTCAAAAGTCACAACACATTGTGCTTGTGTATTGATTGAGTGAGGATTTGCAATGTGAATTCGTTGGTTAAATTTTTGTGCTTGATTATAAGTGAACTGCACATTAACAAGAAATAACTTAATGCAGTTTTAATTTGAAAATGGATGGTGTCAATAAGGTTGTCTTGTTTAAAAAGGATAATGCTGATGTTAAGAACAATATTGTTTTCCGCGTTCTTGGACTGTTGTCATTATTGTGGCATGTTACTGATTGTGTTTACTGACTGATGTACTGAAATCACGCTAATTAAAAGTAGTGTACTAGCAAAGAAAAATGCTCCGATGGAACAAAAAAGATGAATATACTTGGAATTGTGGATTATTATGGATGTAAAAGGAGGGGACTAGGAAAAATCTACCTAAAGTCGGAAAATCTGCTAAAAATCACACTTTCTCTAAGCAACGCAAAAAATCGATGTATATTCTGCGGCCTCTAAAAAAGTGTCTTTTTTAGATAATGTTCGAAGTTTCAGATAAGAGTGTATAAACGAAATCTATCAAGGTTTCTTTTTTAAATTGCTGGCACCTGATTGATAGAAAACTAAGAGGTATTGTATTTAAAGTTGTTTTGTTTTATGAGCATTGTAGCAAGCAAAGCAGGAGCCGATTGATTAGTGCACACAATCGTTTCGGGCATGCTAGTGTATCTACATTAAGTCTGTTTCAAGTCAACTTACGTGTTTCCTACTGTTTTTAACCAACCATGTCTTCAATTGTCTTCGATGTTTGCTATTTCATTCAATTGGCTTGGAAGACTGTTAGTTTACTTAATATCATTTCCCATAGCTACTGCATAGCTAACGTGCTGCTGTTTCAATCATTGTTATGGTTGAATATTTATTTTAATCTGTTGGCCGCAGAATATACATCGATTTTTTGCGTTGCTTAGAGAAAGTTTGATTTTTAGCAGATTTTCCGACTTTAGGTAGATTTTTCCTAGTCCCCTCCTTTTACATCCATAATAATCCACAATTCCAAGTATATTCATCTTTTTTGTTCCATCGGAGCATTTTTCTTGCTAGTCAATACTTGTATATCTAATACGTATATGTCTAGCCTACCATATTAAATCTTTATCATCCATATTTTTTTATGTCTACCTGTAATTGCGAAAAATGATAGGCGCAGAATACACTTTAGCTGCTCGGACAATGTTAATACGATCTTTGAAATCGCGCTTGCTTGACCATGATCAGTATGCATTCTCTGTTTTTATAATAATACTGTTTTACTTAAAATTTTTGAGCGTGATCGACTTATGATTTTCTACATAAACATTTTTTAAAAGTACTCAGCTGATTTAATTTTGCTGCCTCCAGTCAGTTAATTAATTTACATAGCTAATTATTTCGATGGCGCACGTATACCGATCATGTATATATAGATTAAATGCGATTTTGTATTCTTCGTTTTGTTCATGCTTTAGCAGGTACCTATGTAAATTTCATGATGCGATTTTGAAGACTTACGAATTTATTGTGTCCCGATTCTCCGACTGTCCCGATTGTCCGACCATCCCGATTCCCCGACCGTCTCGATTGTCCGACCATCCCGATTCTCCAACCGTCCCGATTCTCCGACTTTCCCGATTCTCCGACCGTCCCGATTCTCCGCCTAATGCCAAAGAGTTTTTTTTAAATTCGTGAGAATCTCGTTTCTCCGACCGTCCCGATTCTCCACCTGTCCCGATTCTCCGACCATCCCGATTCTCCGACCATGGTAAGATTTGACAACTTTTGACTACGACTGCATTGCACGATTTATAATGCAGTACCTACGAACGCATCCAACGCATGTACATAACATGCATATATGTGTTTTGCGTACAGATATGTACAAACATTCGACCACTTATTAGGCACATGGATACCTATTTATTCGATTAACCAGCGTAACGAATACGATGAAACTCTGCTCTGATTTATAAAAATAGAAACAAAACAATGGAAAATGCAAATTAGACAAAAATATTTAGCGTCGTTTCCAAGACGTTTGACATATAAAGGTATATAACTGCATTAATACTAAAAGTCTGAGCTAGGCAAGGAGATATACTCTAATGTAAGTTCTGTTTATTCTCACTTTTTAAAGTCAAAAATGAAACGAATAATTGTAATGTCAGATAAAAAAAATTACTTTTAATTTCACTGAATGACTGAAAAAATACGTTATGAAAAAAATCCGTAAAAATTACATAATAATTCAATCTCTAAATAAGTCCTTTATTAAATGTATATGCAACCGCTATTCAGCAGTTGATTGACATGTGGTTTATGCCACCTGTCATATTTGAATCTGTAGATTGGAGAATCGGGATAAGTCGGAGAATCTGGACGGACGGAGAATCGGGACGGTTGGAGAATCGAAACGGTCGGAGAATCGGGATGGTCGGAGAATCGGGACGGGCGGAGAATCGGGACGGTCGGAGAAACGAGATTTTCGCGAATCTTAAAATAACCTCTCTTAGCATTAGGCGGAGAATCGGGACGGTCGGGGAATCGGGAAAGTCGGAGAATCGGGACGGTCGGAGAATCGGGACGGTCGGAGAATCGGTACAAAGCGATTTATTTAACCTTGAAATCGAACTAGGTATCTATAATAAATTTACTTAAATTATTATGATTGTTAAGCGTCACCTTTGATTTACTGCCAATTTTTTTCTGATTTCTGAATTAAGAGTTCTGTTGCATCAAGATTGTCTAGTATATTAAAACTCCTTCCTTCAACTGCTTAACCGTTTTTGTAGTTTTATTCCGATATGAACGACATTAGCATAGTAGAATACGTTGGACGAAGTGAATCAGATTGTGGGTATTGTAAAGAAGCCGCCCGGCCCACTTTCGGTAACATTTTCTGGGTTGGTCGTTTCTCTATATTTCCAATTACAAGCTGCTAGGCTATTCTAGGAATTTTTGTTCGAAATGGAATCTACTAATTTATTTCTATTTTTTCAATTTAAAAAGATTATTATATCCCAATTCTTAGTGCTTTCGAAGATGCATTTCAGGATTTTTGTACTTTTTACTTTTATGATTTTTTTACCCTCCCTCGCCTATCAAGAATTTTTTCTGGTGCCACCCAGCAAAGGGTTCTGCCGGATATGAGTTCCTCCCTGCCTACAAAAACATGCAATCCATTTGCCTTCACAGTTTCGCCGCGAGATCGGCTTTAATTCGAATTCGTTTTTGATTGAAAACTAAAATTCTCTAAGCTATTAGAAAAATTCGAATAAGATCGATGTGTATAATTTTAATAAATTAATAATAATTTATTAATGACATAATTTCAAAATAATCCAATTATGACATAATTTATTAATAACCAGTGTTTTTTTGTACAAGGTCCTTTTAAAGGTTTTTAATTTTTTTAATCCTGAAAGTCTTTGTACATTTTGTACACACAAATTTTCGGGTACTATAATATGGTACGGTAGCGATTTTAGTGTGGTTAAAACAGAGTTGTTCGGCCTTTAGTAGTGTATTTTAGCTGATTTCTGGGTTTCTGAGAGCAAAAATCACTAATAATCGTTTTAAAATGGCGCAAAACGCCGAAAACTGACATTTTTTTCCAAATGCAATTTCCGCCATTATAAAGGTATATAGAACGCACAATTACTCATTTCGGCGCGAAGCGCCGAAAATTTCTGCAAATTTAAGACCTTTTTTGTAAGTTTTGTCTTCCCAAAAATCTTTGAACATGTACAAAGACGGTCCTGAAAAGTCTTTGTACATCGGAAAAAATCTTAGCCGAATACAAAAAAACCGTGGTTATAACATAGGATAAGTTTTAGCATGATACTCGTGAGCATAAATGTAACAGGGATGCTTTGGGGGAGATCCTCCATTTAATGTCAAACGTCCCCCTGAAATTGACAGGGACTTACAATACACGTGGGCGTGGGTGGGGTTGGGGGTGTACAACCCTCAGAAGGCCGCATATCCCCCCAGACACCAAAATATTACCCCCAGATTTCTGAATTTTTTGTTGTTTTTTTCGTAATTTTTTGATGACAATGGATAATGCTCGATGAGAAACGTTGAAAAATTGTGTTTTTTAGCCATACCGCCATTTTTAAGACCATTTTTTGACCTTTGAAAAATCCTGCACCCCCAAAGAATCTTGGTGCTGCCCATCTATGACCCCCACCCTATATTTCGATCCGTTACATGTATGTTGTGAGCGCAGTGTAGTGCAATATATATAATTGCATATGTTCCCTTGGATCGTCTAGTATGATCGATGTCTAGGATTCTACTTTTCGTTAATCGCCTATTCATTCTTTCGGTCTGTGGGCGCATACTTTGACCGCTGCGGATTATCAAACGCTGTTAGATCGTGGATGGAGAAGGTGAAATAATGTGATTTTAATATAAGATAATAAAGTAAGTGATTTATTCATAACATAATAATTTAATTTTATTATAAAATACCCCCTCGTAACCTGCAAAAAACACGCATAATAAGGCGCTAGCTATATTTTCAGCATATTGTTTTTTGATGGTGAGGTAAAATCTGACCAGAAACGCATTTGGATAAAAGATTAAAACCAAAGACGTATAAGTTTTTAGATTTCGCCCGCACCGTATAATTATAAAATTTATATTCAACATAATAATAATGATAATAATAATAATAGTTTTTATATTATATAATTTAATTTTTATTTTTAATAATTAAAATAAAATAATAATATAATAAAATAATTAGTAATAATATTACGGCAAAATTGTCAAAAATAGCAAATTCTATATTTTCTAGATTTATTATTTTTCATTATTTAAAAATAATACCGAAAATTCAATTCAATTCAAAAATAAACCCATGCAGCCCTTTTGTGGCTGTCAGTCCTCCCTCGATTCGAGTGTGGTGATATTAGCGTTTCGCGCCATATGTGAAGTATTTTCCATAATTCTGGCTCAAGTGCGGCCTACAAACTATACTTTATACAGAAGTAAACATTTTTTAGAATTTTCGAATTTCATGATCTTAATAGATAGATTAAAGTATTAATTATTTCTAAATTATTGATTAGATTTAAATTTTAAATTCAAATTATTAATTTCCGCGATGCATACCAATTTATGGTGGGTCCGCCGCCTTGGTCGATTCCTGGATACTGGCTTGCTTGAACACGTATGTGAGCTAAATTGGTCAGGGATGGGTGGAATGGAGAATTTTGGGTCATTGAGGCTAAATTCTAGGATTATTACTAGCTGTAAATTGTCTTTTGGCTAGTTTTATAATGAAGTTTCTTTAAATACACTATTTCGGGCGTAAATTGCCGGGCAGTAAATAAATCTCGGACCCTTCGGCGTGGTTAATTCGAGTTTTAAACATCTTTACTTACTTGCATTATTTTTTATTTATTACATCGGTCGATCGATATTATGGTATCAACTGATTTATTTTAGAACAAATACTTTAAAAAAATTTGAATACAAAATTTGGTGCATTGTTAATAATGAATCGCTGAATCTTTGCCGTCATGTTTTTTCAGGCATCTAATATTTACCGATTTTAATGACAAATTACCTTCTAGCTGCTTTAATCATTGCCAGAATTTTAACTTGATGCACGTTTTATTATACCCAGACTTGTTCTGTACATAAACTACTCTTGTGACATAAAAATAAGGTTTCTTAGAGCGCCAAAAAAGTCAGGAAATGTCAGAAGCGCGGAAAAATTTAAATGACCGTGATAAAAAATTGCTTAAATCGTTAAAAATACGCATTTTTTCTCTTGTGCACAACTACTTTTTGTCAACAGGGAAGCAGCCCTCGCCCTCTTTAAATCCGCGCCTGAGGATATACCCTCTCCACCCTCTATGTGCATGTATGCATAAATGCATAGCATGGGAATTCTGGGGGGATCGAAATAATAAAGTGCTTTTTGGGCCTAAAAATGGTAGGTATGCGTCAAAAACATCATTTTGAAGTGTTTCTAACGATGCTCTATCTTTCTAGAGCATAAAAACAAAATAATTCCGAAAAAAATCAAAAAGTCGGAACAAAGTGAACAAACTAAAGTCAAAACATGAGTATAATGGCGAGAAGCGTCGAAACTTTGCCACTTTTGAGCGAATAGATGGCTGGAAACGCTTCAAAAAAGCATTATCTTTAAGAAATCGTCATTTTTGGGCTTGAAATTTTCGCGGGGGTGGTAATTTTTCTGGGGGGTGAACCAGGGATCGACCGGGTACCCGGGCCCGGCCCGGGCTCAGCCGGTCTCAGGCCCGGCCCGGGCCCCGTTTTTAGGGACCGGGCCGGGGCCCGGGCCTGAAATTTTTAATTCATTTTATTTTATTATTATGCTCAATTCACAGTTCGTTTTAACTCTCACATTGCTGCCATCTTGTAGAACAAGAATAAGCATTATGCAAATACGCTTGCTAAAAATAAACAGAGAAGGTCCATTTCAGTATGCGCTTATCGGCTGATGCATGGGTATAATGCATTGAAAATATGACTTCCTTTGACAGTGCACAATGCATACATACCTCGGTCTGCTCACTTACTCAGAATATGCCTAATCCTTGCATCTTTACTTGTACACGAAATTATGTCTCACCAGTGCGTTATTAAACTTCGTAGTATTGCTCATAAATAGTTCTCTGCCAAGCGACCTGCATCTATGTATGTACCCAGGGGCGTAACCAGGGGGATCGGGGGGGCCGCCCCCCCTGAAATGAAAAAATAATTTTTCAAAAGCAAACCCTTTGCTTTTTTCTTCAAGTGAAGTGGAAACGGGTTATGGACAGCCATAATGCGTTTTTAGCACACTTTTTAGCTTCTATACTCAAAATTTTCCAGCGCTTCGCGCCGGATTTCTCATGTTCTGTTTTTTCTTACTTTAGAAGCCCAGATTTTACTTAAAAATCACGAATTTGTCAAAAATTTTCGGCGCTTCGCGCCGAATTTCTTATGTTCTATGTTTTTTCTTACCTTAGAAGACTAGATTTTACTTTAAAATAACAAATTTGATGGACAGCTATAATGCTTTTCTAGCACACTTTTTAGCTTATAAACTCAAAATTTTCCGGCGCTTCGCGCCGGATTTCTTATGTTCTTTGTTTTTTCTTACCTTAGAAGACTAGATTTTACTTAAAAATAACAAATTTGTCAAAATTTTCGGCGCTTCGCGCTGGATTTCTTATGTTCTATCCTTTTTCTTACCTTAGAAGCCCAGATATTACTTAAAAATGGCGTATTTGTCAAAAACTTTCGGCGCTTCGCGCCGATTTATTATGTTCTGAATTAGTTTTCTCAACAAAACTGCAAAATTAAATGCAAAGGAAATAATTTCGAAATGTTTTGGAGTCAAGCTTTAATTTGATATTGAGAAATTAGTCATACCGATAGGTTAAAAGATAGATTTTTTATATCCAAATCTGAAATAAAGCAAGAAAATTTTTGAATTTTATTAAAATTTTTTACTTCACCATAATATAGATCTTGTCGAGAAACGCTCAAAAATGCCATTATTTTCGCGTATCTCCTAATGGTTCTCGAGATAAAGGACTTCAAAAATTTCGCCCCCCTCCCGAAATAAAATCCTGGTTACGCCCCTGTATTTACCTACGTGTAACTTCATCGTTTTTGTGCTTACAATTCATTTCTCATTGTACGAGTAGGCCAGTGAAAGAGAATTCAGTGCCGCAGCAGACATTGCGAACGATGATCGAAATAGGCTATTGCCCGAAAACGTTGACAAGTTGTTGTTCATCAAATAAATTTGAAAGAAATGTCCTACGATTTGTATGATTCAAAAAATTGAGCACTAGATTTGTTGAATAAAATTTGAAATCGTGTGTTTATTTCATTTTCCTGCTGAAGCTAGCTTTTTCCAATTTATGCTAATTGTTTCCTACTAGGCTAACTATTTACCATTTCAGCTAAATCGCAGTACCAGGGCACTGTACTATGACAGGATATACTTAATTAACAGTTCAGAGTGACTATATGCTAACATGGCTCCTCTATATATACGAGTACATATATAATACACTACAGGCCCGGGCCCGGGCCCAGTTTTTTTCAGGCCCGGGCCCGGGTTTTTTTCGGGCCCGGTCGTTCGCTGGGGTGAACCCTGGAACCCCCCAGATCATGTATGCATGTACGCCCCCGTAACATTTATGATTACACTCGTAGGTCGGGAAAGTATTGCTACAAACCCATTACGTCGCAAGCGTGCTGTTGCTTATATACGATTCGGTGCGAAGCGCTGCGATTGTCGTTGAGTAAAAGTCAAAAGAGGGTCTTGAAGCGAATGAGAAAATACTTGATTACCGGCGAAAAACGAAAATGTAAAACAAGCACGTACGATGCTGATTCACATACTCAACAAACGTCGAAAATTCGTCCCGAAATTTCGGCTACCAAAGAAAATCTTACTGTAAATTCAAATTTTGGCGATAAAGTCAAAGATCAGGCCGAGTCTCGCGCGAATAATAACGACAAAATCGTCAGTATGCAAGTTTTTTCCGTATATATATTTTCAGCTCTATCATTTGTTCATCGGCTCAGCGTTTCCTAGGGTTATTCAGCCCTGAAATATTGGTCAAAAGCCTGAAAAATTTCTCCATAAATCCAACAAAATTGAATTTTTTAATTTTTAACGATCTCGTGCATTTTTCTAAAATCAAATCTGGCATTTGGCAGAAGAATTGCATTTTAGATGGATATTTCTAACCGATATGTAAGTCCTCGGAATAAATGTAAAATTTTCCCAACGTCAGAGCAGTTAAAATCAATCAAAAATAATCTAAAAAAGACATCGTCTCCAATCGACGATGAGAATTGTCATTTTGGATTAAAAATGCTCATTTTCAATATTTTTCATTTTTTAAAATTGGGGCTGACTGCTCTCCCGATTTCCCAACAAAAAAAGGTTTATTTTTTTGATTTAAGTAGTTCCGTTTCATAAGGTTGAGTCAAATAAAATTAGCTTTCTCATATTGCGTCAGCTCAAGCATCATAGTGCGATTTGTGATAAAAATCATGAAAAGTAATTTTGAAAAATTATATTGTGCTTCAGTATGCGTTTCTCTGTTTAACTATCTGCTTATGGTTGGAGTTTGGGGCTAAGAGAAAACCAGCCGCGTTTTTTTAAATTTTGGACGTAGAATTGGGCCAGAATGCATGCAATTGCAATTCGATGGGCACCAACATTTTTCGAAATCGGGGTAGGTCTCCCTTCCGATTCCTAGCGAAACATGGGCTTATGTTTTTTGACGTAAGTAATGCTTCATAAGTTATGCAAAAGGAAATTAGCGTCCTCATACTAGCATTTATTTGTGATTAACAAATCGTAAAAAGGAATTACGGAAAATTTAATTTTGTGCAATAATGTGTTTAGGCTTTTTTAGCTGAAGCAATGGGGTTTAAAAACCATTTGAAAAAACGGGTTTACAAAGTGTTATCTGCTACGCGTTACGTTAGCCTAACTAATTATGTATGTAATACGAGGTTGACGTCTTCTTTATGGGCCAACCTGCATATTAAGTATGAAGTTTAGAAATGCGGAACTGATTTAAAATTCGGGTGTCGGGAAAAAACCGTTTTTTAGCGATCTTATAAATACGATGAAGTGCCAAATTTTCGTGCGATATACTCTTTTTTAATCTTTTTCTTTAATTGTTCGAATTATTTTATATTTTCACTACGGTTTTCTTGTTCCTGTAACTTCTTTTTGAATTTATTTGAGTTTTAAATTTATGTTTTTTAAACGCGTATCCATCGTTTTTAATTTCAAAAGAAATACTGTTAGAAGAAAGATTGGTTTGACCCGTCCATCCGAGATCCCCATGCTGTGCATATATGAGTATACATGGACTCCTGAAATTTTTCAGTTATCCGCGTTCGATTTGCTGCTTCATCGTATTTATAATTTTTATTTTTTTAAATATTTAAAATATTTTATTCTTTAATTTTAACTTTTTTTATATTCTTTTCTTATTTTTTGTTTAGCACCCGATCAAAAACGTATGCGTAAAGCGAAATATCGAAGAAGGCAGCGAAAAATCGATCGATTGACCGCTAAAGGTCTACGGCCCGTATTAGTAGGCATTTGATAATTCTCTGTAATTACCATTTTTGTATATTTGTTTTATTTTTTTAAATTTTCTTAATCGCTCCGTGTACTTTTTTGTATATCTTCGAACGCGTTTAGGAGGATCGTAGCGGCGTCAAAAAGACTGTTGAAGATTTTTTTCAACATTCCAACGAAAGCAAAAGCTTGACGCATCGACTTAAGGTGGCTTACTTTCTTTAAAGCACTTTACACTTTACACTATGTGTAACCAGCATTAGGTCGTAGGTTATGCTGGCTAATTTTTCTTCCTTTAATATTATGGGAAAGCGACGCTATTAAACGATTAATATGTTGCCAAATCGCAGTTTCTCGGGTTTCTCGAACAACATTCAAATCTCTTGCATTTTTACTCTTACAAAACATGTATCGTTCGGTCGTCTGCTGCTCGTTCGTTTCGGCGCTTCAGTTTTTGCTCGAGCCGCGTCCTTTTTAATGATAGCTCGGGCTGTACACACTGTGTCTTTTGGTTTAAACGAGCGACGACCATACATGCACAGCATGGGAATTCTGGCGGGGGGGGGGGTGGTGTAATTATGAAGTGCCTTTTTTGGATCTAAAAGGAGTAGGCACTCGTCAAAAACATACTTTTTCAGCGTTTCTGACGGTGCTCTATGTTTTTAGAGCCTGACAACATGAAAAAATTTTGAAAAATCGAGGAACAAGTTGAACAAAATATAGTCGAGACATGAGTATAATGGCGCGAAGCGCGAAAATGTGGCGCTTTTGAGCATAGACAGCTAAAAACGCTTAAAAGCATCTTTTCTACAAATTTTCAGAAAATTTGTGGGAACTCTCAAAAATCGCCAATTCTGGGGGGGGTGAAACAATTATTGCCGGAGGTGAAAAAGTTTTTCTGTGAGGGGGTGAAATATCACCCCAACCCCTGAAGATCATGTATGGCGACGACTCTTGTCAATGCTAATGCCTGGATTCGTTTTTGTATCAATAGATTTATGCAGTTATAATTAATCTCGACTTCTGCAGCTGCGCGAGCTAAGTTTTATTTGTTTTGTTCACATTTGAATCAAAATTGGATTAAGATTAAATCGGAATTAAGATTGAACTGACTTTGCTTCTCTTTTGAGTCGGGTCAGTATAAGTAACTAATCGCTTTTAGGCAGCTTTCGCACTTTCGGTTTTGTTAAGTCATCGGAACAAAAACAAAAGAAACCAAATGGCGGTGACATATGCCACATAATAGAATAGATAGTGGGTTGATTGAGGAATCTTTGTTTGTTTTTAAACTTTACAAATGGGAGGAAAATATGAATTTTTTCGTATCGACTTTATGTAGGAACGTTTTGATTTTTTTGGATTATTCTTTCATTATTAATTTAAATATGGATTATCGTGTAACAGGGGTTGGGGGATCCCCCCACCCTAAGTTGGTCGTCCGCTTATCCCTTAAAGTTAGAAAATTTTTGACCCCTTTGATTTTCGGTAAAACTTGCGATATCTGGCCGTTTTTAGGTGTTTTTGGCTATTTTTCGCTAAAAATTGGAGCTTATCCCCCGTAAAAGTGACGGAAACCCCTCACCCACCATAGACCAACCAAAACGCCGAAAAAATTGAAATTTCATAGCCAATTCGTAATGTTAAAGCACTAAAAGATGAGGTGTACCCTGACCTTGATATTTCATCGCGTTTTTTCTTTTTTTTACGCACAAATTTTATTGTATTTTATTCTGTTTTCCTCTCTGTGTTCCAGTATTCATTTAACAAAGGAATTAAAAAATTAATTTCTATCATAGATAAGGGTTGTTCGATCTTCGCCTACCGATGTTAAGTTCGAAGAAAGTTTTTTGGAAGTTTTCGACGTTTACAAAAAATACCAAGTAGCCGTGCATAAGGATGACGCAGATGACGTGACTGAGCGGGGATTCAAGCGTTTTCTGTGCGATTCTCCTTTGATAGCCCAAGTTAGCTTTAGTTTGTACCGGACATGCATAGCATGGGAATTCGGGGGATAATAATTTTAAAGTGCCTTGTTTGGGCCCCTAAATTGTGCGTACGCGTCAAGGACAGTTTTTTCGGCGTTTCTGACGATCTTCCATCTTTCTAGATCATAAAGACATAAAAAAATTTCGGAAAAATATTCTAAAAAGTCGGAAAGACTGAACAGAGTATAGTCAAAACATGAGTAAATGGCGCGAAGCTCCGAAAATTTGACACTTCTGAGCAAATAGATAGCTAAAAACGCTTTAAAAAGCAACTTTTCTACGAATTTCCGGAAAGTTTTGGAAATTTTCATAAAAAACGCGAATTCTGGGTGGGGAACTTTCTGGGGGTGCGGGGTTAAACCATCAGTTCTCTCCCAAGATCATGCATGATTCTACCGAGCTTATTGAGCAGGCTTATCTAATAACTTTTTTGAATTTTTTTCCAATCCACTAAATATTTTTTTGATCGGTTCACGCAAATGCGCTTGCTTCTATTCCTTCCTTCACCTGCTATTTGAGACCCCCTCTTTTGGCATTCGTGTACAACACGGGGATTTAGGGGGTCAGACTATAAAATTTTGTATAAAATGCTTTTTTGAGCTTAAAAACGACGGGCAGGCTCCAAAACTATTTTTTACTTTTCTAGCAATATCTGTTCTTTCTAATATATAGAAACGATGAAAAATGTGGAGAAAATCTCAGAAAAATAGAAGCTTATTGGAAAAATTGAGTCCGAAAATTTTCGGACTTTTAAACGAATGGATCGTAAACATAGGTGGGCAGCACCAAAATTCTGGGGGTGAAAAAATTTCTGGGGGGGGGTGAAAAAATGTTTAAAGGTCAAAAAATGGTCTTAAAAGTTGTCTTATGACGAAAAAACACCATTTTTCGACGTTTCTCATCGAGTACTATCCAATGGCATCAAAAAATTGCTAAGAAAGCAAAAAAAATTTTCTAGGGGAGGGGTATTTTGATTTCTGGAGGGGGGTATTTCAACTTCTGGGGGGTGCATACCCCCAAACCCTCCATGCCCATGTGTGATCGTAAAACCGCCTTGAACATAACATTTTCGATTATTTTTGGAGAAATTGAAAATTGTGAGATTCAGTTGCATCTTACTTGTAAGAGGGACCACTCAAGGTCGGCTGTCCCCCCATTCCCCCCAAAGCTAGAGATTTTTTGACTCCGTCCAAATTTCTGAAAGGAATAGAAACTTTAGGTAGTTTTTTTTGGCGTTTTCGATCAAACACTGGAGGTTATTTACCCCCTCTTTCGCAAGAATGGCCGAAAACTCCCACCCAAAATCTTAAGCCGTTACATTTATCCCCCTCAGACCAGCTGTCCCCTGCTGCCGAGAATCTGAATGACCCGTCAGAATTGAGTTTTGGTTTTATTTTTGGCGATTTTGCCCCATCGGCGAACATGTAAGGGCTCGAAATAGGCGGAGTCCCGGCCATTTTTAGGAGGAGGAGGTAAACGACCTCCAAGTTTTGGCCAAAAAGGGCCACAAAACGCCTGAAAACGGCCAAAAAACTCAATTTTCCTAAACATGGGGGTCTAAAATTTTCTGACTTTGGGGGGATGAGGGACGTTCGACTTTGGATTCGGGGATCCCACCCATCCATTTGTTACATGTATGCCCATCGGCCCCCCTCCTAGAATTCTGCTGCTTCCCACCTCCTATAGGCCTGTTTATTTGCTTAATTTGAAGACAGCCGAAGAAAGAACATCCTATGAAATTAACTCCTTTTGCCTCAGAATTTATAGAATCTTTGGTTTCAAACGCGGAACAAACAGAAACTGCTTAAAACTCTTTTCTTTATAGAGCCTTTTTGTGCTATCAAGAGAGAAAAATGTGCCTTATTTTTTAACACGTAAAATGTTTAAATAATTGAGTTAATTAAGATTAATTAATTAAGTAAATTACTAGAAAGTATGGAACATCCGATCCGATTCGGATTAATAATTATTATTATTATTGTTATCGCTATTATTATTATTATTATTCTTATTATTATCATTATTATTATTATTAGTATTATTAGTATTATTATTATTATTGTTAATAATATTATTTTTATTATTACTTTTATTATTATTATTATTTATTTTGAGTATGATTATCATCTTTATTATTACTATTATTGTTGTTTTTATTGTCGTAATAAGTAATGATAATATTTATAATCATAATAAATAAGGATAATAATACAGTCGATCAACTTTGACTGAAACGTAGGATAAATTAAAATCAATTTTCGCAAAAGCTATTGGAAATGTCCCGAGACTATGAATTTAGATAGCTTTAGACAGTTTAGGCATTCATACATGTTTTCGAAAAAATTTTAAATAATCAACAAGAAAAATTTTCAGTAAAATGCACTACAGACTGAAAAAACAAGCTTAACGTATTAATAAAACCTAGCATTTTAAACGTGAAGCTAGCTACTGAATTTACATTAAAAGTTCGCACATAACTTAGCTCAGACGTGTAGCAGGTGAGATTACTGTATAAGTATTACAACCCCCCCCCCGGAATCGGTCGCCTCGCTACCGATTTTTGGACAAAATCGTGCGTTTTTCTGCAACTCTTAGGTGTGTTTAGCCATTTTTGAACAATTATAGGTCGCTGATTTTCTAAATTATAAAAATTTCACATATTGAATATTCATTTCACTCTTTGAAAATAGCAGACTCCCATTCCCTCGCGAATTATTGACAGGTTGCAGTATTTGAATTAGTAAATTGTTGTATAAATTATTAAAGTAAATACTACTGGTTGTATGAAGTAAAAATAGACATAAATTAGTAATCAATCAAGAGCCAAAATTAGTTTTAAAAAATCTGAAAATTTGGAACATTTGTTAAATTAATTATTTATATAATTGAATTAAATTAGTTAAAGTAATGAGCTATAACCGAAGTTCTAAAAATTTTCAAAACAATATTTTCAAGAAAGCAGAAGAAAGCAGAAACATATATATATACATATATATATATATATATATATATATATATATATATATATATATATATATATATATATATATATATATATATATATATATATATATATATATATATATATATATATATATATATATATATATATATATATATATATATATATATATATATATATATATATATATATATATATAATACATATTCGTTCTTCTATCTCGCCTTCGGAATCAACAATTATGTATTCCAGCAAACATTTAATGGCTCGAAATTTTGGGAGGGGGGTCCCCGGCCATTGGGGGGGGGTGGATAACCTCCAATTTTTGTCCAAAAAATAGCCAAGAAACGCCCAAAAACGGCCAAAAAATTACATTTTATTCAAAAATCTTGAGTGGAAAACAAAAATTTTCTGTCATTGGGGTGATGGGAGACGGTCAACTTTGGGTGGAAGATCCCCGAATTTGAAAAAAATTGAATTATATGAAAAGAATATAAAATATAAAAAATGTATACTATAAATAAAAATATGAAAAAAATATTAAAAAAAATAAGGCCGTTTTTTTTCATCATGACCGTAGCTACAATATTGTGTGGGCGCTCATGTCAAATAAACAGCGCTTTACAGAATCGAACTTTGTTTAGAGCAGTGTAAAGTTATGCGGGATAAAAAATGCATTCAAATCTTAATTTTTTAAACATTTTTATGAGTGTTTGATTTTTTTACTTTTTTGTTTTTAATTCATTTTTTACTAATTAGTTCTTAAGCATACATGTAACGGCTCGAAATTTGGGGTCCCGGCCATTTTTAGGCGGGAGGGGGTGAATGACCTGACCAAAAACGACCAAAACAGGCCTAAAAACGGCCAAACCATTCAATTTTTCCGAAAAATCGGGGGAGGGGTCAAAAATTTTATGGCTTCGGGAGGAGATGAAGTGGGACGTCCGACTTTGGATGGGTTGGATTCCCCCACCCCCTGTTACATGTACGTTCTTAAGTCATTCGATATGACCGTAAGCGGTGACGACGTTGAGCTCCCCGAGCACTTCGGATACGGCTCCTATCATCAGCATTACTTAGTCGATGATAAAATCATCGCCGTCGGCGTAATCGATATTCTGACTCATTGCGTATCCTCGAAATACTTCTTCTACGACCCTGCGTTCGATTTTCTCGATTTGGGCGTTTTTTCGGCGTTGAGGTATTTTTTGGAACGGTGCCAAAATTATTGCCAAACAAATTTTTTCGGTCCTTCACATACTGTTCATTATCTTTAAAATCGGGCAGTTCTCCCGATTCGAAACTTTTATTCCCATTGAGTTTCTGCCAAGATTGTCGAAATTCGAATCGAGGTTCTGCCTTTGAATCGAAAATTCCGATTAAGCTAAAAATTTTAAGCAAACATCTGGGATATCTCGAATACTTGACCAAAAGGTGGTATTCGATTACATTGGCTTTTTTTGAATGGGCGAACGGATGAACCTCTTAATCGTACTTGTCAAAAGTTCACGGTACGTGAACGCGCGCTCTGAAGCTTCAATAAATTTTTTTGAATTTTTAAATAAAAAATCAGATAAAATTTGAATTCTACCGTAAATTCGGATAGAAAAATAAAAAAAAACTAATCTGAGGGGAATCTACAAAATATACAGTAGCAGATAAAAAGGACGAAGAGATTATATAAACGCAGAAAGAGAAATATAAAATATGTATAACAAATTAAATCGAAATCGTATCCTCGTTATTTAGCGTAATCGATTTTCTATTTATTTATATATTTATATGCGTGTACATATAAATAAGAAATCTAATAAATTTTTTGAAGGAATTTTAATCTACAAAAAGTAAACTTTGCCTAGAAAGTAATTTAAAAAAATGGAAGTAATTAAAGGGAAAATTTTTGATTTGTTGCGCAGGGTCATAAAATATGATGGCTCAGAATTTCGGGAGGGGTAGTTGGCTATTTTTCGGGGTAAAGGACATTTAATTTGTGACTAAAAATGATAAAAAAGCACTAGAAATACATAACAGAAAAAAGGAGGTTTTTTCCAAAAAGTCAGGAGTACGAAATTTATAGCTTGGGTGGTGGGACGACTTTCTTTATAGGGGATATCCATCCCTTCTGTTACTTGTATGTTCTTATCTAAATTCTATAATTACACAATTTCTAATTTTTTGATCAAATTAGACAAAATTTGATTATATCACGATTCGGTTTTTTGGGACAACCATTTGCGAAATTGTACCGAACTTCAATTATAGATTGGAATCCTATACACTTCAATTTGACTGCCATGACATCTTTTTTCCATTCAGTATTTTAATAAATTTTCTAATTTTCTTCTGAATGATTAAATTATTTTTTGAAATTCGAAAGCAGTTACTCAATTTTTTTCTTTTTTCATTTCGTTTAATTTTTGTATCGTATATATTCTACTTTATTCCTTTTTTCTGTTTGAGGGAAGCGGCCCTGGTCAGGCTGATCAATAAATTCGTGCCGGACATCGCATTTTATTACATGGGCTACTATTTGCACAATAATCCCAAAATGCGTTATAAAGTTAGCTGCTTTATTAGTTATTTATCTGACTACCAAATATGTTCTGGGGGTTGACCACAGAATTGTCGATTTTTCGTAAAAACTGTATAAAGTGCCTTTTAACGCGTTTTCCGCTCATTTTCGGCTGAAAAATCCAAAATTTTTCGAACTTCACGTCATGTACACACATTTTGACTATATTTCCTTCAATTTAGGGTTTTTTTAAAAGTTTTCTGAAATTTTATCTTTTCTTATAATCTAGAAAGAACTAGCATTGCCTGAAACGTCAGAAAACAATGTTTTTGACGTGGACTCGTCGTTTTTCAGCTTAAAAAATGCAATTTTTAAAACTTTTTCCGGCCTGACTACCAGTGATCGACCGGGCTCAAAAAATACCGGGCCCGGGCTCACATGCCTAAGGAGAAACGAGTATAGATATATATACAATGTAGGTATTTATTAAGCTCTGACGTTTCTATGTTTACGTATTGCCTATATATGTGTATAATTAGCATAAACATCAATAAATAATATATGTACTAAGTTGAGACAGATATGTAAGACACAAATACATACAAAATTATAAATTAAATATACATAAGTTAAAAATTCAAAATAGGTTATGACAACAAGATATTATCATAATGGTAAGATAATGCCTAATTATAGAACAGTTTGCAATTTATACATTTATATATTTTTATAATTAAATTTAACTTAGCTCTTATTATAGAAGAGTTTTCCACGTATGTACACATATTTTAAACATTAAATTCAGCTCAGCTATAAGCCAGGTGATCAATCGATGCTAGGGATTCCGATCATTTAAAGGATGATTAAATTAATTTTTCTTTAGCAGTATTTTTGGCACAAACAAGCAGCTTCGCTTTTCACAGTCATCAAAGTAATTATTAAAATTTTTTGGCGCTTTGCGCCAATTCATTTCTCAGCAAAGTCATCTAGTATATTCCATGTGTATGATCAGAAAGAATCCAGCAGCTTAATTTAGGTGATCCTAGCGTCCTTTGCTTGAAGTTCTAGAATTTTTAAGCGTTGTTTCACGTTACATTAAATTCCTAGAAGGTGACTTAAATATTTAGCGCTCATTTAATCAGCGGATTCCTGCTGCATCCCACAATTTCGGCTTGAAATTCTAACGAATTATAGATTCACTTGCAATATATATATATATCTTTAAGAGCAAGAAAAGTGGGAATATGGCTAACTACTAAATTGAATCGTAGATGTTCTAAAATAATTTCAGTTCGTAAATGTGTGTGACGGAAATCTTAACGAATTTTAATAAATCTTGAATTTTAGCTCATTCCTGCTCCATTTCCGGGACTGGATGGAAAATTTTTTCGTTATAAACCTTTTCAGTGCCTTTTCGATAAAAATAAAAACAGGGTATATATCTATATCTTTTTATAAACCTTTTCGATGAAAATAAAAACAGCATAAAAAACAACATAAAACGCATAAAAACACAGTAATGCTAAAATAAAAGTAAATATGCACTTGATGTATAGAGTTAGGAGGATATTGCGATGATCAGATGTTAACAGGAAGGCCCAAAATAGTCTGGACTGGCAGTTTGATTTTTAATCCATTTTCAGAGACAAATTTTTACTAACGTGAGGGTACGATTCGAACATATTAGGTTTTAAAAGTTTTAAAACTTTTTTATTAATTAGGCTTGGGCCCGGGGTCTTTTCACCCGTTCCGTGCCTACCCTAAGTCTTTTCACCTGTCCCGGGCCTACCCTAACCACCCGGGCCCGGTTCAGGCCCGGGCACCCGGTCGATCAGTGCTGACTACCCAAAATTCTCATGCTGAAAATATACTATGTATGCCGACCAGTGATCGTACGGGGACCCCGACCCCGACCCCGACCCCGAAAAACCCCGGCCTAAACCCCGACCCCCGACCGGGGGCATGATTTTTCGAGTCGGGGTTGAACCTTTTTTCGGGGTGAAATATATCATTTTATTAGTTGGTACATAGAAGAATTGTATAAAAAGCAATTAAATTCGGAACGAGGACGATTCATTCACTAGCAAAATTAATATGATAAACTCGACACTCGCGATATTTCATAAAAAGTACGCCTGGTCGCCATGTTTTTAAGACGTACATACATGTTCGCATATTTTCCATTATGAAGTGCGCCGAAATTACTGCGGAATCACAGACATAGCCGGGGGAATGGAGGCACATGCCCCCCGGAATTTTTCAGAAATTATGTTGATTTTTCTGGCGCAATGTGTCCAGAACATTGAGTTTAAAAAGGCATAAACGTCAAAATTTTCCGGCGCTTCGCGCCGAGTCATTATTATTTATTGTTATACAGATCCAATGAATTTAAAAGCTTGAATCTGTTAAAATAATCCAGCACTTCGCAGTACTTTTGTGATTTAATGCACTATTACTTCATTGAATGAAACTGCACATGCTTGTTTAACATAATAGTAAAAGTGCGAAAAGGTTTGTGTACCAATTTATCTATTCTCTGCTTTGTTGATCTTTCTTTACAAGGACACATAATTCCATTTTAAATGAAAGGAAAGGCCAAATTTTCTTGAGTTTTACGCATTTTCTGTTTTCTGAACTAGTTAATAAGAAGGCCACAAATGGGCCTGAAAATAGTAAAAACAAAATTCTCATTAATACATCTTTCAATGCCTTATTGGTTGCGACCCGTTGCTGCGCTATATACTTAGCAGAGGTCGAAAAACGCATTTCAGCTCAGAAGTTTTGTGCAGTGTAGGTGTTAATCAATTTTAAGTTTTTTTGGACTTAATACAGAACCGAGATTTTGCCAATTTGCGAACATTTTAACTTTACTAATTAAAAATTAGAGTGCTTTTTTACAAAATTTTCGGGGGTTCTGCTCTGGACCTCGCTGGTGGCGCTTGAGCGCGCCACCCTAGACCCCCAGCCGTACAATCTCGTTCTACATGTTGAAAGAGATTTTTAGGAAGACAGAAAAGGTAAAAGGATTAGGAATTTTTAAAAATTTTCGGCACTTCGCACCGCAATTAGTTTATCTATTCTGTATGATTTAAGCGGTATAAATTGAGTTTAAAGAGTAAAAACGTCAAAATTTTCCTGCGCTTAGCACCGCCGATTATTGTGTTAGGGCGGTAAAATATGAGTGGATTTCTTGATGCTTTGCGCCACTTATGATTTCCGAACTGTTTGTCAATAAAAAAGCGTAAATTCTACATGAAAACGGTAAAAATTTCGAAAATTTTCGGCGCTTCGCGCCATTGGCTTCTCTACAATCAGTGCGCCATAGAAAACCGTTTTAAAAAAACTGTGGAAGTATACGAAAAAGCGAGAGCGATTAGTGATTAAAATTGAAAGTAATGCTAAATTGCTAAAACCATGCTTGAACTTGGAATGAAAATAAAATGTTGAACATAACCAGCTTTATTAGTATGCTCTACAAACAAAAGAAGGTATCGTTTTTATCCTTTTCAAATTGGTATGTAATCATGCAATGTTAATTGTTAATCTTCAACCCCGACCTCGACCCCGACCCCGAAAACCGGGGTTTTTCATCCCCGACCCCGACCCCGGTCGGGGGTGAAAATCTGACCCCGTACGATCACTGATGCCGACTGCTTATTTATTAATTTATTACATTTATTTATTATTATGGATCGTTTAATTTCGAAGGTCCCTGGAATCAGAGTTGATCTTCTTTGCTTAATTATAATATTGTTCTTAAAAAAGCAAACGGGCTTCGACATCGAATTATTTTTTCGTAATTTTAGTTACATACTTTTTGCATTATTTTTTAAATTTTTCTACATTTTTTGTTCCTTTTTCTTTTCGTTTTGTCTTATTGACGGCTTCTCATTATGTATCTCTAGGTAATGCGTACAATTCCATTAAAAGTTACGCTAGAAATTAAATTAATTAAAAATTAAAATTACGATTAGAAAAAAAGTTATCAAAATTGAAAAAAAAAATCAAAATTAACTATTAAAATTATTAAGCAAAGTCAAATTCGAAAATTATATTTACAAAACTATTAATTATTATGAATAAATTATTAATTTAATTCCCAATGATTAAAATAATATAATAAGAATTAATTAAAAGTATTGAAAATCGTTTCTCGCTCGATTTTATTGATTAACTTTTGCATATTAATGCTAAATAGTATTAAATATTTAATATTTAATGAATTTTAATAAAATGTTTTTAATTAATTTGACGAATTAATTATATTTTCGAGCAGCGTTCAATGTTTAATTATTGTTAGTATTATTAAAACTATATATATTACAAAAGAATAATTATTTATTTATTAATTATTAATACGAATAAATTTACGTTTGTGTAAAGTAATCTGTTCAGGATAATCGTAAGTTAGGCAACAAAAAAATCGTACGTTGACTTTTAAACTATTAGGTGCGTAAGTATAGTCCATTCCGATAACATTTGCAGGCACTCGTGTTTGATTAAAATTCTCGCACTTTACACAGACCTTCTTTTAGTGTAAAGTATATATTGTCTCAATTTGTTTATTTTATGAATATAACTAAACACTAAGAGACACAAATTTTATACAGTCTGTCAACTATTCACTAACGACTGTTTTTAGGGTAATTACACTCCCAGTTTCTTGCTATGCCCTGAAGCTTTTACGTGGCAGCCCATCGAACTTTGCAGGCCTTTATTGGATTCCAATAAATACAGCCGATTAGAACCGATTCAGGAGAAACGTAATTAAATAATTACATTATAATTAGCATGTAGTACAGGATGTCTTATTTAGTTTGTATGCTTATTATTCTCTTTTTTATTTTTTAACATTCCTCATAGTGTAATAATATCACTGTCTTTCGTAAGATGGGCCGAGTTGGGGGAATCGTATAGTGTAAACCACTTTTTTCCAAGTTTAAGTCGTTTTGAAAAGCAAAATTTTGAAATGTGGAAAAAATTTTGGGCTTGGTTCGCAATGTGGGAAATTTTTTGGATTTTTTTGGCTGATTCTTCGATTTTTACTGCGAAAAAATGAAAAATGTGAAACGAAATGTTGAAATGCAGAAAGAAAATTTGAACTACGGTCCGCGTGTTAACCAAATCGGCAGGAAAAACGGTTGTTCAAACTGATTAACAACGAATTTTCCGGATAAATTTTGCACAATTGCTAGTGTATCAGAGTGAAAATGCAAAGCTTTACTTGATTTTTTTTTAACAGCATCATTTGAACAATAATGGATTCGATTTTTTACTAATGAAAGCGAATTCAAAGAATAATGATAAATAAAAATCAAATAAAAATTCAATAAAATGGAATTCACTCGCTGCGCGCTTTCCGAAAGAAAAAATCAACCGAAAGTATAAAAATAAAAATAAATCATAAAAAATGCATTTAAATGCGCAACTTAGGAATTTTTTTGGGGGGGGGTTGAGTCGAAATTTTTCTCTATTGTGATTTTTTGGGAAAGATGGTCGGCGTTTCCTTCTAAAGGGTAAAAACGAAAGAAATTATTTTCAAGTATAATTTAAGAAATTGAACAGTGCATAGTCAAAAATGGCTATCCGGAATATTTACGCATACTTCTGAGCCAAAAAACCGCTGAGAAACTGGTTGTTT
Organism: Mermis nigrescens; assembly: GCA_036768485.1. Classification (NCBI taxonomy): domain Eukaryota; kingdom Metazoa; phylum Nematoda; class Enoplea; order Mermithida; family Mermithidae; genus Mermis; species Mermis nigrescens. Next base: position 280,246 of record JAVLUZ010000608.1, on the reverse strand, counting down.
TTTATGATTTTTTTTGGAAAATCACAAATTTTAGGTGATAATTAAATAATTAATTATGGCTACGTGCTTACTCCGTATAATTTCAAAAGTAAGGATTCTATACATATATTTTTCTCTTGCCGGATTTTCCCGCTATTTATTTGTATTTCATTATATTTCATTTTTTAAATAATAAATCAGTGCCATCGTACTTATGTGTATCCTTATTATTCGTTATTTAACTTTTGTCTTATCTACATTGTATGTTTGTTTTTGCTTTTGTTTTTACTCTTTGTTTTCCGTTTTTATCATTATTTTCCCTTAGTTTTTGTTATTATTTATGCTTTTTGTTATTCTTTACTTTTCTTTATTTAGCTTCTGTTTTTTGTTTTTATTTTTGCTTTTATTTTATTATTATTCTATACCTAACGATAGTGGACGAAGACGCTAATGTAAACTTGGATGACGTCATCGTATTGTACGAGCGAACGGGTATGTTGTACAGAACTTACAAACGAAGAAGGCGGGCGACGAATAAAGATCTTGATGATCAAACTATTCTACAGTACGCGAAATTAGTCGGGAAAAATTGTTATAATTCTATGTATCTTTATAGATCATCGATGAATTAATTTTATTAGGTATGTCGTTTCTTTTTGTGTCGTTCTTAAACTTTCGTATCCTAAATTATTGAGATTTAATGTGCTTTTTGATAAAATAATCGTCAGATCGTCTCGAAACATTCATCGTTCTCGTTCTCGTTGACGATAATGGTGATCGTCTCAGGTCGACTAGGCTACTCCGGTTTCCTTCCTTACTGCACAGTGGTTTGCACTAATTGGTTTACACTCTTGCCACTCCTGCTATCTACACTTAGTAAATTTGATCTCATGTATCTTGAAATTATTATCTTTATCGTTATCGTCAATTGTAGCCTTTTAATCGTCCTGAAAGAATAGTGAATATCGTCTTTGTTATCCTTTCCGTCGAAAAGTGCTCAAACAAACATAATGATGTAGATGTTTACAACTTTACACTGGCCCACCATCGAGGATAATTTTTTTCTATTTACGCCTCGCTATAATTTAATTAATTAATTAATTAAATTATTAAATTTTTTACACTTTACACTAACTTACACTAATTCGTCCCTTAAATTCCCCGAATTGTCGTTTCATCCTCGTCGACGATAATTGAAATCGTATGGTGAAACTACGGTAGATATATACTCTCGTTTTCGTTCTCTCCAATTACAGCGCTAAAATTATTTTCAAGCTCTTTCAATTGAACCGATACGAGCGGGGGGACTGCATATCTATTCAAATTTGCCCAGGATTTCTAGCGTTTCCTATATTTTTTTCATGTAAATTTTGTTTGAAATTCTCTTACTGTCATTTCGAATTTGATTTCGAGAATAAAAATTAAAAACGTTTCTCAAATTAAAAAGTGAAAAGCCGTTTAAGCGTTAGAAACAGAAACCCTCAATTGTTTGGTTTTAAACATTTGTTATAAATACCAGCCATGTAACTACGTTATCGCACGATTAGTGTAAAGTTGTGCGATGTTCGCGCGTATTACTGAATAAAGATTTTATCCGCTTTTGATATCGACCGATTACCGAATATCTCATCACATTTTGAAGCTCATTAATTCATCGTGATTCAGTTTTTCAAACTAGACTAATTTTTAATTATTTTTCATTTTTATTTTCATTTCAAACAGCCTTAATTGTCCCAGAAATTGGGGCGAGATTCGAAAGCCCGTCATCTAAATCCGAATACATTTTCTTCTTTTTGCGTTTAAAATCTTGCAATTAAAAGTATTTTCACCTGATACAAAAAAATTGAAGTAGTAATTTTTGCTTCACACCCAACAGAGTTGCATCTTCATGAATGTTTGTGTCGTGCGAATAGAGTAAAATAAATAAAATTAAAATTGAAATTAAATTAAAAGTAAATAATTGACAAAATTGTTAAAAATAAAATATTAGAATCGATTTGATGAAATTTAATGCGCAAAAGCTTAGAGTGTATGCTGGTAAATCTGCTGAATAGTAAAAGACATTAGCTCGGACTAATACTTTGGGTTAGTTTAAGTGGATTTTTTCAACATTTTTCCGAAAGAGCAATATTTTCTAAAGTTTAACAATAATAGTGACTTGAAATTCCACGATTTGAAATGCTTTGACATTATAATGAAAAGGTAGACAAAAAGTCGGCTAAAATATTCAGTGGATAAATGGAACATCCTCTGACCTTTTGGATGGGGATCGCAATTCTTGCTGAATCGACGTTTTTTATATCACTCGATTGCATTTACGTAATGTAGAATGGTTTGATTTGGCTAAAAGTCGATTTAAATTTATGCTGTAAACTGACGTATTAACAAATTCAAAAATCGGAAAATTTCTAAATTAACTCATCACATTAATGATCGATAACCCCACTACTGGATTTTTTGATTTATCAGCTCTTACAGCAGTATATTTTACACCAAGCAAAATTTTCAGCTTCGCTAAAAGTGGAATATTTTAGGATATGCTATGGATAATCGATTTTTTACAAAATATGCCAAGCATGGAATATAAAAATCTACCGATCAATTAAATGAAGTGATTCTCCAGACGATGCATTTTATGCTCAGATTATGCATAGTCTCATGCGATGACCATACATGATCCTGGAGGGTTCAACCCCTTAGGAAAATTTTCACCTCCTTCCGCAAAAATTTTTCACTCTTCCCAGAATTGGCGATTTTTCCGAAGTTCCTAAAAGTTTTCTGAAATTTTGTAGAAAAGATGCTTTTTAAGCGTTTTCAGCTATCCATTTGCTAGAAAGTGTTAAATTTTCGGCGTTTAGCGCCATTATTCTTATTTTTTGACTTTATTGTTCAATTTGTTCCGACTTTTTTGTTTTCTTATGTTTTTATGCTCTAAAAAGATAGAGCATCATCAGAAACGCTGAAAAATTATGTTTTTGCCGCGTACCTACCATTTTTGGACCCAAAAAGCATTTTATAATTTCACCCTCTCCCCAGAATTCTTATGCTGTGCATATATAGCGATGACTAAATGTTAAATGTCAAAAGCTGGTTGCCGAATTCGATTGGATTCAAACCTTACTCTAATTGAATAAGTAAAGTATATCGAAAATGTGAAGCTCTTTTGATTGATAGCGTTAGATTCTCGAATTCTTCGTGGAACAAAAAGATTAAAAGAATTTTAAAAATTCTTAAATGTTCAAAAATTGCAATCCTTCTGTATTTCTGCCCATTTTCTTGTCTCTGAGAATTTTTCCTAATGGTTCTGTTAAGGAGCGTGAATTTATTTTCTAAATTATCTCTAAGGAAACATTTTAATATATTTTTATTCTACTATAAGCTGGGTAACAATAATTCGCACGCATATTTCTTATTAATCTTAGTGGATGTATGCTATTATTTTTTCTTATCCCCAAAAATTTTATTCATCAAGAGTCGAATCTTTTTCCTAATTCTGCCCTAAAGTCAGACTAATGACGCAAACAATCCAAACTAGAAATAGCTGAGGTTAACTCAAGCCTCAACCCATATTCATCGTATGCAAGCTTATGCTTCATTATCTACTACGATCATCTTAGCTATATCCCTTGAATACTCGCAAACTAAATAATCATATCAAATGTACGTATCCTATTTAAAATCATATAAAATGCTTTACCTACAATCTAACCCATAATTGCTTTCATCTTAGAACCAAGACCCCGAAATTCCTCTAGAAAAGTCATTCAAATCCCACAAATTAGACTGACATTAATTTCCTAAATTCCAACTGACGGGTTCCTATCATACTTCGACTATTCTAAATTCATATCAAACACAGTGATAACATAAAGTTAATCTAAGTTAAGGCCCATTTTCATCGCAGAAAGGTACTAGAATGGATAATGCATACAATTCCTCGCCCGAATTTTTAGCAAGAAGTTTTAAGTCATAAGATTATTCTTCTAGCGTTTAGTTGTCTTTTGGTAACTCTTGCGACCTGTACATATTAGTGACTATGAGTGTGTAACCGAGTTTACGAATTGTATATTTTGTTTGCTTGTTTCTCCTTTATGAACTCTGTCACTAGTCTTCGAAGTGTGTTGTTTTGTACTTTTAATTATTATTATTATTAATAATTAAATCACCGAATACTAAATAATGCTCCTTCCACCTTGAGTCGAGTCTTTTTTCGGGTAGCCGGCTCTTGGCCCACCCAGCCAAAACCTTCCACGGTGGTTGGTGAATGGGTAGCACAGAATATGTGCGATGGTATCAGCGTTCTGTGTATTCACACCGGCCCCGTGACCCAGACTTGGTCTAGTTACAGACGCGCTGGCCTAAGGCTTTGAATCGGGGGATAGGCAACCGCACCTACAACAGAGGTGAATCAAGTAACTTCGTGCTTAAGGGGATTTTACTATTTTTTTATAAATAATACAAACGTGATGGTCCTACTCTAGGCACTTTCGGAGCGTTACAGTTAACATAAGGGCTCTGCTGAAATCTCGGCCCGATGTTTTTTTGGAGATCAGGTCAATTGTTCTGAAAAACCGAGTGAATTTGTGCTTTGTGTCGTGTTTGTTACTAATCCAATTGGCATGCTTAACACTGCGTATGCCTTACGTTGAACACTGTTTGGAAATGATTTCGATGATATTCATTTTAATTAATTTTGATGATAAACTATTGTTTATATTCCGTATTTATGCATGTTAATCTCGACCATTCCGTTGACTTTTTGTGGGATTTTTGTGTCAGATTGAAGAAGTAGAACAAAGTTTGCTGAAAAGACTTATAAATTAATTAATTGCTTTATAGCTTAAATTAATTTATCAGCATGTCAGCCGCGCCATCCTTCAGCAGTAGCGATAGCGTGGCGAAGAATTTAACTGGAAATGTGAATCAAATAAAAGTACCGGATGAGGAGTTCGACTGGTATTTTGAGGTGGAGCAAACGGTTACATGGATAAACGCGAATAATTTAAAAAAGGTGAATGAATTTTATATCAAGAAAATGCAAAATATGGTCAGTCTTTGGCTTCTAAGCAAATGAGAAAAATTCAGCTTTCCTGGCCTCTGATTTGATTGACAATAAATTCTATGATTTAAAAATTACGCATGCTTGAGCAAAATAACACTAACATAAGTAAGATTTTTAAAGTAAAATATGATAAGATCGAAAATGGAATGAAAAATGAGATTTTTAAAGTAAGATTAAAAAAAGATTTGAATCGCAGTATTTTTTGAATAAGATTTCTCCTTTTATTTGCTCAGAGTGCTGTCATACATGTAAGAAGGGGGATGGGGATCCCCTCATCTAAAGTCGGTCGTTCCCCATCCCCTCAAAGCCAGAAAAATTTTGACTCCCCTCCCCCGATTTTGGAAAAAATCGAAATTTTTGGCTGTTTTTAGGTGTTTTTTGGTCGTTTTTGATCAAAAATTGCAGGTAATTTACCCCCCCCGCCCCTCAAAATGGCCGGAGACTCCTCCTAAAATTTCGAGTCGTTACATGTATGTACTGGCCTGTATCCAGGATTCAGCCAAATGGGCCGGATCCAAAATAAAGTGGTCTATATGGATAATTCGTCATAATAGCTCGTAAAAATGGCATTTTTCGACCTTTTTCAGCGTGCTCTAACAATTTAGATAAAAAAATCTAACTTTTTTGAGAAAAAAATTTTTTAACTTGTAAAGCAATACAAAAAGTGTCATTTTTTGGTCGCGCTTGGGCCATAATGATAGAAAATACTTAACGTCCGGCGCGAAGCGCCAAATATTCGAAGATTTTACGCCAACGACAGTCGATTTTTCCATCTTTCTGTGCATTATCTTTCCTTGCAACATTTTTTCCAATTAGGAGGGGCCGCCCTTCCCCGCCCCCCCCTAAAATACGGGCCTGTGTATGTATGCTGTCCACAAAAATTAGCTGGCCTTTATGGCCAATATTCGGTTCTAGTCAGATTCTGTGATGATTAATCATCGAGCTTTTCAAATTTCTTAACGGTTCTAAGACTTTATAAAATTATTGAGGCTTAAAATTTCAAAGATCCCCGGAAATCGATTTTTTACGAAACGCTTTTTTGAACACGCTTTTTATTTAGCCAATTATTTTGCAATGATAATATTTTAGAATAATTGCTCGATCTGTAGATGATTTTGTAGTTTGCTTCTGTACGAAGCTTCGAGCATTCCGGATTTTCATTGCGAGAAATCGCCAACTTAAAAAATTATAAAATTGAATGAAATTAAAATAATAATACAACGTGGTAGTCTAGCCGGTAAAATAGAGTTGACGTCTTACACGATTTATCACAATGCTTAGCAATTTTGGGCCGTAAACCGCTGCTACGGTTTTATATTAAGAGCAGACATTATCTGGAGGGGGGTTTCACGTACCCCTCTCGATGAGTTTTTCACCTTTACCAGACTTCGCGATTTTCCAAAAGGTTGCGCAAAAGTGTCAAATTCGGTGCTGCGCGCCATATACTCTCTTTTGACTATATTCTGTTCAATTTATTCAAATTTTTCTGAAATTTTTAAATCATTTTTATAATTTTTTACGTTGTAGGAAGATAAAGCATCGTAAACGCCACAAAATGATTTTTTGACGCGCATTCACCACTTTTTCAACCCAAAAAACCCTTTAGGAAAATTTTTTGGTTCCCTTAGAATTCTCGTCGCGTGTATCTCTGATTACGAGGCTGTCTTTAAGGTAGCCCTGCAATTTCCGGACGAACTGTTAAATTCGGCGCCAAAACTATGCCTCAGGCTGGAAAGTTTATTGCACTTTAAGCCATATCTATTAGCCGATACATCGTACGGAAGGTTAGCTATGATAAGGAATGTGGACTTTTTAAGCGTTTAAGATTATTTTTCTCAAAATCTTTTTCACCGCTTATATTTCTAAAATTTTTATAGCAAAATATTTCATTTCGGGTTTTTATCTTATTTGGCTTATATGGTTGTTAATGGAATGGACAAAATAAAGACGGGAACGACAGCGTCCCAAAATAAGGACGTAAACTACAATTTTTCACAATTTTTGCAATTATCGTTAACGAAAATGAAATATTTATATCGTTACGTTTTTATTAACAGAACTTAACACTGAATTACAACAATTTTTCTCTTAAAACAATTGAAACGTTTTAAGATGACATTTAATGTCATTCACAAGATGCAGATTTATTATGCTAGATATAATTTGAAGTTTTACACTGTAATAAATGTGCAAATTATCTGCATATTCAAGAGACTAAAATATAGTATGCAACGCCAATGATATTAAAATTTGGAGAAAGTTCATGTAAAAATATTCTGACAAGTTGAGTCCATAAATTATCATTTTTTCTCTTAGATTTACATATCTTTGTAAAAGAAAAGTATTATTACTTTTCAAAAAAAAATCAGTAAATTCAGGAGTTTAAAGTAAAACGTGGTCGGAAAAATTGGCACTTCTGTATCAAACGATCGCTAAAAGGGCTTGAACAGTACGATTTCTACGATTTTCTGAAGAATCAAAAATTTGGAGATGTGGAAGAATTTTTGAATCAGAAATTTTGGGCGGTGTAAAAAAAATTCTTGCGAGGGTAAAATTTTAATTTTGTGAGTGGGGTTGGGCACGGTTTTTTTTTTGTATTTGGCAAAGATTTTTCCCGATGTACAAAGACTTTTCGGGACCGTCTTTGTACATGTACAAAGATTTTTGGGAAGACAAAAATTGCAAAAAAGGTCTATAATTCGGAAAATTTCGGCGCTTCGCGCCGAAATGAGTAATTGTGTGTTCTATATATCTTTATAATGGCAGAAATTGCATTTCAAAAGTAAAAATGTCAAATTTTTCGGCGCTTCGCGCCGTTTTAAGACGATTCTTAGTGATTTTTGCCCTTAAAGACCCAGAAATTAGCTAAAACACACTACGAAAAGTCGAAGAACTCTGTTTTTACGATACTAAAATCGCTGCTGTACCATATTATAGTACCCAAAAATTTTGTGTGTACAAAATGTACAAAGATTTTTAGGAAGACAAAAACTGTAAATAGGTGTAAAATTCTCAAAATTTTCGGCGCTTCGCGCCGAACTGATAAATTATTTGTCCTATATATCTTTAAAATGGCAGAATTTGCATTTAGAATGGAAAAATGTCAATATTTTTCGGCGCTTCGCGCCGTTTTCAGATAATTTTCAGTAATTTTTAGCGTCATAAACCCAGAAATTAGCTAAAATACACTACCTTAGATCGAAAACCCTGTTTTACCACACTAAAATCGCTACTGTACTATATTATAGTACACAAAAATTTGCATGTGCAAAATGTACAAAGACTTTTGGGGACCATCTTTGTACATGTACAAACGGACCTTGTACAAAAAAAAACACTGGGGTTGGGGCTTAAACCTCCGACCACACGTGGGCGTGGGGTCTCTGGTTCCTCAGAATCCGGGTAACCCCCTTCCCAAAAAAAATCGATAGACCCCCAGAATTAAATTTTTGTGCTATTTTTTGTCAATTTTGCCCCGCCCCATCGGACCCCGAGATTCGGTTTCTGCCCTTGTATGCCTCCAACCCCGGTAATTCGAATGAGCCTAACTTAATTGTTTTCGAAAATTCGCTTTTTTACAAAAGCCGTATTAATGTCAAATTTTTTTCGGCGCTTCACGCTGAATTTATAATTTTATGTGCTCTTCACTCAAAAAGGGTCCGTCTGAAAAAAAATTAAAATTTATCGCCAAAATGATCCATTTTGATGTTTTTTGCGTTAAAAGCGCAGTCAAAATGGGCTAAAATGCAGCGTTTCATAAAGACTATGCTAACCATTTTCACTATTTAAGTATCAAAAAATGTGCGAGCACTAGATTAATGATTCAGGTTTCGGAAGTTTTATTCCCCCCGCCTGCCGATAGTGACCCTGTGCATCCGCGGTAGGGGATGAAGTATCCCCACCGTATGTGTAATAGGGGGGGCGGTTTGACCCCAGAATGACTATTGATCCCGCAAAATGGCTGCGACCTCCCCACGATTGAGATTTTTCGTAAAAAATTGTAAAAGTGAGTCTTTTCGAAAGTGTCTAGCTCATTTCTGGCCTAAAAGTCTGATTTCGCCATAAACACATTTTTTACTATAGTTTATTCAATCTACGCGATGTTTTTTCCAATTCTTCCGGGATTTCTAATGTTTTGATATTTTATAAATAACGAGCATTGTCTGCAACGTCAAAAAGGGTGTTTTTAACGCGTACCCATCGTTTTTAGCCAAAAAAGGCACTTTTTAAAATTTTTTGGGTCCGATCCAAGGATTCCCATGCTGTACGTGTATGTCTCCCGTCCAAAGCCGGTCTATCCCGTCTGCCTGAGTCAGAAATTTTTGACCCTCAATTGCGGCAAATTTTTTTGGCTGTTTTCAGGTGCTTTCTTGCCATTTTTGACTAAAAACTGAAGGTCATTTACTAATCGCCCCAACCCCATTTGCCCCACCCACAGCATTGTCAGACTAAGCCCAACTTAATCATAATATAGTTGTTGCGTTGACGATATCGCGGCTCAGCACGTCAACGCAGACTGCATTATTCATTACGGTGAAGCTTGCATGAGCAAAGTGCGAAGCGGACGGTCGTCCAGGGTCAAATACGTTTTGCCCAAAAAGTCGCTGGATGTGCGAATTTTCGGCGAACGTTTTGGCCAGTGGGCCGCCGACGAGTTGAGCGGCAAAACATTTAGCCTATTTTTGGACACGTGTTACTTGCATTATAAGGGTACGTGTTCAAAGCAAAGCATACGTGATCATGGGCGGTTTTACCCTACGTCAGCGAGGAGTAGGTGTTGGGGGTTAGCCCTCCGCCACCCCCCCCGAGAATTTGGTAGACCCACCAGTCTTTAGTCCCCCGAATCGATTTTTTATATGTTTTTATGGCATATCTACCAGTTTTTGATGTCCGGATCCTTCAGATTTAGCTGCTACCCATGTATCAACTTCACTCATGCATGTAAGAGGGGGATGGGGGTTCTCCTACCCAAAGTCGATCGTCCCCCATCATTCCCCTCCGAAGTTAGAAATTTTTGACTCCCCCGATTGTTTGGCGGAAACTTGGGCTTTTGGCTGTTTTTTCTTTTTTTCCACTTTTGACCAAGAATTGAAGGTCACTCACTCACCCTCACCTGCTTAGAAAATGACCGACTACCCCATCCAAAATTTTGAGCTATTCCATGTCTGGTTTACTGCCACACAAAAATTTTTAAGTTTTTTTGTGCTTCGCACTAAACAGCCTTTCTGACTAACTTTTGTCGAATTTTATCGGAATTTGTTGTTTTTATTATTTAAGAAGAAAGAGCACCGTAATAAATGTCAGAAAAATAATGCTATTGCCCATACATGCGCAGCATGGGAATTCTGGGGCTGAAATTTTAGTGCTTTTTTGGGCCCAAAAATAGTGAGTATGCATCAAAAACATTGTTTTCCGGCGTTTCTGACGATGCTCTATCTTTTCAGAGCATAAAAACACAAATAAATCGAAAAAATGAAAAAAGTCGAATAAAATATAGTCAAAACATTATTGTATGGCGCGAAGCGCCGAAAAATTTGATACTTTTGAGTAAGTAGATAGCTAAAAACGCTCAAAAAGCACCTCTTCTATGAAGGTTCAGTAGATTTCTGGAAACTTATAAAAAATCGCGAATTCTGGGGAGAGGGTGAAAATTTTTCTGGGGGAGGGGGTGGGGTTGAAACCCACCCCTCCCAAACTCCTCCACATGATCATGTATACTTTTGCCGCATTTCCATGGTTTATGAACTATGAACGCGTAACAGACAGGCACTTAACAATCATTTCTTGTTGCAATTTAACTTGAATTCCTATACTATGCGTGTTTGTACGATATATCGTATGTATTTTATGTCAGCTCTCCCACTCAAAATTTAACAACAACAATAATATGTAATATATATAATAATGATAATACTAACAATAATAATAATAATAATAATAATAATAATAATAATAGTAATAGTAGTAGTAGTAGTAATAGGAATAATAATAATAATAATAATAATAATAATAATAATAATAATAATAATAATAATAATAATAATAATAATAATAATAATAATAATAATAATAATAATAATAATAATAATAATAATAATAATAATAATAATAATAATGATAATAATAATAATAATAATAATAATAATAATAATAATTAATAATTATAATAATAATAATAATAATAATAATAATAATAATAATAATAATAATACTGGTAATAATGATAATGATAATACTAATAATAATAATAATAATAATAATAATAATAATAATAATAATAATAATAATAATAATAATAATAATAATAATAATAATAATAATAATAATAATAATAATAATAATAATAATAATAATAATACTAGTAATAATGATAATGATAATACTAATAATAGTAATAATAATAATTATTATTATTATAAATATAACTTATAATAAATCTATCGGTATCTAATTTGTATGTTCTTTTACTTTTGTTTTTCTATGACCTAAACATTAATCAATTCAATTAATTAATTAATATAAATTTATAGAGATTGAACAGTCAAAAACTAAGCATTACTAAGTATTCGATCGAAATAAATTTTTAGTGACGTTGAACATATGGCAATCAAGAATACCCGATGACACCTGTAACTCATTAAATTATTATTAAATGAATCGCTATTAAATAATAATTCATAATTTATTTATGATTAATTTGTTATTAAACTGAATTTTCCGATTTTTGACTGATACAACGTCGCGTTTTGTGCTTTAAAAATTCTAGTAACTTGCATTGCATCCGTCTGTTTTACTTGCATATAAAGGGAAAAAATCGGCGTATGAAAATTTGTGGAATATGTATATAAGGGGAACGGATAAAAATTTCAGTTTTTTTTTCAAATTTTCTAATAAAAAATCGTTCTGAAAGTTTGAGTTTTAATCCCCTGGAATTTTAATGAAAAATTTCTCGTTTTCAGTTTTTTATGGTCTCAAATGCAGAATTTTAACACGATATACGAAAATCTCATCGTAGATTTTACGTTTCGCGCACTCGTCGCAAATTTTTTAACATGCGAATATGAACTTGAGCGGCAAGGCAATTGACGTTACCATACATGCTACGGCTCGAAGTTGGGGGGGAAATCGCGGCCATTCTGAGGGGAAGGGGGTAAATGACCTCCGATTTTTGTTTTCACCGAAAAACGTTTTTGTGTCACAAATTTTTCTGGCTTTGTGCGGGGATGGGGGGACGTCTGACTTTGGGTGGGATAAATCCCCCACGCTCACCCTGTTACATGCGTGAACGTCACGCATCTTTCACAACACAATATTGGAGCTAATGCTCGCCAAAAACTTTTTGTTCCCAACTTTTAACTAATAAAGCCATCTGTCATGGCCTCACTTTACGATCGCTTAAAACATAAAGAAATGGGTTGGAGTTAAAATTAAATACGACGCAAGTGAATCGATTTACGCTCGTTAATTTTATTAAAAGGACTTATATCATAGGAGCCTGCATATCAGTAATAATTCTTATTTTATACTTCAGGGCATATTGCCAATTAATGGCGAACCGCTAATGCTTTAGCGTAAGCTCAAAACACAAAACTATTAGTGTGGAGAATAACGGGCAATTTAAAATAAGTATTACGTGCAATAATCTTTTGTTATTCCCAATTATTGAACAGAAATAAAAATCGTGTTCAAAATTGTAACATAAGTGAATAAGGAAAAACATTTATAGCTAGCCAGGACCAGGCATGCACGTAGGGATTTGAGGAAATTAGACCCCAGAATCAAAATAACGGGAAGTTTTCTGCGTTAAATTTGGCAAAATTGAGGTCAATAAAAGGATAAAAATCAGAAATTTTCTGCAAAATGCTCGAAATTGACCGAAATAAATTGAGAATTTATATCGTTTTCTATGCTATTTTAGCAATTTAAACCCGGTGTGAGGCATTTTGGCTCGAAAAGAGTTCTCTGACGGACCCCAGACCGATCATGCTTTGCATCTACAACGGACTAACAATCTGGTCTCGCTTATTACCGCCCAATACATGTATGGGCGTGGGGAACCCTTAAAACCACATATCCATTTTGATCTGCAAAAAACACCATTTTCGCCAAAAATCGCAAGAGGGGTCGAAAATTTTGTGAGACTATTTTGGGGATGAGGTGACCAACTCTAGGTGCAGATCTACACCTCCTTTTTTTGCTTGTATGATTGTGTTCTACATGAACCTTAAACTTGTTTGTGGGTTTACATTCCGGAGGAAAGTTGTGCGTTATTGGAAAAATTGGTCACTGTAGCGACTCAGTTATCGATTATTTGGATTTTTCAACCTCCAAACCAGTCGATTGTATTCTATTCGTCGGTTCTACGCAAAGCAACAGGGCCAATTTGATAGCCCCGACTAATCCTACCTCGCAAATTTTTTTCGTTCGATCCTGCGCACGATTATATCATAAGAAAGGCCGATTTTAGCAATAATGAACGTCACGTATCCTTCATACCCCAATATTGGAGCTAATGCTCGCCAAAAACTTTTTTGTACCCAACTTTTATTTAATAAAATCACTTGTCATATCCTGACTCTATGATCGCTTAAAACATCAAAAAATGGGTTGGAGTTGAAATTAAATACGATGCAAGGGAATTGATTAACGCACGTTGATTCGTCAAAAGGACTTATGTCATAGAAGCCTGCACACCAGTAATGATCCTTATTTTCTATTTCAGGGCATAATGCTAATTAATGACGGACCGCTAATGCTTTAGCGTACGCTTAAAACAAAAGTATTAGTGTGGAGAAAAACGGGCAATTTAAAATATGTATTATGTGCAATAATCTTTTGTTATTCCCAATTATTGAATAGAAATAAAAACCGTGTTCAAAACTGTTATATGAATGAATAAGAAAAAATATTTATAGATGGCCAGGAACAGGCACGAACTTAGGGATTTGAGGAAATTAAACCCCAGAATTAAAATAACGGGAAATTTTCTGCGGTAAATGTGGCAAAATAAAGGTCAATAAATGGATAAAAATCATAAATTTTCGTAAAAGTGCTTGAAATTGACCGAAAATTTACATCGTTTTTTGCTGTTTTAGCAATTTATACCCGTTTTGAGGCCATTTTGGCTCGAAAAAGCTCTCTGACGGACCGCCCAAGGCCGATCATGCTTTGCATCTACAACGGACTAGTAATCTGGTTTCATCTTTTATAACCGGCCAATACATGCAAGGGGACGGGAAACCCTTACAGCCTCATATCATTTTGTAATCTGCCAAAAAACACAATTTTCGCCAAAAATCGCGAGAGGGGGCGAAAATTTTGTTAGTTAGTTTGTGGGATGGGGCACCAACTTAAGGTGCAGATCTCCACCACCCCAACCTTTTGCTTGTATGATTGTGTTCTACTTTAAACTTGTTTGTGGGTTTGCATTTCAGACGAAAGTTGCGCGTTATTGGAAAGCAGGGGTTACTGTAGCGACTCAGTTATCGATTATTTGGATTTTTCAACCTCCAAACCAGTCGATTGTATTCTATTCGTCGGTTCGACGCAAAGCAAAAGGGCCAATTTGATAGCCCTGACTAATCCTACCTCGCAAATTTTTTCGTTCGATCCCGCGCACGACTATGTCATAAAAAAGGCTGATTTTAGCGTTAATAGAACTTTGCGTAAACGGCTTTATTTGATCGAACGGGCCAAGGACGCAAAGTAAGGCGTCAAATAATTGGCTTAATTTTTGGCATATTCTCCTCGTATTTTTAAAATCAGAAAATAGAAAACTAGTGCATAGTTAAATGATTTATTTATGGTAATCGATAGGTAATAATATAAAAATTGATAATAATATAAAAATTTGTTTTTGCGCCTGCCATTAATTTTTGTCATTATTTTACTCTCGAAAACTTGTTTACCCGCCAAGATCCTCCCACTGAATTTTGGCACTCCTAACTCGCGGTTTTTTCGATAGTAGAATGCAGTGCAGTGTAATAAAAACTTCTGACGTTTTATTTATGGCATTGAAAATGAGTATTATTTTGTTTAGAATTGATCTCAGGAAGTTCTGTGCCAAAGTTTTTTATTCTTTTATTGTTTCTACTGTGTTTATCTCATTTAGCCTCGTTTTTTTCGCAAAGTAGTGTTATTGCTGTATTAAGCCGTTAGCATATTAATCTGTGAACCATTGAATTTCTAAATTAATATTATATAATATAAATCAAATTTTATTGTTTATCTTTCTAATCTTTCTTAATTTTTTATTTTTTAATGTACATATTATTATATCAGGTCTTATTCAGTTAAATAATCCATTCGGGGTAAAGAAGACGTGAATGTGTAAAGTAAATGCACGCTGGTAAACTAAAACTCTATGCCTAAATTTTCGTTCATTCAGTGCTTTTCGTTGTTTAACTCCGTTTCCAACGCCAATTAGCATAATCGTTTCACCCGCCGACAGAGCAGTGTAAACTAATCATTAACGTACCTAATAGAAAGTAATCGTCAACGTAATGCAGTGTAAAGTGAATGTCTCTGTAATATGTGTGAAGTCATCCACCTACATTAGTCGTAGAGGTGGAAAATGTGTAAAGCGAAGAAAACGGGTTTCGTTCCTTTACACTGATCATCAGTTTACACCATCCTTTAGTTTACACTGCATTTTACTTGCCGTTTGCTGCAGCGTAGTACAGCAAGTAACCTTTTCGTTTTGCCCATCGACAGAAAACGATATAAATTAATGCAATGTAAAGTAATCAATAATGTCGACGCAATGCAAAGTAATCGTCAGCCTAATGCAGTGTAAAGTAAATATTTTTGCAATCTGTGTAAAGTATCCACCTACGTAGTTTTGTGAAGAAAAATTGCGTAAAGCCAACGATCGATTTTATTACTTTACACCGTTCTTCGGTTTACACTGCCTTTTCGTTCACATTACATTTCGCTTGTTAACGCTGCATTTCATTTCTGGTTTACAGCGTAGTCGGAATCGTCATAGGCACGGTGAACGTGTCGGATTATTTGGCGGTCTTGGAGCGAACGAAGTTTTTGTGCAAAAACGCCGGTAAAAAATATTACGTTTTGTACGTCGGTAAATTGAACGTGGCCAAATTATCGAATTTCGCCGAAATTGACATTTTCGTCCTTTTATCTTGCCCGTTTGGCGTTATTTTCGACTGGTCCGACTACCCCAAGCCCATTATTACTCCGTTTGAATTTGGCGTAGCTTGCAATAACGATCCAAATTCGGGACTTTGGATGGCCGGTGCGGGTTGGAGGCCCGATTCGGCTTCCATTCTCGGTAGTTTTTCTCGAGAATTATTTAAATTTAAAATTCTGAATTTAATTTGTTTTCTAAATTACTGTTGGCACTTTTGACGTTTATTTAAAATTCAAAATTTCAAAGTTTTTATCAAAATTTTAATTATAAATAATTAAAATTGCCAAATTGGAAAATCCTGGTTCTATTTTTCTTCTCTTTTTATCTTTTAAGTTTTTCCTAATTTTTAATTAATCGTCGAAGTTTTTACTTAATTCAAAATTTCGCGTACATTCAATTTTGTTATTCAACCGTAATTTTAATTAATCGGTTTGGTTCGATTTTTCTTAATTCATCTTTTACTTGATTTATTTTTCACTCAATCCCATTTTTTTCATTGGAATCCGTACATTATTTCTTACAATATACATAATGTAAAGTATTTCTTTTTTTGTGTTGTTTTTTCTTCTATTTTGTCGTTTTTTGTGTATTGAGTTTTACCTCGTATAAATTTATTCAAAATAGTCAATGTGTACTGAAATTAAAAGCTTTTCGCTACTTTACATTTCCCTGACTTTTAATTAATACAATATTTACATATTTATGCAATCGCTATTCAGTTAAAATGCATTTTTAATATTGTGACTCAGCAATAATTTTAATGCGAAAATGTTTTTTTTTCAAATCCTGTTCTAGGAAAAGAAGGATTTTTGTTTATAATTTCTGCGCGCATTTGACTTAATGAAATACGACTGTTTATATCTGCTTGTGTGTGTACGCACAGTGCCGCTCAAAAGTTCAAGCACCCCTACTGTTTACGTAACGTCAATGGCGGATCCAGGATTTTCCTAAGGGGGGGGCGGTACCCCTAAGGGGGGGCGGAACCCTGACTTGGGCGGAGAAATTAGCCATTTTAACCCGAAAATCGCTAAAAATCGTTCAAAAATCTTTAATTTTGCGCACTATTTTGGGCCAATGGGGGCGGCCGCCCCCCCCCCTAAATCCGCCCCTGCGTAACGTTGTATTGTTTTAGCGATCTAGTACAATCTTATCCGGTTGTCAACGTGTGCGATTAGCTTCTTGGTATTTTCTGAGGGGAATTATCGAGTTATCATATTTATTTCGCGTCCAATAGATTCCTTGTACGTAAAAGAGCAAAAAATGTATATATTTCTGACAAAAATTGTTTTATTTTCATTCATGTTTAGTCAATTAAATCGGCTTATGAGAAATTGTGTATGAATCAGAATTTAATTAGTTTGCACCAAAGTCAATAATTACTTTTCCTCAGCTATCCGGCAAAGATACAAATAATGATGTTTAAGTATGGAGGAGGCTGACCACACATGGGCGTGGTGGGTTTGGGGGTATGCACCCCCCAGAAGTTGAAATACCCTCCTCCCCAGAAATCAAAATACCCCCCCCAGAATTCATATTTCGAAATTTTTTTTTGCTTTTTTTGCGATTTTTTGATGCCATTGGATAGTGCTCGATGAGACACGTCGAAAAATGGTGTTTTTTTCGCTACACGACCACTTTTAAGACCATTTTTTGACCTTTGAAAATTTTTCAACCCCCTCCCAGAATTTCGGTGCTGCCCACCTATGAGGCTGTCCCATTTTAATACGGGTGTTTTCAATGCGCTGATGATATGAAACGTTTGCTTTTCGTCCTTAATAAGGTATCCCAAATTTACTGCAAATCAGTTACTTTAATTTCCTAGAAGAACATTCAATGTAGTATTAAGTCTAGAGCGCTCAATTGGAGTGAATAAAAAACGGATTTCACTACGATAAAACAATTTAAAACATGAAGCAGTGCATAGTGTCAATGAAACTTTTTACTTTAAAAATGAAGTCATTAGTTGACACGTGATTCCAATCAACCGTCTGAAATCTGATTGAAATTTTATGGCGTGCTTTGAAATATATACTAATCAAACAAAACTTTCATCCAAAATCGAAAAGAATTAATGAAAACAAAGCTTGAACGCGAATAACTAGAAAAAAAAGCGTATTTTGTATGTTTGCTTTTCCAGGCTACTGTTGGTACAAAAGGTGGCCCTACTAGTTTTTAAATCATGTAAATGCATGAAATTATGTCCCGAATTTGAATAAAAGTCACTCCAAGTGCTTCAAGTTCGTTTTATTCCTATTAGTGCAGAAAAATAGTCAATAAATGCTAAAATGCGATTTTGCGAAGGGGTGCGTAAACTTTTAAGCGGCACTGTACATCCTAGCTTAGACCACGCGTCGGTTGTTTAGCAATCAAATTCTGGGGGTCTGATTAGACAAAATCGTCAAAAAAAAGTCAAAACAACAGGGGGATCCCTCACTGGACGTGCTTAGCATGGGAATTCGGGGGCTGAAATTTTAAAGTGTTTAGATTGTTTAGGCTCAAAAATCGTGGATATGCGTCAGACTCAGGAACATCATTGTTCTGCGTTTCTCACGATGCTCTATCTTTTTCAATCTTTTACAACATGAATAGTACTACAAATTTCGATAAAAAATTAAAAAAATTTGAATCAATTAAACCAAATATCGTCAAGAAATGAGTATACGGCGCGAAGCGCCGAAAATTGGACACTTTAGAGCAAATATAGATGTCTAAAAAAGTTTAAACACCGCTTTTGTACGATTTTTTCTTTAAATTTTGAAAAATCCTATTTTTGCAAAGTTCGTGTTTCAAGGCCATTTTAAGTGATTTTTTGCCTTTTTTAGCCAAAAATTGGCGGTTATTTGCTCCTTTCAAATTAAAAAGTTCGGTTTTTAAAATTTGAGCCGTCTACGCTTATACTATTTATGATTTTATTGTTCATTTCGAATTAGTACGTGGAATGTATGACTTAAATTTATATTTTATTACCTTCATAATTGGAAGTCATTTATCGCCGTCTTCCTAAACATTACACATTTCCCTACCAGAATTTTGAGCTGTTGCACGTTTGTTCGAAGCTAAGATTTACCTTCTCAGGAAAGCCCTTGCATTTTTACCGCTTTCACTCATTAACACTATAGAATAATAAGATTATCGATTCATTTGCCTACAGTAACACGGTCAGATTATATCGATAAACAGCATCTTTCATCGACCCCTATATATATATATATATATATATATATATATATATATATATATATATATATATATATATATATATATATATATATATATATATATATATATATATATATATATATATATATATATATATATATATATATATATATATATATATATATATATATATATATATATATATATATATATATATATATATATATATATATATATATATATATATATATATATATATATATATATATATATATATATATATATATATATATATATATATATATATATATATATATTCTGCATCTCTTCAAATTTTGTAACCGAGTTCGAAAACTTTCAAGTTACCTGCGAAATTGAGAAATAATGAGAAATTTCTTGACAAGAGTATGCTAATTTTTTGGCTTAGATTTCTCAAATTTTATGCTTCCCGGCTGGCATTATCGTCAAAAAGTTTATGTCATACGGGGTAAACTGAAGCATCTCAGTAATAAGTCCAGTGACGTAGCTGTTGGGATCTGGGGGAGACTAGTCCCTCCCTAACCCCTCAAAATTTTGGAAAAATAAATTTTTTTACGAGGGTCAAATAAGAAAATAATGGAAATTCTTAAGGAGTATCTGAAAGACCGCTTGAATAGATCTTAGCAAACGTTTTCAACCGATGAGCCCGAAAGTTTTGGGTCTTATCTTTTGTGTACAATTGTTTTATATAACTGGAATCAAATTTGATTTTTTTGGAAGATTTTTCTTCTCTAACGTGTTAGATCCATAGGTGGGCGCCACCAAAGTTCTGGGGGTGCAAGATTTTTTCAGAGGTCAAAAAATGCCCTAAAAATGGTGGTATGGCGAAAAAACACCATTTTATAACGTTTTTCATCGAGCACTATAAATTGGCAACAAAAAATTGCGAAAAAAACAAAAAAATTCCGAAAATTGAACTCTGGGGGTATTTTGGTTTCTTGGGGGTGCATACCCACCCGCCCAGGTATGGTTAGATCTTGTTGAGAACAGCTCAAAAACACTATTATCTTTCCCTAATCCATAATTAGGTGTTTATATATTCAACTTCAAAACTTTTGCCCCCCCTCCAAAATCAGAAGGCCAGCTATGCCGCTGAATAAGTCACCACTTTTTCTGAAAATTTCAGCATGTTGCTAAATTTTAGCACAAGAGCACATACAATGTAAAAATTTTTGAAAACTACGAACGCAGGTAAAGTAAGAATAAGTAAAACTATATATAAAATAAAATGATTCATTAATTTAAATAAATTGATTAAATAAAATTACGTGTTATTACAATAAACTGTGCTCAGTTTCCGCCCTTGAGAAGCTTCTATAAACTATAAAATGTTGTTAGTCACATAAAAGAAATGCGGTTTTAGCGTAAACAATACGCCTTTTGGCAGCCAAGAAAGTCAGGCAATCTCAACTTAACTTCGACGCTAAAAAATTTCAAAGTATTTATTTTTAAAAAATCAAAAATTAATAAATGTTCATGAATCATTAAAAAATAGGAAGTGCGAGTTTTATTTAAATTTTAATTTATTTTTATTCCAGTATTTATGTAAAACCAAGTTGTAGGACAAGAATGGACATGGAATAGCATCCGGGAAAAAACAAAAAGCGCTTACAGATCTACCATAATTTCATTCTTAAAATTATTTCGCTTTTCTGCATATTTTTTCAAAAATTAGAAAACATTGAAATATAAATTTTTCCGTACTATAAGTTTTGACAGTTAAATTTTTTGGGAATTTCGGCCCTGACCACCGAGTCATAAATACAAGGGCAGCAACCAAATTCTGGGGGTCCGGGTGGGGCCAAATTACTAATGATAGCACCGAAATTCAATTGTGGGGGGTCTATCGATTTTTTTGTAGAGGGGGTCCGCTGGATTTTGGGGTCCATACCAGACATGCACGTGAGGTGTTGGGGGTCTAGAGTATCCCCAGAATAGAAGAATGGAACCTTTTGTTGGGAAAATGAGGCAAAATGAAGGCTAAAAATGGATAAAAATTGAAATCTTTCTTCAAAAGTGCTTCAAATTGACCAGAAACTGAGTAATAACATAGTTTTAACGGTATTCTAGCGTTTATACCCGTTTTTGAGGTCATTTTGGCCCAAAGAAGCTCAATTTTTGACCCCTCTCAAACCGGCTGACCCCCCTGCAGATCGGCCATGCTTTGTATCTATGGCCCAAACCCCCAAAACCCTCCACGCCCATTTGTGAGTCATACTTTGCCACTTCCCACTTTAATCCTCCATTGATTATTTCTAAATTTAAGATTAAATAAATACTAGAGCTTTTTAATGAATTTCTTCTTTTTGTCAAATTGAATAAATGTTTTCTACCGTTTTTCGTTATCCCACTGAATTAATTCGCGTAAAGTGGGAAAAGAAAAAATTGAAATGAAGCATTTTTAAATAATTAAAATTTTTTTTAAATCTTTAACGCAAGGCTATCGTAAAGTTGCTTTTATTAAGACACCTCCGCCAACGATGCTATAAAAAGTGACCAGAATGGTTCTTATCCGGAGACTGATTTTTCGCTTACTGGCGGCCGTTTGAGAAATTTGCACGTTTCGGACTTTTCTAACGACGATTATTCGTTGATTAGGCGGAGCGAAGCCTATCAGATTCAACCAGTTACGGCAGGTAAAAAAATTGATTTCAAACTTTTTAAATGACTTTAATTTTAGTAAATTTTATTGATTACCCTAAATTTTCGCCTAATTTCATTAATTTCAATGATTTCCTAAACCAGTTATATTTTTGAAATCTCGTTTAGTTAGCCATGTTGGCATTGCCGTGGGTTTATTATTTCCGCCGAAATAAAATGATAAAAGTGTGATGTTATTTTGTTTAAACAGATATGAATTATGTGATAAATAAAAAATTAGCCAATATATTAAGTATAAAATGATCTTCATATGTGTTGACTGCAATGACACTATTTTATTAAAAGTCGTCATAAATTTTGAGACGCGATAAATGCATTCGAATTGTAACAAGAGGAAATCTAGTATTTGTACAAAAGCAAAAAAATCGTTCACTCGAAATTTAGCGCGATCATAAAATAGGTGGGCAGCACCAAAATTCTGGAGGTGCAAGATTTTTCATAGGTCAAAAAATGGCGTTAAAAATGGTGGTATGGCGAAAAAATTCATTTTTTAACGTTTCTTATCGAGCACTATCCATTGGCATCAAAAAATTGCAAAAAAAACGAAAAAATTCTCAAAAATTGAATTGGGGGGTATTCAATCTTCTGGGGGTGCATACCCCAAACCACTCCACGCCCACGTATGGCCATCATACTTGCACACATACATATAACGGCTCGGAATTTAGGGTGGGTGTCCGCGGCCATTTTAAAGGGGATGGGTAATAGACCTAAAATTTTTAACCAAAAACGGCCAAAAAAACGCCTGAAAATCCCAAAAATTCCAAAAATTTGATTTTTTTTCCGAAAATGGGGCGTCAAAAATTTTCTGGCTTCGGAGAGGATGGAGGTGAGCAGTACCAAACTTCTGGGGAAGAGGTGGGGGTGCAAAATTTTTTTAAAGGTCAAAAAATGGTCTTAAAAATGGTCGTGTGACGAAAAAACACAATTTTTCAACGTGTCTCATCGAGCACTATCCATCAATTGGCATGAAAAAATTGCGAAAAAAAACAAAAAATTCATTAAAAATGGGTATTTTGGTTTCTGGGGAGTATCGGCCTTTTGGGTGGTGCATACCCCCCACGCTTACGTGTGGGGATCCCAATCCCCCTTAAATGTCTGCGTGCACAATGTAGTAATTTTTTGTGAGGGGGTTTAGAACCTAAAATTTTTCTTAAGCGCATTTTCGGTTTAAAAACGATAAATATACGTCAAAACACAATTTTTAGGCGCACCTACAGTTGATCTTTCTTTCTAGAACAAGAATTTCGCTAAAAAAATTAAAAAAATATGGTCAAAATGAAGATTTTTTAGGCAAAAGATAAGTAAAAACGCTTAGGACAGCAGCGTTCTTTCTGCGTTATGGTCTCTGCCTGGTCTGATCGCTGCTTTTTCCTGCAGAGGACCGTTTCAAGAATCGAACCTGGAAAGGGCTGGAAGAGAAGATTGGTCAGACGCCGGTGAGAAAGGTCAAAGAGGGTCGAAAAGGAATCGCCTCGGGCTACGACGATGAACACGTTGACGGAATGTCATGACCGAATACTGCTTTGTTTCAATGTGTGTTTTATAAAGAGATCTAATAAAATATCTCAGCTACAAAATAAAGTCGGTTTCATTCAACTTTGCCGTTTTATTTTGAATTTAATCCGCTTGAATCAGACTACAAATGTGGTTTACAATTGTGATACAGTAATGCGACTTCACACTGGCGTGCGTCTCATCATAACTCGATATACTGTAGAATATCACAACTAACTTTAAAACTTTTTTCTAGGCACTATAAATTTTTTCAAAAATCCCAAAGTTATATTCTGTGTCAAGGATGACAGCTGCCGTAACAGCTGATACTCTATTTCACAGCATATAAGGAACAAACGTTCTCAAGCGAGGGAACCGGTCTTGGCGCAGTTGGTAACACAGCTGTGCTGTGAGTCGGCGCTGATAAAGGTTGGCTGGTTCAACACCAGCTGACACCGGTTTTGCCTTCAGCCAGCGTCCTCTATCACTAATGTGGCATCTGTTTCACATAACTTCGTGCATAAATTCTAAGAATTCAACGACAATAAGCCGATGGTTACGTTAATTAAATTATATATCAGATCAATGCTATAATCGCAATCTGTCAACTTATTGTCGGAGATAGTTTTAAAACTTATGGCCGAAGTTGTGTGAAACGGACTATAGATAGAGTGCTTCTTTAGCGCTTTCTGCCGATTTGTTCACTAATTCTGCGCGTTTTTGCATGAAACTTAAAATTCAACCCCAGAAACCAAAATACCCCCAGAATAACCTTTTCGAAATTTTTTTATGCCAATGAACAGTGCTCGATGAGAAACGTTGAAAATTGGTGTTTTTTGCCATACAACCATTTTTATGACGATTTTTTGACCTGTGAAGAATCTCGCACCCCCCACCCCTAGAATTTAGGTGCTTTTGCTCTTGTCCTCCAGCCATAAAAAGCGGGTGTCTTCGATTGGATGTTTTTCACTCACCATCCTCGCTATTAGCGCACATCACATTCAGCAACCAAATTTGCGTTTTCTCTATCATTTTAAATCCTTTATCTCGCGAATTATCTTTAACTTGCTGAAATTTTTACCTTTTTTCAACACTTGTATAAACCTACCGCATGTAGCCATGGGGAGTTAGTGACGGGGGTCGTACAGAGCATAGATAGGCAGCAGCCAAATTCCAGGGAATATGGCAAAATCGGGAAGAAAAAAAACAAAAAAATAATTCTGGCGGCTTTATCTAATCCCCAGGACAAGCAAATCAGAGGTTGTCTTGGAAAATGAGGCAAAATGATAGTCAAGGTATGTACATATATGAAAATTGAAAATTTTCTTCAAATGTGCTTCAAATTGACCAAAAGCTGTGAAATAACATCGCTCGCTATCTTTGCATTTATATAAGCTCTTGAGGTCATTTTGACCATAGGTGGGCGGCACCAAAATTCTGGGGGTACAAGATTTTTCAAAGGTCAAACAAAAGCGCCTTAAAAATGGTGGTATAGATAAAAAACACTATTTTTCGACGTTTCTCATCGAGCACTATCCATTGGCATCAGAACATTGCAAAAAAACGAAAAAAATTTCAAAAATTGAATTCTGGGGGTATTTTGGTTTCTCGGGGTGCATACCCCACGCCCAGGTGTGGTCCAAATCCCCAGCGCCCAGATGTGTTTTAGACCCGCATTATCCGAAATACCCCAGCAGATAAAGGTATACCTCAAAATTTAGTTTCTGTCGTGTTTTTCGCGATTTTTGCCACATCCAGAGCCTCCGAATTCGACACATTGCGAGCACACGTGGGCGAGGGATTATCCCCCCCAGAAACCAAAATACCCCCGGAGTTCAATTTTTAAAACTTTTTTGTTTTTTCGCAATTTTTGATGCCAATGGACAGTGCTTAATGAGAAACGTTTAAAAATTGTTTTTTTCGCCATACCACCATTTTTAAGGCCATTTTTTAACTTCGAAAAATCTTGCACCCCCCCCCCCCGCAGAATTTTATGCTGCGAACCTATGATTGCGAGACAGAATTTGAGACCTGTCGTTTTCCCTACAAAGTTTCCATCCCTTCAAATGATGAACAAGAATAGTCGACGATAAAAGCAAAAAAGTAGATATAAGCTTAATAAGGACGGAAAAACAGATAGTCAAACGAAGACAAGAAATGTAAACAACATAGAGAAATCACAATAAAAATTGAAGAGACTGCACAATGCATGAGATTACGCGCAAAGATACTCCCCGAAAAAACATGCAAAAAGACAATTATTGAGCGCAAAAAATGAAAAATTCCATGAATAATCGATAAAACGATTGCGCTTGGATAATATGCTGAAATTCAAAAAATTATTTCATTGATAACAAAACGCTGGAAATTATGGCGCATCCTTCTTTCATTTCTTGTTCGTTAATGACCAAAGGCGGGGCGAAGCGAATGCAATTCTTGTGCGTATTTTTCGTCAATAATCCGGCGTCTTTTAATTTCAGTACAATTTCCCAGGCGTCAAATCCTGCACAAAATATGTAATAATTACGAAACTCTTAATAATCCAATAAAAGATGGATTATTTCGCATATGAATTTCAGTTAGTAAAACAATATTAGAAAGATTTTTCAACGTTGCACGAGCAGGGGCGGATTTAGGGGGCGGGGGCGGCCGCCCCCCATTGGCCCAAAATAGTGCGAAAAATTAAGCATTTTTAAGCGATTTTCGGGTCAAAACGGCTAATTTTTCCGACCAAGTCAGGGTTCCGCCCCCCTTAGGGGTACCGCCCCGCCCCCCCCCCTTAGGAAAATCCTAGATCCGCCACTGTGCACGAGTAAAATTGTAAAAAAATCATTCACGTAGACGAAATGTTATAATTTTGGAATCAGTTGAAATTAAGTCACGTAGTAACAAATGCATAAATTAGTAAAAAGAAGCAAATTTGTGAATGGAGAAAATATAAAACTAATTTTTTCAGGAGGGAATAAATTTATCACACATGGGCGTTGGGGTTTGTACCCTTCCCCCGGAAGTTGAAACCTCCCAGATTACTGTAGACCCCCAGAATTCGATTTTGGTAACATTTTTGGCAATTTTACCCATCCTGATCCCCCAGAATTTTCTTACTGCCCACGTATGGTGATTGGTGGGTTCGATTCAGGAGATAAAATGTAACGGATTTTGGCGTAGATGGGGGATGGGCATAGGTGGGCACCAAAATTCCGGGAGGTGTATGTGTACAATTTTTCAAAGGTCAAAAAAATTACCTTCAAAATGGTGGTATGAGAAAAAACACAATTTCTTGACATTTTTCTTCAAGCTGACATGAAAAATTGCTGGAAAAACAAAAAAAAATTTCAAAAATTGAATTCTGGGGGGAAGTATTTTGTTTTCTTAGGGGGATTCGGCGTTCTGGGGAGTGCATACCTCCATGTCCACGTGTAATGATGGGTCTGGGGAAGGGCATTTACAGTCGTAGTATAGGTGGGAGCACTGGGCAGCAGCCAAATTCTGGGTGGGTCCGATGGAACAAAATCGCTAAAAAATAGCACCAAAGATTTAAGTCTGGGGTTCTATCGATTCCGGAGGTCTCTCAGATTCTCAGGGGAGGTCAGGCAACCTCCGACCTTCCAAGTCCACGAGTAGTTCTTGGATTTTCAGAATCCAAGAAACTTCCGCGAAAACCCGGCAGATCTTCATGGAATCGAATTTTCGGCCCATAAATATTTAACGAAAATCTGTCAGCCTATTACTTTGTAAACAGATTTCCGACGAGGTTCCAAATTTTTCGAAACAAAAAAAAACGATAAAGGGTTACGAATAGAATTTTAGAGCTTAGTTTGACGGTTAAACATTTAAAAATCCGTAATAATATCATCATTGCTTGTCGTGATTTTGGGCTTATCGGCTAAAAATGATTAAAATTTCAAATTTGCACGTAAACACCTGATCTAGAGACTGTTTCTGAATAACTAAGGACAGTGGAATATAGATCATTGAAAAAAAATCTCGATTATGCCACTGCCACAAATAAGCGTTAGGGAAGGCAAACCCACAGAATTTAAAATACCACCGTAGACCCCGAAAGTAAATTAAAAATTTCAACATTTTCTGGAAAGTATTAAAAATAATTTTTTCGTTATTTTCTTGAGCCCGTGCTCGCTTACTTTGGTCCAGAACCAAGCCGTTGAGCAATCCTTTGCCTCTGACTAATTTAACAACGTCATTGGGCAATTTTTTCATTTCTCGCCTAAAAATCTGGCCCATTTGTTCGGCGTTTTCAGCCAAATTTTCGTCGATTATAACCTACAACTACATGAAATTATAATCTAAAAGCTATTTGGTTTAAACTTTGACAAGATTATTTAGTCAGGAAAATATGAATTGTGTAATTAGTTTGGATGTTTGATTCAACAAGAAAATATTATTATAATAATTAATTATTACACTTTTGTATAATTTATTAGATCAAGTTATGCTAAAAATTTCGAGGCGAAAATAAAATCTGTATAAATTCTATATGGACATGAAGTATACACGAAAATTCAATATATAAGGAAAAATAATAAAACAATTTCTACCCTCAAAATTTTTGGGTAATTCATAGTTTAATTCGTAAGTCCGTACGTTTATTGATTGATTTTATAAATCCCGAAATAAACAAAAATCAAAACTGGTTCATAAAATTTTAGTATCTCCGAAAAATGATCTTGCTAATACCACACATGCTAATAGTGGGCAGCAAACCAAATTCTGGGAGTCTGATGGCGCGAAATTGCGAATAAAGGTATTTACTGAAAATTCCATTCTCGGGGGCCGTTTACCGAGCTCTAGAGGATCTCCAGGATTTTGCGAAGTTTAGACTGCATATGACAGTAAAAGAATTTGGGGGAGGGGAGTTGGACTCCCAGACATACGTGGGCAGCAAGAAAATTCTGGGAGGGGTGCAAGATTTTTGAAGGTCAAAAAATGGCCTTAAAAATGGTGGTTTGGCGATAAAAACACCATTTTTCGACGTTTCTCATCAAGCACTATCCATTGGCATCAAAAAATTGCGAAAAAAACCAAAAAAATTTTCAAAAATCAAATTCTGGGGGTATTTTGATTTCTAGGGGGTATTTTGGTTTCTGGGGGGTGCATGCATACCCCCAAACCCCCACATTCAGGTGTGCTCCCAGAGTCCGAAAGAACATGGAAATCCGTTAGACCCCATTAACTGACTTTTTGAATGTTTTTTATTCGATTTCGCCGAATAGACTCCAGGGCCCAGTTGCAATATCGCAGATAGCGCGAGCTAAAGATTATCTCAAACTTTATCTCAAAAATATGATTAACTGGTAAAGCGACACTGCAAATTTATGCCGTTCCGTTTTTCCAATGGTTATTTTTCAAGAAACTATTGTCGTAGATTGCACGTTACTACGCATTAACAAAAAACTTCGAGAGACTATCCCGAGGTTAGCGATTAAAGTTTGAGATTAGCTGAGCGCTACATCGAGATTCATATTGCAACTGGTTTGATCTAATCACGAGCTCGCGCTCAGCTAATACTCAGCATTAAGGATTTAATACCGAGCTCGCGATTATCCTCAGCATTAGATATTGCAACCGGGCCCAGTAGTTAATAATGGATACACATGTGCGTGGGGGTTTCAGGTGTTTGTACAACCCCCATAATCCGATAGACCCCTAAAAATCGATATAACTCCTGAATTGAATTTTCGGCATGTTTTTTGCGACTTTTGCCAGTTTTACACCACGAAGACCCCCAGAATTCGGTGGCTGTCCATATATGATTACGACTCATTTAATTCTCTGAATTTTCTCGTTTTTTCGTAAATCTCTTATGCCAACTAATCAGATCGATGAGATACGTCGAAAAATATTGTTTTTAGTAAAAATCAATAGTTCAGAACTTACCTTTGAAAATTTTCGGATCTTCCCCCGCGGACCACAAGAATACAGGCGCTGCTTATGTATGTTTAATACTGATTTCAATGAGCTGAGCTTCTCACAAACTTACCTTTAATGCAGTTATGGCAATTTTAGCTGCTAATGGGTTTCCGCCGTACGTTGAACCATGTTGGCCTGGTTTTACATTAAGCATAATATGATTGTCGCACAATATGGCCGATATCTAGAAAGAAAGATAAAAAAATAAAATCATAAAAAAATCAAAAATAACCCGGTTCACGTTTAAGTTTTTTAAAAATTTTTTCGAAATTAAATGAACAAATTTTAAAAAATAAATTTGACTTGTTTACTTCAGTAATATCTTACAACTATTGAATTCACATATTTGCCAGATTTTTAAATTCTATTCCAATAGTCTCGTTTTTTATCGTTAATCTTTTTCTAACTTTGTGAGTCATCGGTTATCAACTTAATTAAATGCGCTACAAATAAAACGAAAAATGCATATAATCAATAAAGAATACAAAGAATGTTTTTGGAGCGACAATGAAGAGGATGAAAGGAATAGATGAAAAATTAAAAATGACTAGAATGAAACGGAGGTAATTACAGAGAAAAATTCCAGAATAATTGATATACTCATAAATTAGCACTCAACAAAAAAATGGGTAGAATAAAAACAAGAATGGCAACAACAAAAGTTCGAAATTAGATTTTTTGCAATTTTTTATATAGAATATTATAATATACGTTCGTTGACGCGAGATAATTGATAAAGGAAAGAGAAAAAAGGAAGGCAAGGAATGATAGAAAAAACCAACAAGGTATTAACAAAGAATAGATTAAATAAATGAATGAAAAGGAATAATATTAATAAATACAATAAATAATAAAAAAGAGTTAAACCCGTCATAACACCGGCTGAGATGAACATAAAATTTTGAAACCTATCGCATTAGACAGATAAAATTGTCTCAGTTTAAAGCGTGTCAAAAATTTTGGCTAGATGCCAGCGGCTCGTGCGCTACGGCGATTTGTTTACACGCTGTCGTAATGATCAATAGAAGAAAAGATACAGAACAAAAAAGAACAAACAAAGAATTAAGGCTACAGTGGGAAGAATTCACAATAAAATAAAAAATGATTTGAAAGAGAATTAAGAGTAAAAATTTAGCGGATAAACTGATTAACAGGTCAAGAAATATAATCAAAATTTTAATGATCATATACTAGTAGGAATTAAACAGAACGGTAGAGCTCAGAAATGTGCATCATGGGATTTCTGTAGGATGCTTAAAGTTTGAAGTGCCTTTTTTGGGCTCAAAATGGCGATGAACTATGTGTTAAAAACATCCTTTTTGGTGATTATGACGATGCACTATCTTTCTAGAGCATAAAGGCATAAAAATTTTAACAAATCAAAACAGTCAAAAAATGAATACTTAGCGCGAAGCGCCTAAAAATTGACGCTTTTGAGCGAGCACGCTTAAAACAGCTTTTTTTCTACAATTTTTTAGAATTTTCCGGAAAATCACGAATTCTGGAGGGTTGGAAAAATTTCTGGTAGAAGCAAAAAATTTTCTGATGGAAGTGAAACCTTTCCCAAATTATATTTATACTTGCTTAAATCCATATAAAATAAAAATTTCGATGATAAAATTTTGAAAACGAAAAATTTACGAAGAATCAAAGCGAAATAAGCAGGAATACGCAGTCACAGGGAAAATGAAATCAAAACTGATGCACCAAACGATAGAAACATAAAAATAAAAATTTTAGATATAAAATTTCAAGTTCAAATCCCGAAATTTTTAAAGAATAGATGGAAAATTTTAACCAAGAGCATAGTTGCGCGCAAACGTGAGCACAGGGTTCGGGCGTCTATTCCCCCTCCCCGAGAAGCTGGCAGACTCTTCCCAAATTTATAGACCCCGGAATTGAAGTTTTCCTGGAATTTTTGCCAGTTTTACACTATCTATACTCTCCAGAATTCGGTTGCCATAACACGTGGGCGTGGGGGAGCGTATGCACCCCAGAAGGCAGAAGGCCGAATACTCCCCAGAAACCAAAATACCTCCCCCCCAGAATTCAATTTTTGGAATTTTTTCGTTTTTTTCAATGCTTTGTGCCAATGGATAGTGCTCGATGAGAAACGATCAAAAATGGTATTTTTTCGCCATACTAACCACCATTTTTTGACCTTTGAAAATCTTGCACCCCCTCCCCAAATTTTGTTGCTGCCCACCTATGGCTGCCATGCCACCATAGGTGGGCGGCACCAAAGTTCTGGGGGTGCAAGATTTTTCCAAAGGTCAAAAAATGGCCTTGAAAGTGGTGGTATGGCGGAAAACACCATTTTTCAACGTTTCTCATCGAGCACTATCCATTGGCATCAAAAAATTGAGGAAAAAACGAAAGAAAATTTCAAAAATTGAAATCTGGGGAGTATTTTGATTTCTGGGGGGGTATTTTGGTTTCTCGGGGGGGGGTGCATACCCCCCAACCCCCCCACGCCCAGGTATGCGTGCCACCCTTGTACGGTTGCACAGCATGGTCACAGTTAAGTCAAAGAGCTTTTATGATTCAGACGTGTCTCAAAAAGTGTTATAAAATGCGATAGTCATATAAAAATTTCTGTCAATCACAATATTTCGCCAAAATACAAACATTTGTGCGACAATTTTTAATTTTCTATTTTCGGCCGTCGTTTTTCCATATTTTCACCGAAAAAGTTTTTAGCCTGCAATTCTGAAGGACCCGAAAAGCCCAAACACCTGCCAAACGTGCACGTCTGGTCAAGTGATAGAAAAGAAAAATAAATTTAAGCAAAGAATAAAAAAGCGAATGAGAAACGAAGCGTCTTAGATATAAAAAGGAAAAAACGAAAGGAACTAAAAAGAAATGAAAAATTAAAAGAAGTATCTATGAAAGATTAGGAAGATGGCAAATTTGAAAAATTCACGTAGTAAAATAATTATATCCGCGTATAATGGATAACGTGCACGTCTGGTCAAGTAATAGGAAAGAAAAATAAATTTAAAAAAAATAAAAATAAATCGAATATGTATATTTAGAAAGAAAAAGATTATTGCAAAGAGCAAAAATTGTGACGCAAAATAAAAGTTTCAAAAACAATTAATTTGACAGGTATATTAAATTTTATTGTTTAAATAAATTTCCCAGCGATTCAAAAAAAATTTACCGGATAGTAACCGCCAGATAAGGCTTTTCCTAATACAACGATATCCGGTCTAACATTTTCGTGATCGCAGCATAAAAGTCTATAAAAAAGTTAAACATTGAAAAAAATTGACAAAAACAATCAAATTAAAGTCAGAACTTGACAATTTATCGACGGTATAATAAAACTGTCGAAGTTTAGCAATAAATGAGGATATTTACATTCAAAAGTGCGTACAACTAATTATGTACTTCACAGGAAAAACCACAATATGAAACAGAATTTTTAGAAATTTACTCCGCAAAAAATGACATACCTAGTTAAAAAATACATAATTAATATCCACGCTCCTAAAATAATCAGCAAAGCTGTAAAATGCTAAATTAGATTAGATTTGAACAATAGTCTCCTTACAACTTCAATGTTTTTTTCCATTCTATTAAATTGTTTTTGTAATGTTTCCTATAATTCGCAAGAGCCATTATTACAGATAAGCGTGGGAAACGGGTGAAGGTTGAACCCCAGATTTTAAAAGACAGCCTCTAGACCCCGCCCCCTTTCAAAAAAATTTCGATTTTGATTTTTGATTTTTTCGGCATTTTTAATGCTAATAATTGGAGTTGAAAGAAACTTCAAAAAATGATGTTTTTGGCCCTGTCGTCAAATTTTCGGCACTTTTTTGAAGTTGGAAAATTTTCCGACTCCGACACCCCGAATTCAGGCGGTGTCCATATCTGTTTATTAACATACGAAAAGTAAGCTAATGTTTTGGCAATACGGAAGATCACGTTTTTGTAGCATATTTACATTTTTTTAACTACGAAAAGGCAGGCTACAAAAAATTTTAAAAAATCCGCTTAGTGTAAAAATTTTTAAGTTAAATTCTACGCTGAATGTCAGTTCGAATATTTATTAATTCTTAAAATAAAATTTAAAATTTAATTAAAATTTTTTAAATTTTAAAAAATTCTAAAATTTAATTTTAAATAAAATATACTTTAAAAATATAATTTTCAATTGCGCGTGTAAAGGAAATTTGTGAAAACCGACTTTCCCGTTCTACCGAGGCCCGTCTGAACTTCATCGGCGATGAACAGAATATTTTTCTCGTCGCATATCTTGCGCACTCCCACCAAATAGCCCTCGTCGGGCACAACGACCCCGGCTTCCCCTTGAATCGGTTCCAGCATAACGGCCGCGACGTTGGGGTCGCTGGCGGCCGCCTGGTATGAGAAAATTCCGATACAAAGTATATATTGCAAATGATGCTTAAAAAATGCAAAATTAAAAAAATTTATAAAAAAGACGGAAAACTGCAAGAAAACGCGGTGTAAAGAACAAAGAATGTATTGATTGAAATGCGATCGTAAATTAATGGATAAATTCTTTCTAAAATAAACTTCAAAGTGTGCGAGAAGGCGGTTCAAAGTGGGTAGAATGCGCCTAGCAAAACTCAAGTGCGACTTGTTCCAAGAAATATTATCGAATATTTAGTCTAAAAGTGCCGGAAAATCTGGTGTAACGTACTCGGAATAAATCGAACAAAAATGGATAGAAAATTAGATGGAAAAATTCTTTTGGAAATGAAGTGGAAAGTGGGCAAAATAAAGGCGGAAAGCGAGACAATTGCGTTGGATGAAACTCAATTGCTCAATTATTGAATCCGAATTCCGCCCTGAAGTCTGTTTCGCACAAATTTGGGCAGAATCCCCCTTAAATACTACCTTGAAAACTCGCAGACTGCGATTGATGCATTGAAAGAACATCGCAATCTGTCACCGCACTGTCGATAAAAATTTTTGAAATTTATGCCCGTAGATTTTCTATTCCTGTCTTGCTCTCGCTATCTATTTACTCACTGTGTTTCCTCACATGATTGAACAGGCCAGTTACGGCAGTATTTTACGTGTAGGTTTACAATGTTTTTTGTTTTTTTTGTTTTTTTATTATTTATTATTCCATTTATTTTTTAATTATTTATATATTCTCTATCAGTGTTTCTTTTTATATATCATAATATTTATAGTATCTATAATGTTAATTCGTTTATTTATTTATCCAATTAATTAATTTTTTCCCTTTTTTTACGATGAGAGGCAGTCTAGCTGCCTAGACTGGTGCCGCTAGGTTGCAGTGACAGTCAGAGGATTAAAGGCACGAAACTGTAGCAACCTAGTTCCTCTCTGATGACCTCGTCTATTTATGATTTTCGATTTTTTTCTTCTCTTTCCTCTTCTACGTTTTGTTTTTTTCCTTTCCTCTTCTTCTCCTTTTTTCTCTTCCTTTTCCTTACCTTTTTGATGTAAATTTTCGTTTTATAATCCTGCCTACTTTTTCTGTTTCATTTAGACTTTTGCGCCTCATAAAACATGTAATCTCTCATAATATAATTATTTTTAGGTACACTTGTGCTATTTTACGTGTCCTTTTTGTTTCTTTTTTACTAATAGCATGATTCACGCACCTCTATATCTGTCTTTCTTTCTTCTTTTTTTTCAATATTTGCTTTATTTTTTTTTATTTTTTTCTTTTTCTCCTCATTATTTCTTTTTGTTTATTTCTTTTGCTTCCTTCTCGTATTGATGACTTCTTACTAATTATAGTAGTGAGAGCCACTATTTCAGTGAAGCACGCTGCTGCATGCAGACCTATTGTCCTTTATACTGTCGGCAAAATATAAGCTTACGTGCAGGGTGGTCCAAAACACGTTACCCACGTTTTATGTCATAAATTCAGAACCACAGCAGCACAGCACAAATTTTTTAAATAAACAAAAAAGGTTTGTAAGAAATGCAGAATCTTGCACTAATTGTCTTTAAAATAATGTTTAAAATTTTTCAGAAGTGCTTATTTTGAGAAAAATACTGCATATCCGATCAACTATCTGTTTGTAAATCTCTTTTCTTGCCACAATCACTCACTCATTCGATGTGTTCTTTTTCTGATTGATAAACGAAACGTTCGAAGATTTAAAAAACAAGTTCAACATGAGCTTTGCTGAGACCTACTCTCATTATGCTCTACCAACGGAGTAAAAATGCCGCAAAAATTTATCAGAACTGCAACTTTCAACATAATACAGTTTTTTGTGCCAAGCTCCTCTATTATAGACTCTTAAAATAGCTAAGATTTCAACTCAGTTAACATGCTCACATAGTATTTTACTAAATTCAAATACATTTGCACTATGAATTTTCATGTTTTCTATAAATTTACATACTTTTACTTAATTTGCAACATCCAAAGGACGGGTCTGTATTGTAATCCAAAAATACGCAGTCTTATTCTAGTCCTTTTTGTCTCTTATTTAAGAAACGTTTCAACAGCCTACCTAGCCCGGTTCCAGAGATATGACGTGAAACTCGGGTAGTGTTTTTTGAACCACCCTTTACATACTTAAAGTCACTTATTTTTTTATTTGTTTATTTAAATTATTTTATTCATTTTATTTTCTAGTCATTATAATTTATGATTACGTAGATTTTTACGATCAAAATGACATTAAAAACTTATATGAATGCTAATAGCGTTCAAACTTCTGATCAATTCCAATCAATTTTGAGGACAATTTTCCATTACATCGGTTTTTGGTCTCCCTTTGCCTCATTTTTTCTCAACAAATTTCCACATTGTTTATTTTGGGTAGTCTAGACTTTCGAACCCTCCCCGTTAACGTCTGTTAATGCCTGAATCAATTAAATACCGTGACAAGATGCATTGAATCCACCTGCCATGCCGATCACTTCAATTAAAAAACACACTGGAGTGTAAAGTACTCCTGCAAAGTCCATTAAATGTTAAATACTAATTGAATTAATTAATTTATTTATAAGTCAAATAATCAATCAATCTGTTTATTCGCAAACTTACCTCTAACGCTTTTAGGTCGTTGTATGGTATAATTTCAAAATTGGGCATGTAAGGCCCGAATCCGCCGTAGCATTCCGGATCCGTGCTGGCCGATAGGGCGGCCAATGAACGGCCCCAAAAATTGTTTTCGCAAAAAATAACCTTCGCCTGGTCCTTGCTCACGCCTTTAACGTCGTAGGACCAGCGACGGGCGAATTTTACGGCCGAATCACAAGCCTCAACGCCTGCATTTTAAAATTGTTCAATTTTTTTCATTTCAAATTTCAAAAATCAAAAACATTCCAAAATAAGAAATTTAATTTTAAATACATATATAAACGAAAGCGGGACAGTAAGTGCCTTTTTTACGAAAAAAACGAAACGTCCAAAAAACAATCTTTTTTACGCTTTAGACGATGCTCAAAAATTTTAAAAAATTCAGAAAAAATGAACAGAATATATTAAAAAATTAGTAAACAGCGCGAAGCGCCGAAAATTTCATACTTTTGTGATCAAAATCGACTAAAAAGGCTAAGGACAATTCACATTTGACGATTTCTCCTAGGAAATCGACAGTTCTGGGGGTCACACACACAGTCCAAATATGCAAAGCCGTGATCGGTCTATGGGATAAAAAACGTCAGAAAAAGTGTCAAAAAGGTAAAAAAAATTAGTCAAATTTGAAGACAATTTTCAAAAATTTGACAATTCTGTCAGGTCAGTCACCATCCAAATTCCAAGCGGTGTGGTGGGCCAAAGCCATGAAAAATCGCTGAATAGTGCCAAAAACTCAATCGGAGGTCCGTGGTGTTTTGAATTCCGAGATGGGGGTCAAGCCCCGCGAGCCCCGTGGCTAACACCACTCCTCCTAAAACTATACATATTAATTACCCGTATTCATAGGCAACACTTTATCGTAGCCGAACAATTTCGTCATGTATTCCTCGTATTCGCCCAAGGCTTCGGAATAAAACGCCCTCGACGATAACGTTAGAACTTGAGCCTGCTTTTGCATAGCCTCCAAAATACGCGGATGACAATGACCCTGGCCGACGGCCGAATAAGCCGATAAAAAATCGGCGTATTTTTTACCCTCGGCGTCCCAAACGTAAATGCCTAGAAGACAAACAGATAAATAGAATAAATAGAATAATTAAAATAATAAATAATTAAAAATCGGGCATGCGCAAAAAATTATCATTAACAAATTAAAAAATCGTGAAAAAATTAAATTAAAGTCAAAAATTTTAAAAAAAATAATTTTTGGACGCAAAGACGATATGATGAAGTGGATGCAGTGGAGAATCAAGGAATATTCAATTAAACATAATGTACAAAAAAGACGTAAAACTGGATTTAACAAAACATTAGAAAAATTATAATAGATCACTTTATTATTCAAATGCCATTAAGCGCACATCATGACCATACGTGGGCAGCAAGAAAATTATGGGGGGGGTGCAAGATTTTTTTGAAGGTCGAAAAATGGCCTTAAAAATGGTGGTATGGCGATAAAAACACCATTTTTCGACGTTTCTCATCAAGCACTATCCATTGGCATCAAAAAATTGCGTAAAAAACGAAAAAAATTTTCAAAAATTGAATTCTGGGGGGGGGGTATTTCGATTTCTGGGGGGGGGTATTTTGGTTTCTGGGGGGGTGCATACCCCCCAAACCCCCCACGCCCAGGTGTGATCATGACTGGTCTGGGGAATCAGTCAGCCGGCCTGGAATGATGATTGCCAGTTTTTTTAACCACATGGCCTCGAAAACTGATATAAATACAAAAATTGTACAAAAATTATACTAATCTTCATTTCTGGTCGATTCTATTCATTTTCTGGAAAAATTTTGATTTTCGATTTTCATTTATTTTCGGCCTTTATATGACCTAAACAAAATTCTTTTGTAATTCTGGGGTCTCGTTCCCCACCCCCTAAAAAGTTCTGCCAGACATGCATGACTACACATGATTAACTAATTAATATTTAAGTGATGCACAAATTATTTTTCAATACAATTTTACGACCTCTTCTTATTTTTTCTATTCGCCTAAATCTTACATTCGAGAGAAAATAAACATGAAAAAGTATAATCAGAGAAAAATTGATGTAAAAATACAATAGAGAACTGATATATTTCAAAAACAAATTATCTCGGATGCAAATAAGGACAATCTACCTCGAAAATTCAAAGGAAAAGCATTTGAAAACAAATCGAAGCAAAGCAGTTATAAAATTACGGAATGTAATTAAGGAAGCCTTTAATCGAAAGCCATTGATTTTTTGACTTGGAGGGACCCATAAGTAAATTTAAGAAATTGTATCCATATTTACTTTGAGCATTCACATCAATGATCAATGCCAAGACATTTTTAATTATTTCATTCCAAATCTAAATTTATCGTAATTAGACAATTTCAATTCTTGCAATATTCTACGAACTTAATTTGTTTCAATTTTATCCCGCTTTCAAGCGTAAATTTTACAAATGTTGGCAGCTCTCATTTTTGTTTTTAAATCAAATTATTGATCAAGTCGCAGTCTTCCAAATTTTTTCCCGAATTTTCCGAACTGAAATTGTCCAAAATTGAATAATTTCCATTGCTGCAATATTTTACAGACGTAGTATTTTGTTTTAATTTTCCCATTTTCAAAGCATAAATTTCACAAATTTTGGCAACGCTTATTTTTATTTTTCAAACATTGATCAATATAACGACATTCTGAATTCTTTCCAAATTTTCTAAATCTAAATTTTTCTTAATTCTACAATTTCAAATTTTAATTACTGCAATATTTCACATAAAGATAATATTTTGATTCAATTTTTCCTCATTTTTAGGCGTAAATTTGACAAATTTTGGCAACTCACATTTTTTCTGAATCACATCATTAATCAATTTTATGACAATCCAAAATTTTCTCGAATTTTCTGAATTTAAATTTTTCATAATTCGACAATTTAGTTATTGCAATATTGTGCAAAAGTAATATTTCATTTCAATTTTTCCCGTTTTCAAGCATAAATTTTACAACTTTTGGCAACTCTCATTTGGTATATACCTTTTCCTCGTGTCAAGGCTACAGGAACCGGCTTATAATTATGGGCGCCGAATTTATCTTCCCTTTCGAATATTTCGGCAGACGAAATCCGCCGATATGCAGATTTCCACGAAAATCGGGCACGATGAGAGAAATTACAGATCTTCATGCTAGTTGACCGGAATATAATTACCAGAAATATAAATAAATGTTCTTAATATGGAGAAAGAAGCTTTATTTCAAACACGATCTTAATTTGAGTAAAATATTTAATTTTTAGAATTCTATAAATTTTTCAAATTTTTGTTATAAGATTTAATTTGACTAAATTTCATCAAATTCTAATAAATCCTTATATCACGAATCGATTTAATTTAAATGTAAATATGCTCTTTTTTCTCAAAACCGCCGAAGTTATGGTCAAGTAAATTTTAAAAAAAATTAAAAATCATATATCATAAATTATCTCATACTCATATTCCTATTTTTTAGATGAAATTGAAACGCCCGACAAATGACTTACTGCTAAAAGACGAATATGTTACTGGAAAAATAATGCTACGTCAAACAACCAATTAATAACTAGGAAAATATGCGAAGAGGTTTTGGCAGTTAGGCACGCGAAAAAACAACGATGACGTCATTAAAAATACGATAAGATCATAAGGAGGCGTGAAAGATGCGAAATGAATTAGAAAATGACAATAAGTGTAAAAATTTAAACTTTTATGCAAGTCAAATATGCGGTTAATGAAGCGGATATCTATGAATATTAATGTAAGTTGCCATGGACCGGTTATTTTTGGCATATTTTGATTTTTTCAACAATTTTGTCGGCCCTTCGCCGTTCCAAATCCACGACTTCCTAATTACATTAATTCTTGCTGGCACTCCGTCCATCTAGTTTCATATTTCATCTTTTTTCGATAAAGTCAATTTTGGATCAACAATGACGAAAAAATTAAGAAATGTCAAGTCCCCTGTAACACGCGCTTAACGAGAATTATAATCAATAATAAAGAAAAAAGTGAAATAAATCGTCCATACGACGATATCGGTTGGAAATTTGGCGAATGAAGAGTAAAAAAGCCGGTTCCACAGGACGATCAAATGGAGCATCCCGATTCGAAAAGAGAAATTTGCCTAACCAACCAACCAAAATTAAAATCACTTATTACACGGAACGGAAAATAGAAAAAGCCGCATTTTCGCCCACAAAAACTCGACCGTCGGGTTGATTTTCCGACCAAATAACGAGCGAAAAAACGTATAAATCGACTTTTTGACGCGCTTAACTGGAGAAATGCGCTAAATAAACTTACAAATCGATAATAAAATGAGATTAGGTCAGATTTTGTGTATTTTTCCAACAGAAACGGATAATAACGACGTTTAAAAATAGCCATTCGTACGATGAATGATAGAGATTAAGCGTCGATGTGTACACATTGACTCAGATGTTCGGAAAAACGGGCGAAAAACGAAGAAGCGCGTGGCATTTAGTCGTTTATCTCGTTTTTCACATCATGTTACGACGATGCACCTATGTACAACTAAACGTAGTGCGGAAAAATCACGTGGCGCCAAATAAGCGGGCCTTAGAAATATTCATATTTGCATGGATCACTAACGTGTATTAAATAAATATATTATTGAAATTGATCGGAAAAGTACACGAGTTGATTTGGAAAACATTTGGATCACAATCGTCTAGCATGTACAGCCTGGAAATTCTGATATTCAACAAGAAACTTTTAAAAACTGCCCTTTTTGGGCTAAAAAACCACGAAAACACATTTAAAATACTATTATTTGACGTTTTAGGCGAAAGTCGTTCTTCCTAGATCACAGAAGCTTTGAAAAAGTTCGAACAAATGTAAAAAAAATTATTTTTATCCAGTCCGACTTATCCCGACTTCTAACACGAGAAATTGACGAAGAAAAAATGGAAAACGTATTTTTCTACCATCCACCAGATTGTAAACTTTAAGTATGAATAACTTTTGTTCCGCTTCCTAATTTGACGTTTTAGGCGAAACTCGTTCTGCTTAAATCACAGAAGCTTTGAAAAAGTTCGAACAAATGTAAAAAAAATTTGAGTAAATTGAATAAAATATAGTCAAAAACGAGAATATGGCGCAAATTTGATACTTTTGGGCCAAAATTTAGCTATTTTAAAAAAGCGCGTCTATGATTTTTCGGTAGTTCGATTATTCTGGGAGTCAGCACAGCAGCCATTCAGTGGGGATCACCCCTAAGAACAAGTATGGTTACAATTAATAACCCACTTGTCTCTCGTACAGCATGACAAATCTGTTGGTCAACCCTGAAACATTTTCATAAAGTACCTATTTAGGCCTTAAAATGATGGACATCCGTCAAAGACACTCTTTTGTACGTTTCTAACGCTGCAAGTTCTTTCTAAAAGTAGAAATTAAAAAAATCGCGAACAATATTAAAAAATTTGATCAAATTGACCAAAATATAGTCATCATTTAGCATATGGCGCAATGGAGAATTCGACATGCTTGCGCCGAAAAATCGCAATAAACGTGCCAAAAAGTGTCAAATTTTATGCGCTTCGCATCGTATACTCTTTTTCTGAATATATCGTATTCAATTTACTTCATTTTTCGATATTTTGAATGTTTTTTCCTAACGAGCCCGTCTAAAAACACTATTTTTGACCTTTGCCAATGGCGATTAAGCTCAAAAAGGCATTATTCGAAAATTTTCGGTTCTGACCTCCCTTAATTTCCATACTGCACATGTATGGCCCTTACGGTTACGTTTCAGGAACTATTAACCTTTAAAAGATTTTGTACCCGTTCCTAAAATTTTATTGCTGCTACGTATGCCGGCTCCTAATTGCCTAAATCTCGAAGCCACGATTTTATCCAGAAGTTCTGGTCATATTTTTGTTCATTAGTTAAAAGCACTTACTTTTTCAAAAAGCTCTCAAACAAATGCGGCAGTCTATCTGTTTTGATGGTAATATGCAATTCAAAGCAGATGAGGTTAGCAAAAGCCCTCTTTCAAGCAACTGCTAGTCTGCTTCATCGATTCGAGTTTTTATGCTGAAAATCTAATCTGCTAAAAAGAAGATTAGAAGTCTAAGACCAGCGGCGTATCTAGGATTTTCTGACAAGGGGAAGATGGGGGTCGAAACACCAAAATTTTCCTAA
Organism: Mermis nigrescens; assembly: GCA_036768485.1. Taxonomy (NCBI): domain Eukaryota; kingdom Metazoa; phylum Nematoda; class Enoplea; order Mermithida; family Mermithidae; genus Mermis; species Mermis nigrescens. The sequence goes on along the minus strand of JAVLUZ010000608.1, from coordinate 237,549 downwards.
TAAAGTCCAAAATTGTCCAAACCTTTCAGTGGCCAACGTTCGCAATCGGGGACATATTTTTAAGAATTCACTGCATAGCAAAGCAAGTACTGATTTAATTCGAATCAAACTTGTTTTAAATAAAAACAAGATGTTTGCCTATTCTCTGAAAAAATAATAAAGCTGAATTTAGAATATATGCCTTGCAATACTGCCTCAAATTTGACAAAATACCAAAAATTTATCGTGTTTAGAAATTAGAATATTGCCAATCTATATTTAGAAATTTTTAGGCCACATGTCATGCAGTCATGTTTGCAGAGGCTTTCTGGTCATTTTGTGTGTGATGTTATTAATTTGGCCGTTCATCAAAAGTTATGATTGAATCTAAATTGATGTTCTTGTTTGCGAAAGTTGGCTCCTAGTGCAAAAATGTTAAATTTCTGGAAAGAGATTAAAATCTAGTGGGCAGAAAATGTAACCTCAGCAGTGCCCTTTAGCGACCAGCTATGCATTCCTTGTAGTTCAATATTGATTTCTGACGTCTTTTAGGCGAAAATACAAGTCTCTCTGTAAATAATACTGAGGTGTTTTTGCAGAAGTGACTCAGCTTTTAATATTAGTTTCTTTTTTCTACACTGACTTCTAGGACTACGAGTCTTTGGAGGCTCGAAGACAAGTTCTCTTAAATTTATGCACAAATTCAAATGTATTCATGATTTCTAGAACTTGCACTGTATGTATTTTATCAAACTTTATACACTTAATAAACATTTTGTAGCATCTCAGAAGCATGCTAAAACAATTTCAGTGCGAGTTTATCGGACTATCAATGAAAGATTTTAATGGGTAAATATCTGAATCCAGTAAATTTGTGATATTTAATTCCTTTTATTAACTGGAATAAGTTTACTGTACTAAATATACTAAAACGACTGTATTACGCTCCATTTTCCCATTATTAAATGACTATTGATCCGTGGCTTCTGATCTTTCTTACACATACATTGATGCAGTATACAAAATTTTGAGAGCATGGACATGAGGTCGACGGCATAGACAACAGAAAAACAACGGATTTTCAGAAATCGAAAAAAGACCAAAATAAGGACATTCAGATGAATAATACAGATTTTTGGTTATCAAATCTAGGCTTTATTCACTGGCATCGAGAAACCAAGGAAAATTATCAAAAAAAGCAAAAATTGAGTTACGGTGCCCACTAAGTTCCTTTGTTTTCTTAGGTTTTTTATTTTTTATAAGGTTTAAAATTCTCAAAACCGCACTCATGCGGTCCTTCTACTTACAATTTACCATTCTAGGATAATTGTATTATTAAACTTTTGTAAAAGATAGCTCTTCTTGTATGTTTTGCAATATCAGGACCTACAATTTTATAAAAATGTACTCGGAGCAGCCAAAGTTCCCAAATGGGAACATAAGTACAATTTGACAGGGAAAAAATTTTTGCTCTGATTTTTTTGAGTACCTACAGCCTTACATTTTCCATAATTGAAATACTCGTACATCAATTGAATCTGCATCATAGAGCGGATTCTAAAAGGTTAAACTTCTGGTTTTTTGTTATCTTTTGACGAACAGAATCATTTGTGCTTAGAAAAAAGTTAAACAAATTTACGAAAATTTTCTGCTAAAAATGCGCAAAATCAGTGCGAAAATCGGCGCAAAGCCCCGAAAAAAATAGTTGGGAAATCGTTTCAAAGACTAAAAAATCCTTGTTCTGAACATAAACAACTCTTTAGTACGTGAAAATAAAGTTTTTAGAGCGTAAAGAAAGTCAGTAAATGTCATTAATGAGTATGAAGGAAAAATTTGGAAAATTATGATAAAAATGGATAAAATCAACAAAAATACACATCATTCTCTACAGCGCCCAAATACTTTATGACGGCAGGGGTCGCCCCCGCCCCCTAAATCTGAACATGCCTAAGGCAGTTTTGCCAATCGATCATTGGAAAGCCTCATCATAAAACTCGCGATTCAGTTTACGCTACCTTCGCAGCATAGGTGGGCGGCACCAAAGTTCTGCGGAGGAGGGGGGTGCAAGGTTTTTCAAAGGTCAAAAAATGGCCTTAAAATGGTCACCGAGCACCATTCATTGGCATTAAAAAATTGCGAAACAAAAATATTTCAAAAATTGAATTCTGTGAGGGGTATTTGGTGCCTGGGGGTGCATACCCCCAACCCCCACGCTCAGGTATGCTTCGCAGTCGTCTAAAACTCTCTTATGAATGAAGCGGACAAGAAAAATCAGCGAGTTATGTTGCAAAATTTTCATTTACCTCTGGTAAAATAATCAACAATACATACATGGCAATAAATAATACAAGTCAGTAGATACACAGAAGCAAAGAGAATAGTCGCTGATAAAGTTTAAAATGAAATCACCGGAATCTTCCAATAGATTACGAAACGAGCGAGAATACGCGTAAACACGAATGCGAAATCGACCATTAAACAGATAGGGCGAATGTAAAGTGAAAACCAGTAAAATAAACGTTTCGGAAAACCCGATTTAAAATATGAAAATAATATTTAAAACATATAGCAAAATTTACTTCATGGACAATAAAACGCTAGAAATTATGGCGCATCCTTCATTCATTTGCTGTTCGTTGATGATTAAAGGAGGCGCGAAACGAATGCAATTCTTGTGCGTGTTTTTGGTCAATAATCCGGCGTCTTTTAACTTTAAAACCACTTCCCAGCCGTCAAATCCTGTGTAAAAACAAAATAAAAAAGTAATTTTTAGATAAAAAACGAAATAAATGGAAAATATAAGAAATTTCTTTTCAATATTTGCGCTTTTTAGACATTGTAAACGACTTCAAACTAATGTTATAAAACGGAGCCACGCTACACATTTTTCTCATAACCTATTAAACAAAACACATGTAACTATGAGCTACGTGCAGTTTCCTCATTGTAAAGCGTCGAAATACTTTCTGAAACCTATTTTTTGTGCAATAAATTTTTAGATGAAAAACACATATGTATAAAGCGTAAATCTAACAATCGTAATGCAGTATGAATGTAAATCAAGAAATTAAATGGATTATATTAGAGTTCATTATGAAGATTACATGAGTAAAAAGTGGAAATGAGTTAACGAGCAGGAAAATGTCGATCTTTCTCTTTTTTGAATTTTTAGCTTTTCGGACTTTAACGATTTATTTGAAAATGCCGGGTAAATAATATTAACCAGGCCTGGCAAATTTACAGCATCTTGTTTTCAAAATATTTCCATTTTCCAAATTCTTCCAAACATCAGCGCAACTTTAAATTTTATTGCATTTTAAAATTTTGATGCGTAAAAATTTTTAATATCTTCAATTTGCTTATTTTTTCTGTTTTTCAGTGCAGGTTTACCGTTGAAACTGATAATTATTCATTCGCCTATAATTTGCGATTCTAAAGATATTCTCGATTTTGCTTATTGAAATTATCAGTTTGATGTAAAAACTAGTTATTTTTGAAGATTTGCATAAATTTAAAATGCATCCTAGAAATCAATAGTTTTTAATCCTTACCGAATTTCCCTATTTTTCTATCTGCCTCCCGCTAGCTAGCTTTTTTATTCATACAAACGAGGTAACGCCTGAAAGCTCTACTACTTCCTATCTAATTAGCATACGAGATAGCTCAGCTCTAAAAATATTGATTTTTAGAACAATGATTACTAAAAATGGCATTACGCCGTCCGCAACCGTAAGAAAAATGACATTGGCAAAAAAGATACGGAAAGAGATGCACCATATTCGGAAATTTATTTCAAAAATTGTTTGAATTAATTAGAAAAATATTATTTATTTATCTAAATATCATAAAAAATCGCCAAATGACTGATCTGATCAACATAGGTGGGCGGCATCAAAGTTCTGGGGGTGCAAGATTTTTTCAAAGGTCAAAAAATGGCCTTAAAAGTGGTGGTATGGCGAAAAACACCATTTTTCAACGTTTCTCGTCGAGCGCTATCCATTGGCATCAAAAAATTGCGGAAAAAAACAAAAAAAATTTCAAAAATTGAAATCTGGGGGATTTGGATTTCTGGGGGTATCTTGGTTTCTCGGGGGAGGGGGTCATACCCCCAAAGCCCCCACGCCCAGGTATGCTTATCAATGGTATTTTTGGTAATATCGCTCACTTTGGTCCAGCACTAAGCCATTAAACAATCCTTTGCCTCTTACTATTTTAACTACATTAGACGGCAATTTTTTCATTTCGCGCCTGAAAATCTCGCCCATTTTTTCGGCATTTTCAGCCAAATTTTCCTCCAATATGACCTTAAAGCGTAATACGATCTTTTGTAAATTAATACGGCGAACAGAACTGACGGAGTGATTGAAAAATTAAATTCAAAAAATGTTCAATCAAAAACTAAATCAGCATTCAATTCAGCCCAAAATATTGTTAAGCACTTAAGAAATCAAGTTGTTCAGATAGACCACAATGTCATTTATTTATTAAAATTGTCTTCTGTTTCGAAATTTTTCAATGCTACGGATTAAAGCTTGATAAAAAACGGCAAAGACTGGCATTTTTTGATAAAGTCATTTTTTTATTTTCTTGGCCCTAAAAATTTAAGTATAACTCAGGATTTTGATGAAAGTAAACTAGAACGCCAATTTTTTGAATGCGAAAAACGAACAAATTTATCTGAACAGAAGCTGCAAAAATTAGAAAAAAGTTTCATTAATAAAAAGTCGAATAAAATCACTTTTCTAATTCAAATTTGCAAACGAATCGCTAAATTTAAAAAATGTTGCCGGAAGAAATATTTTGTGTGGAAAAAATACAAGGAAAATAATTTTTAAAGTCAACTTGATCGGAACTTGATGATTTAAAAATTTTAATTTCTAATATTTTGACCGACCCACATAAATTAATCACTAGATTTTGTCCAAATTTTGAACCTATCATTAATCATCTTAGTCCACGAATTTAAATATGTTTGCTTGATCATCAATTCGATTGCGTATTTTCATTTTCCTTAAACCAACACCATGCTTCTCGTTTATCCTTTTTCTTTTTTACTATTTGTTTTTGTATTATTTATAATTATTTTATTTCTTCTTTTTCTACTATTTATTGGGTTTATCAATGCTTCCACATATTCTTCTTTCCTCTTATTGAAGACTTCCTATTATTGATCATATTATAATTTAAAATGATTCAACAATTTTAATAATAATTTGTTTTATAATTTATGATTTAATATATAATTTATAATCATATTATAATTTATCAAATGATCATATCAATCTAAGAACTTTGTCGGCTAACCTTCAAGGCGGTAACGGCTATTTTAGATGCTAATGGATTTCCGCCATAGGTCGAACCATGTTGACCCGGTTTTACATTAAGCATTATATTATCGTCGCACAATATAGCCGAAATCTAAGAATTTCGAAGTTTCGAAATCAGAAAAAAAGCAAAATTATAGAGAAAAATTCAATAAACAAGAAAAAGTAATAAAATTAAAATTATAATTTAACTTTTCAAATCATTTTACGATAGAAAAGTATAAATTAACAAAGAAATAAAGCAAAAAAATATTGGAAAATTCAGATTTATTCCGCTCACCGGATAAAAACCGCCTGATAATGCTTTACCAAGCGTAATGATGTCTGGGCGAACATTTTCGTGATGACAGCAAAGCAATCTACGAGCAATGTGTAACAATAGATGTGAGTATGACTCATAATATCATTTGCTAGATGCAATTATCTTAATAGTTATTCATTTCATTCGATTCATTCTATATTTATAAATATTATTAATTTGATACTCAATTAACCTAATTATCTAATTAAATAATTGTTATTACATATCTTTCTTCAAATAAAAGGAGAAACGAGAATGAATGCCCAATACATTTTAAGCCGAAAATATAATAGCCTTAATTATAATCCGTATTATAAAAACGAGAAGCATTTCAAAGCTGAAATTACAAAAATTATACAACAAAACTTAATTTAGGACGGATATTTTGAGGACGAGTCAATAATCCTTAAAATTACAATGAACATATATCTGACAGAAAAAAAGAGATAATAAAAACATAATCACGCAAAATTGAATTTTAAACTTGTTTAAACCTGTATGAAGTAATAGTGTAAACTGACTTTCCCGTTCTACCAAGACCCGTTTGCACTTCATCGGCAATAAAAAGAATATTCTTCTCAGTGCAAATCTTGCGCACCCCAACCAGATAGCCGTTGTCTGGCACAACGATTCCGGCTTCCCTTGAATGGGTTCAACCATAAATGCAGCCACATTTGGGTCACTAGCTGCTACCTAGGGATTGACAAAAAAATGAAAAAATTGATTGGGAGGGATAAATTAAAATTCCTTGATAGGGTGAAAAATGCAAGTTCTAATTAATGTATAGAAATTTAATTTATGTGAAAAGTTTAGAATTTGGAGTTTTCTTTATTATCAATTACTTTATACTAAAAAATATTCGCTGACTCGTAGATGAAACGAATAATCGATACTTACTCCTGTGTGTTTTATAATGTGCTGTTGAATGAGTGATAATTTAACTGAATTTTCTTTTTTTAATTTTTAATAGTTTTTCAGTAGTTTCACTTTTACTTACATCTTACTTTTATTTTTGTCTTTATAATTTTGAATTTTATTTTTCATTTGAAATTTTATGATCTACTGAAAACCTAGAAGAGATGATAAAATTGGAGGCGGCTCGCCACGACTACATATTTTAGAGCTTATCAGTGTAAACAAGTAATGATTGGTTTAGTAGTGCAGGAAAAATTTCGTTTAATAATTTTTATTTATTGTTAAAAAGTTTTGCTCTGCTGGAGTAGGAATTATTAGCCAAATATCGCAGTTTTAGTCTTGGCTGAATCCGATCCTGGGGGTGCACGCCGTCAGTTCTGACCGGAGCGACTCGAGCAAACAAATTAGCGACCCGAGCGCTCGCTTAAGTAAACAAAAGTACGCAATTAATTATGCTGGGCTGACCTCGTCGGTCGACAAATTATGCGTCTGGTACTTACAGTAATGCACTCGACTAGGGGAGCATTCTTTTAACACAATTTTTTTACAGAGCGAAAATCAAATTTTAAAGTTTAGTCTTTCGAGCTCATCGTGAAAAATGGAGCAAGAAAAGATATAATATTGTATTATTTCAACTGCTCTGCAAAAAGTTGACCTTTATTCTAAATTAAGAGAGCACTTGACATTTATTTGCCCATAAAAGTTGAATATTTTAAAACAATACTAAGCCAATAGCGTCAACATGAGAAACTACCACGATTTGTCAACGAACATTATGCATAGAAGCACACGCATCGCGAAAATCGTTGAACAATCGCCTCATCGAATCAAACTTGCAGCGCCAGATCCATTCGACCAGAATCTTCGTCTAAGCTCCCGTTTAGCCTTAGACCATTGGAATGTTTATTTTTATCTTTTCTGGGATACTTATAGAAAAACATGCAAAAACATTCAAAATATGTGCCCAAGTTAGGAAACAGAATGCTACTTATAAAAGTGCATTTATTAGTGCTCTCACCTCGGAAATCAGTCAACTTTTTCTAGAGTGAATGAAATGTTGTAATATTATATATTTTCTTGTTTCATTTTTCACGATGAGCTCGAAAAACTATACTTTAAAATTTGATTTCCGCTCTGTAAAAAAATTGTGTTAAAAAAATGTTCCCCTAGTCGGGTGCATTACTGTAAGTACCAGACGCATAATCTGGATTGGGGGCCAGGTGCGCTGCCTAGTCCGAGTGCGCTGCCAATTCCGAGTGCGCTGCAAGGTCCGAGTGTGCTGCCGCAGTCGAGTGCGCTGACAGGGCCAAGTGCGCTACCAAATAAACAGCATGTAGTCGCGTAAGTACGTAAGTAGGTACATCTGTACAATTATGTTTTTTCCTACCGCTTTGTCTGTGAGTAGGTACGATTGATCACAGTGGAATCCATGAGCGTTTTTTGGGAGATTTTAAGGAAGATCAAGACCCCAAAATGGCTAACTGAGACCAGCAAAAAAAGAATTTTTCAGACCGACCCACCGGAATTCCCAAGCTTTACATACATAGTAATACCTTATTTTAGGCAGCCTCTTAGCAGATGCACAACGGTCTTATATTACAACTGATTGTTAGTAAGAAATATGTACTTATATATTATTGCAATGCTGCATTTAGCTTAGATATCTATTATCGTTTTCCGTCAACACTTTTCGTTTGAGAATTTTTGTGCACATAGATAAGTAAGTATGTACATACAGACAAATGTAGAAGTACGTAACTACTATTCGTACTAACGAGTGATTCTTGTGACCTTCAAATAAATTCGATTCATCTCAAGCTAAAATACTACACTTTTATTCTGCTGTATAGAGGCACTGTTGACCTCAAATCTGTTAATATTTTGCATTTGTACAAATAATTTGATTTGAACTTCAAAGGCAGAAAAAATCTTCATACAGCAAGCCAAATTGCTTAATTCCGTTGAGAAGTAATAATTGTGATAGCCTGTTCCATCTATGTAGCTAGCAATCAGCATCCATTTAGAACATCGATGTCTCCAAGTCACTCATAGACCGACATAAACCCAAAAATATTGTAGTAAGAAAAAATGGTCGAAAGCTAAATTTAAAACGTAAAACACATCTTTTGACTCGGGGGTCTGATTGAGCCATAGAATATTCACTGGTAAAAAAGACAATTAAGTTAGCAGAGGGAGGAAAGTAAAATACTATGATTCGACGTTTTAATCAAGCGAAATACATTGGCCTGAAAAACTGCAAAAAACGAAAAAAATTGTTTTGATTTTAAGCCTCGATTTTCATTGAGAAAATTGGGCAGATAACAGTCATATATAGTCATCAGGGTCGACCTGAGCGGCACAATCGTCTAAGGAGCTAAATTTTGAGCTTTTTGGGCTAAAATAATTTCAAAAACTGGTATAAATGTTAAAAAAGCGTAAAAATTACGTTATCTCGTTTCTGTCTAATTTCGAGAACTGTAGAAAACTTCCGATTTGCATCTATTTCGTGCCTACATTTCGCCTAATTTTCTACATAAAATTTCTATATTTTCATTCTAGGGGACTAGTTCCCTTCCCCAACGCCCTCACGTGCATATCTGATGGGACAACTCGTTGGCGAGTGCACCTGTATGTCTGATGTAGCACCCACAATCATAATAACGTACAGGTACCATTTTTTTAAAGCCGAGCATTTCATTCACGTCTGATTACATGCACAAGAGCCGCTGGAATTACTGGCGAGAGTAATATTCTCAATCGCCGCTATACGTAACCGCGTTTCAGTTTGTTAAATTTGACGGTTTTTGACGTTTTTTCGATTTTTTATATAAATAATTTTTGGTAATTTTTATGCCCTTTCAAGTTGAATCAAGTTCAACCTGTTTGTTTAATTTTAGGACGTTTCTACCTCTAAAGCTACTAGGTCGTTGTACGGAATAGTAACAAAATTCGGCATAAAAGGCCCGAAGCCGCCATAACATTCGGGATCCGTGCTGGCCGACACGGCGGCCAGCGAACGTCCCATAAAATTATTTTCCGCAAAAATAATCTTCGCCTGGTCCTTCTTTACACCCTTTACGTCGTAGGACCAACGACGCACGAATTTGACGGCCGATTCGCACGCTTCTACGCCTTAAATTTACTAAAGTAATTAATTTAATAAAATGAATTAATTTCGTTACGTAATTAAATAAATTAAAAATAAGATTTTACATTCAATAAATAAAATAAATAATTAAATGAATAAAAGTAAATAGATTAAATCAAATGAGATAAATTAAACAAAATTTAATCGTTGTAAATACCGCCTAGTATGTTTAAAAAATTTGATCAAAGCTTAACAAATTACAAAACTTTTATAAGTCAATTAAATCCTCGAAAATCAATCTGTAATAAAATAAAGTAAATCGTTTGATTGGCATAATGGTATAATATTATAATGATATAAAAGGAAAAGCGCCTCCAATACGAAGGTCACGAATTTATTTAAAAAACGACTTTCCATGAAAAACAAAAAATGAGGAAAATTCTATAAATAAGGAAATCAATCAAAACGTGAAATAAAAAAGGAGGAAAAAAGTAAGCGTCAATAAAATTGTCAATAATGAAAGCAGGCGATTATAAAGGATTGCAGACTTAAAGGAAGGCCGCCCCTGCTGTCGTGAAAAAATAGATTAGCTTAATAGAGAACAAAGTAAATTCTTCAATGATTTTAGCCATTTTTATCATAGTTTTCCCTAAATTTCCGAGCGCTTGCCAACAGGTAGTGTTCATTGATGACATTTACTGACTTCTTTGGTGCTTTAAAAATCACATTTTCACGTCGATAGAGTGCTCCGTGTTTCTGCACTAATTTTGCGCGATTTTTGTAGGAAACTTTCGAAATTCTTGTTTTTACTCTTTTCGGATCACAAATACTTCTGTATATTGAAAGACGGCAAAAACCGCTACTTAAGGCATAATAAAAGGATTTTTTAAACAATTTTTGAAACTACTAGGGAAAATTTGAGGTTCCGCCCCTTATCAGATAATTCTGGATCCGTCCCTGATTGTGAATACAATTTAATCTTACAACGTAGTGTACATCTTTTGTATAAAAAAATTCGATGCAAACAACGAATAAATCAAAAACGAGAAATATAAAAAGCTAGTCTGAGCTGCCCGGCGTTGCCCGGGCTGAACTTAGGCCTGATAGCTATATGGAATTGATATGTCTCTTGTATTTTTTATTTTTCAAGACTTTTGATGTTTTTGGGATATTTCTAAAAAATTGTTGGTATAAACCATATTTTATTTTTTGGATTTTTTTAAAATGTCTTCTGTCAACCATTTTTTTGGATCAAATCCATACTTTTGACGTTACAGAATGGTTTTGAAAATTGTTTAGCCATAATCATATTTTTCATGTTCTGGAATATCTGGAAATTTTTTTGATCGAACCCACATTTTTGATGTTTCGGGATGTTTTAGAAAATTCCTTCCCGTCGAACCATATTTTTGATGTTTTAGGATGTTTTGGAAAATTTTTTCGGTCAAACCATATTTTTGATGTTTTAAGAATTTTTTGTTTGTTGTAGCAAAGGGTGTCATATATCACGTGATATCTCATATCACTCATATGTTATAGCAGATGATATCTCCTATCTTGTATCACTGCATGTTATGGCACAGACAGGGTATCTATATCACACCTATCTTATAGCACTGCATGTTTTGGCACAGACAGGGTATCTATATCACACCTATCTTATAGCATTGCCTATCTTGTAGCAAGGGGTATCTTATATCATGTCCTATCTTATAGCTTTGCCTATCTTATAGCACGGGGTATCTTGCATCACGTCCTATCTTATAGCATTACCTATATTGTAGCACGGTTGTCTTTTATCACGTCCTATCTTATAGCATTGCCTATCCCGTAGCACAGGTATCTATCACATCCTATTGTATAGCACTGCCTATCTTGTAGCACACGGTATCTTATTTCATGTCCTATCTTATAGCCAGGCACGTAGCTGTGGGGGACTGGGGGTCCGGACCACCCTGGGCGTGGGGCTTGGGGGTATGCACCCCCAGAAACCAAAATACCCCCCAGAAATCAAAATACCCCCCCAGAATTCAATTTTTGAAAATTTTTTTCGTTTTTTTCGCAATTTTTTGATGCCAATGGATAGTGCTTGATGAAAAACGTTGAAAAATGGTGTTTTATCGCCATACCACCATTTTTAAAGCCATTTTTCGACCTTCAAAAAAATCTTGCACCCCCCCCCAGAATTTTCTTGCTGCCCACGTATGGTCCGGACCCGCCCAAAATTCAGAAAAAACCATAACCTGAAAATAGTGTAAACCGAGTTTTGTTCTTTTTTAAAATTTTGCGAAAAATCGGCCATGTCCCGAAAAATGCTATGCTTAAGCATAGGGCTGCCTCCCGCTCTACCCCTGTATAGGGTGACTGGGTGGGGTTGATCAAATTTTAATGTTGCTACGGATCCTTCCCCCGGTAGGCCGACTTCGGGCCAAAACGTCAGCCCACCAACTATTATGGAGCCGGAGCCAACCCCGAACAAACAGACATACATACATACATACATACAAACAAACTTTCACAAATATATAGTAGATAAAAAATTTACCTGTATTCATTGGCAACAGCTTGTCGTAGCCCAGCAATTTTGTAACTAATTCTTCATATTCGCCCAATGCTTCGGTGTAATAAGCCCTTGAGCACAACGTAAGCGTCTGAGCCTGTTTTTGCATGGCTTCCAAAATAAGCGGATGGCAATGGCCCTGGTTGACGGCCGAATAAGACGACAAAAAGTCCAGGTACTTTTATACCCTCGGCGTCCCAAACGTAAACTCCTAGAAAAAGTCAAGATTTTGGCAGACGAAGATAAGACAATGAGTTTTCTAGGACAAATAGACAAATTTTTAAGTTTATTAAAAAAATCACTAAGATCAGGGCCCCAAAGCGAGTGACCACGTGCACATTTTGCAAATTCAGCATCTGACACGTATAGTTCAAATAGATACTTGCTTAAAAGCTTGTCAGCTATATCTTAAACATTAAACTTTAAACTCCTCTTAGTTTACAACTTCGCTTAGCAAGCTCATTTTTTCAAAACTAATTTGTCCTGTTTTTAACAAATTCACATTCATCTCTAACCTGCTGTATCAAATAACCCGATGGTACAGTAACTAGACACGTGCGCGGTCTCAAGATTTCTCAAGATTCTCCTACAAAAAAACAGCATATTGTAGGTACACATCACTTCTGCATTTAGTGGCTCAACACGAAAAAGCGATATATTGCAATTACTTTAAATTTACGGCCGATCCAAGTTATGTCAGTCAGTTGACTAAAAAAGTCCATATTCTGATGAAATTCAGGAAAGCAGCCGATCCTTCTCTTAAAATAAAATTTAAAAAATCTTTAATTCAGAAAGAATGCGGAAATCCAGCTTCATTAATTAAAATTTGAACATCTCATATCCTAAATTTTGAGTTTTGTAATTTTTTGTAAAGACTCTTCGTTCTTTTGCTATAGAGAATGTCTCGTGGGCCCTCCCTGAACTTTTCCGAAAGGTTTTAATCTCACAAGCATGTAATTTAGATAAATTTGATCTATCATGAAAATGGCAATTCACCTTTTCCTCTAACTAACGCCACAGGAACTGATTTGTAATTATGAGCGCCGTATTTATATTCCCGTTCAAATATTTCCGCCGATGAAGCGCGACGAAATTGGAATTTCCATGAACAAAGTATATATTGAGTAATAAATCTGGACGTTTTCATCATAGAATCGCTTTTACATGTAAGAGATTTCGCATAAATAATATTTAATATTCGTTCAAGAGCAGTCCTGAATAATGTTGAAATGTTCACAATCCGCCGTAACGGACGGAATAGCAATAAGTGTAAAGGAGAAATAATGAGAATAAAAAATTGAAAGAGAAATGCGTTAGAAAAATGAGTAACAAAATTAATAAGAGTTAATTAGAGAATATAAATAAATTGATAAAAAAGTTTTAATAATAAAAGAGTCGACAAGAACAAAACGCAGAATTAGGGATAAAAATAAAACAAGGCTTTCACTAGATAAGCGAGGGGAGAGGCGTAATACAAAAGATACTGAAGCTATGAATAATTCTGGATTCGCAAGGATTAAACATAGCCTGATTTGTGGAAATCCTTAAAAAATTTTGCAACGGTTCGAACCTGCTAATTAATCGTACCCTGAGTATTTCTTGTTCACTCAACACGAATATGATATCAATTTTTTGCTGTGACACAAATTTTTTGAGCATTCAAAGGGCATCTCATTCGTTTAATAATTCTAACGCCAGTGCTTGAGAATTAGTATTAGTGCCAGACAAAAAAGCCCAGCAAATGATAGCATTTTCATCCTTCACTAATTAGGGAAGGCTTACTCGTGCATATTAACAAGGCTTATTTTATTTCTAAAACCAATATGAATCCTCATGCAATGCAACCTGGCATCATTATTTAAAAACACTGATGAGATATCATGCAATGCAACCTGGCATCATTATTTAAAAACACTGATGAGTATGTACAGTACCCAGTTAGTATAATTGTTTTTGGTCCGTTAGAATGTAATTCATTTTCCTGCGTAGCAAAACCAATAACCACAGCAGCGATAAATAAATCAGCAGCCTAAAGTGGTGGATAGGGTTTTATTAGTGAATTTCTCAAGCAATCACACTTACAAACTCCAACATAATACCTGATTTGTATGACTAAGTTTGGTTACAGAAAAAAACGGATTTTGAATTAATGTTTAGCAAACTTCAATCAACAAGTCCAAACAGTTTAAAAACTTCTAATCAGGGTTCGGACACATATACCCATATAAATATCTGCATTAATTTATACCATGATTTAGTGATTTTTCAAAAAATATGATTGTGAAGGACATAAAATTTTCGGAAACAGCACTTCAAATTAATTCTTTATGTACCTGCTACTTAGTAGGCTTACCGTAAATTTCTAGGCGTGGGTACGTACAAATTATATTATTAAAAAGAGTCATCTTGCATGAATATAAGGAGGTAATTTTGGCCAATAGGGAATTCAAAAACGCAGGGTAGAGCAATCAAGCTGAGGCTAAAAGCCGGACTTCTTAAAATCGCTACCTCACAAGATCGGATTCGATAGTTCTGTGTCAGAAACCCTACTCTTAACTTCTATCACATAAATAATCAAACGGTTCACACAATTGATTTTCCGATAAATATTTTTTCTGCCATTGTATGAAAACAGCTTCATGAACTGCGTCTAAGTATCACGAGCACACCTGGGCGTAGGGTTTGGGGAGTGTGCATCCCCGGGAAACCGAAATACCCCTCCCCCAGAAATCGAAATACCCCCAGAATTCAGTTTTTAAAAATTTTTCCGTTTTTTTTCTCGCAAGTTTTTGATGCCAATGGATAGTGCTCGATGAGAAACGTCGAAAAATGGTATTTTTTCGCCATACCACCATTTTTAAGGCCATTTTTTAACCTTTTAAAAATCTTGCACCTCCCAGAATTTTCTTGCTGCCCACGTATGATCACGAGCCCATAAAAGCATTGCACTTTCGCTTAAAGTCATTTTTGAGAACAATCTTGTTTTCTACGTGAGCATAAAAATGTACTCGCACATATCGAAGTTGCAACTTGAAGGCGTCTAATTTAACACTATTCAGCACTACAAATTAATCTCGGATTTTTTAGTTATATATTAAAAGATGACTACGGTATTGGCAATGGAATACCTGATGGAAGTTTGTGCAACACCGAAGAATAAAACTAATTCGAGGAATAATCGAAAATAAAAATTAAAGCGATTGGCCTAAATTAACCTGTTGCATGATTTCTTCGTTTATCAAAAATTCAAAGTACTGTAAACACCCTATTTATTCCACGCTAGTCAGAGTTGGTTGTGGTGAGCATTTCGTCTATCATTCAGGGATGAAATAGGAAGTACAATGATAAGGCAATGTGATCTCGGAGCGGTTTTCATGCAATACCTTAAAAATTGCAGGAGGAATAGATAAGAAAGGCAGCCACTGCAGCATTTACAAACATTAATTAAAATAAACATGTTTAAACAAGCACTTTCATAAAACGGACTATAATTTGCACATGGAATATTTCAACTTTTCGTTTACACTGCGTTCGGGAGAACAGGTGGAATCCGCTCTTGCAAGTGATTTGCATTGATGGGCAAATAACCCAACCATTCAATTAAGCAGTAGAAAAAACTAAGCAAACATTCTATAAAGGTTCACTACACATTTCACGAATGCTGCTGCCGATAAAAATCATTCAGAGAGCAAGACGTTGTGGAAAAAAGTGTAAAGGAACCGTCTTCCACATGGTAAAGCGCAATAATGCAAATTTATTTACAGCACAGCTTCAGATAATATAATCTGCAGAAAATAATTTGTTGTATCACTATATCACTTCTGTCAATAATCAAAAATATAAATTAAAAGCTCTTCGGCTTACCATTACAAGCATAATTCTCAGTTCACACTTCCTGCCTATTCAGAGTGGTTTCAGGCTCTGATGCCCGAGGACATGATTACGCTATTGAACACTTTGCTGGGTAGGCAGATAAAATTGAAGTGGATAAAATGGACAGCGTAGATTTATACAGATTAGATCACGCTGAAAGCGTACCTATGTACCTATAATGCTTTATTCCTGGACCAATAATGGCCGTTCTCGGGAATAGCACAGCTTCAATCTTGCATATCGATAAAGCCAAAAAACTTGCTCGGAATGAATTAATGTTGCAAATAACGAATAACCGATAATGTAAATGTGTTATTATATTATGGAGGCATATTTATCGCATGCCAAAATGAATAGTCATTTCTGCTACGTGAATAAATTCATCCTAAATACACAATTTACTGCGACCTAAATTTCAATCTACTTGATCTTGATATCGCTTTATTTGATCTTTTTCCCCGTAAAATAAACCATGTTTGTTTTTTAAGGCGCACTAGGGAATTCGTGAAACTTACTGCTACTATGTAACGAAATGGTAGTTTTAACGCAAAATGTCTGGGAGAAACAGCCAACACATGAATAATGTTAGAGAAAATGTCTTGTGTACTTACTGTGTTCTTCAATTATTTTCAGTCAAGCATAAAATTGGGGAAAAGATGTGCAGACCTATGTAAGTAGGTATGTGTTCACGAAAATACGCAAATAATTTTCAAATAATTATTCAGAGAGAATGATGTGGAAGAAAAGAGTTTTGTCAAGAAAGAGATGACAAAGTAATGCCAAAGTTTTTTACGCAAGAAAACTTGAAACCGCCTAAATAAACTTTGAATTAATTGGCTTTAAACTTTTCAAAACTTTAGGACAATTATAGCCATTTTAGCCTGAAATACTGAAAAAGATGCCCAAAAGATCGAAAACATAAGTTTTGTTAGGCGCTCAGCCGTGCTGGCATCAGGAATATCTCCAATTTTGGGCAACTTTATTGGATTTTCGCTAATATAATATTAATTGAAATATATGATATGTCGGATTTTTTATAAATGTCTCTGAAATTTCGAGAAACACTGCATACAATATGTGTAGGTATGCACTTATATTTAAGCTAATTACACAATTAACTACGTTATAAATAAACCACTGGGAACAAATGATTCTTCAAGAATTTTTAGAAAGTACTTTGTTCAAGAAACGCATTAATAGACTTTATTCTTCAGAAGTAATTCAATAGGAGATATGCCGTTACTGTTATAAGCGAGTGCTCATTTGCGCAGTTGTTCTCGTATTTTATACATGGCCAACTTATGTATTACAGTGTAGTGTGATTAATTTTAATTTTTAGGCGCTTATGGAAATTCCATTTTTTGCGACAAATCAAAAATGAAAAAAATTTGCTAAGTTATTACAGTTTTAATCTATTTCATCGATAAAACAATTTTTTGTTAAACTTATGTCAGTATACCTAACATATTTACAAGCTGACTTTTGCGACACTTATCTATTTATTTGCTGTAAAATATTGCAATTTATTGTATACAGATATTTCTACTTACCTTATTAACCACTTGCACTAACACAATATCAGCAATTTTGCAAAAAGCCATGACATCATTGATCAATCTGTTTAAGCACCTTTATCATCTTATGGTTACAAAACTTAGTTAGCTATAGTTCTTGTAGCCTATTTATACGTGATATCAAAAAATTATTAGCCGCTAATATTCATAAAAACAATCTTGTTCTAGTAGTTTTTCTTATGCTGCACCGAGGTTTTTCTGCTCAGCAAATGAGGTACATAGGTGAAAAATGACTTCAATAAACATTCATTAATTAAGCAGTGTAAACAATTGCCTAAAGTTGAAAAATGAATATAAGCAGGAAACACCTACTGAACCAAGATAAACGTGCGTAAAACCGAAAAGAGAAAAAAGCAAACAAATATCACAAGCTAGGCTCACAAATGTGCTTATCACGAATTTACGACTTGGCCTTTCCGGACAAGGGGCGGCGGCGGCGACGCTGACTCCGGCGACGGGCGTTACGCTTGATACATTCTTCACGACGCTTACCACCGCGGAAGGCAGGCTGACGGCCGGCGTGGAGCCGATTATTGTGCTTGTCGAGGAACTAACGCTACCAGAAACACTCGCGCCACCGGATGCACTAGCGCCACTGACTGGAGCAGACGAAACCGGATTGGACGTCGTCAGAGAGCTGCCCTTCTTTGATGACAACAACGACGCGTTGGCGACCTTGACGGTAGTGGGTATTCTGGTGATCTTTGAACCTCGGCCGGCTCTCGGCGCTAGCCCGCCGGCGTTTAGACGGTTGTTATATGGATTATACACCGCCAGTATTCTGGCTGCGTTAACGGACGCTTTGACCGATACGAATGGGCCTGGGGTTGTAACCTTCCTGGGTCTGCTATGCAAGGTCGTTAGTGCCGGCTCGTGCAGTAGGATTCTGCACGCTTTCTCGAACGACCGGATCAATGCCGCTGAACCAACGAATGATTCATCGGCGGCGGACGCCGGCGTCGTCGATCGGTGATGGAGTTGTCGAAAGGCGGCACTCGAACCAAAGGCCGCAAAGGGAATCAATGAGGGGCCAGTTGTCGACTTTTTGACCGATTGTCTAGCCGCCAGGCCGTTATTAGAAGCGGCGGAAACGGGCTCGGCACTAAATGCGCCACTGCTTATTACGGTTGTTGTTGTTGTTGTTGTTATTGTTGTCTCTGTGGAACCGCTGACCGCCGAGGCCTCCGACGTTGCCGCAGTGGAACCGCCAGCGGCCGAAGAGCCGAATGTAATCGCTGAACCGTTGGCTGCTGAAGAGCTTGTTGTCGTCGTCGGCGGCGTCGTCGAAATATTGGCCGCCGAAGAGCTCGCCGTCTTCGTCGTCGTGGAACCAGTGACGACCGCCGAGGAGCTTGGCGTGGAACCGATGATGACATTTGTGGAGCTACTCGTAGAACCGCTGTCCGCTGGAGTGCTCGGCGTATTTGTGGATCCACCTTTAATAATGAGTTTTATTTTAAAAACTTCCAACTGGGCTAAACATACAGATAGTCTGTTTCACACAAGTTTGGGCATGAATTTTAAGAATTTTTTTCGAAATTAAGCCGAAGTACGGTAATTTTATATCGAAACAATGCTATAATTGTAATCTGTCAGCAGTACATCATTATGACGTGGACTAGTGTAAACATAAAATCTTGGAATAATTTGCAACAGATAGATGAAAATGTTTTTGCCTGAACCGTATTCAAAAATTTCACCCACTGCAAGCGGTTCTTGCGCTACGGCGATTTATTTACACCTCACTTTGATATTGTTTAAACCTCTATCTTCCTATGTTGTATTTCCTGTCGATGTCTCGGGGTATGGACCATACGTGGGCAGCAAGAAAATTCTGGGGGTGCAAGATTTTTCAAAGGTCAAAAAATGGCCTTAAAAGTGGTGGTATGACGAAAAACACCATTTTTCGATATTTCTCATCGAGCACTATCCATTGGCATCAAAAAAATTGCCAAAAAACGGAAATATTTTTCGAAATTGAATTCTGGGGAGTATATTGATTTCTGGGGGTTATTTCGGTTTCTCGGGGGGGGTGCATATTCCCCGAACCCCCCACGCCCAGGTGTGGTATAGACCCCTAGAATTCGACGGACCCCCTAAATCGATAGATCCCAGAATTAAATTTTTGATGCTACTTTTGACGATTTTGCTCCATCGCCCCCCACCCAGAATTGGGTTGCTGATTTTCTACAGTAGACAGGCGCGGATTTAGGGAGGCCCCCCATTGGCGCAAAATAGTAGACGAGGTAAAGAATGGATATGTTATCTAAAATGAATTTTGGCCACCAACGAATCTACTTCCTCAAATATATCCGGATTACTTTGAAAACTTTTCAAGTGTTGCGTCAAATGCTGCAAATATAGGAAATTGAGCCGTAAATCAAGCTTCTAAACGTTCTTTCACCTGAATTTCACAAAATTTCCGGCGATTCGCGCAAGGTTTTCGCTTAAGTCGAGGAAATTCACTGATAATTTCGCACAAAATTGTCGAAAGATCAAAATTTTTGAATAATTTTGCGTCGAAAGAGATTTTAAATAAAAAGTAGACAATGTAAAACGACGAAAAACGTTATGTCGCACGTGAAGGGCAAATTTTTGGACCTATTCTTGACTATTTTTAGAAAAGTTGGGATAACGCGCTCCCCTTAAGAAAATCCTGTATCCTCCACTGGCAGGAGATGACCTTTTTTGACAATATTACCTGTTAAAAAATTGTTATAACATTGATTGAGCCACAGAGTGAGTACTATATCCCAATAGATGCAAAAACTGCAACATTTCGTCAAAACGGTAAGCGAATTCAAGGCAGAACCGAACAAGTTTTTAGCGTTCAAATAATATCAAATTAAAGTGTAAGCAAATCGATGTGATGCCCGAACCACTGCAGAGGGTCAAAATTTTTTAAACGACTTAAAGCAATGACGTTTTCAGTTATCTAATTAAAGTCGACTTAAAATTTTATATCCTCATTCGTTGCCTTCAGCATTGGGGTGCAACCTGTATAAAACTTTGAAATTTCGCACTGTCAGCCAAAAAAATTTTCTAAGATGACGTTTTTGGACTCGAAACGCTGGTTAAATAGACAAAAAGTGCATTTTTGCTTTCTAGCAATGCTCTTTTGTTTCTAGAAGAACGTCGAGATTCGAAACAAATTTTGTGAAATGAACCACTGACTGCTAAGAAGCTCGGCGTATTCTGGACCTATACCTTTAATAATGAGTTTCATTGAAAAAAATGACAACTGGACCTCCGTATAAAAAACCTTGAAATTTCGTACAGTCGTTATTTAAAATTTCTCGTGAATGCTTTTTAAACTCAAAACACTAGGTGAACATATCTACAACAATTACATTTATCGCATTCCAGCGATGCTCTTCGTTTCTAGAAGCGTTGAAAACGTAGAGATTCAAACAAAATTTAGAAAAATAATGCACTGACCCCTACTAGGCATGTTTGTTGAATCCCTGTTATGATGAGTTTTACAAAGCTAACAGAGTTCTTATGTTAGCTCTTAAGAATGTTTTCCTATGATTCCTTTTTTGGATTCGAAGCGTTGGGAAAACATGACATTTTTGTTCAATCTAACGAAGTTCTTTCGCTTAATTTGTAAAAAATGTCTTGGTTTTGAAAAAAACGTAGTGAAGTTTGCTGGTAGGTATGTCGCATGGTAAAAATGAATTTCTGATGCTATTTTTGGATTTTTGGTGCTTCAATGTGGTCTGATACCTATCATTTAATAATGTGTCTAATAAATATCTAACATGTCCAACATGGTCTAATCCATATATGTACAATGTGCATGTAGCACAGATGCCCATGGTCAGGTTGGCCAGGGAGGAGTAAAATCGATATTTAGGGCTCAGGAGGGGGTAAAATCGAGGATTTTTACTACAGTAAATCGCGTTTCTGACTATTTTTGCTTCAAAATCGCTTGAAAATACGCCATTTTTGGCTTAAACTGCAAACTGCTCGATAGTACTTGACTTTTTGACTCTCCAGTGGGTGGTAATACCCCTCTCACCCCTCTCTATGTGCATGTATGATACATAAAGTATATGTAAAAACCTTGTTATGGAAGAAAATTTTTTAGTCAGCGTAAATTGAATACACGAAACATTCAAACTGATCCAGCGACCATAACAATAAACACGGGGAAAAAACTTTAGAAGGAATGTACAAAAAAATTATATTTACTGTAGGATACCTGGAAGTCGCTTTTGTAGCCATCTTTGCATGAAATATTAGGTCTCATGCACAGGGTTACATAAAATCGGGTACTTTCGGGCGATTTAGGCCAAAAATAGTGTATTTTAAGCAATGTTGACAGGAATATCCTGAAATAACAACTTACTGCAGCGAAAATTCCCGGATTTTACTCCTCCCTGACCATAAATTCCAATTTTCCCCGTCCTTGGCCAGTCTAACCTTGTACACCCGTGCAAAACAGCCCACCAACAAATTACAGTAGACACTCAGAATTGAATTTTCGGCTGGTCCCTTTTTGTGTCCTCGCTATGTTTACCTCATCCACCCCCCTGAAAATTCGACCGCCCATGCATGATGATTATCAATAAATTGGCTAATTATTGATGAAAATACACGTTTTCTAGATTTTAAATACTAATTTAATTATTCATTTTTATATTAATCGAATAAAAATTAGAATTAATTAAAAAATAATTATTATTCCAATCGGTATAATTGATTTAGTCTATACTTTGCGATTTGATTTAGGTTCACTTTCAAATGATAAAATTCAAATTCAAATTTAAAATTCAAATTTAACTCCCGGATATTCGGCAGCATGTGTATGATGACATTAGAAACACCATGACAAAGAGAGCTTCTAAATATTATATAGAGTCACCCCAGGGATTTCGGTATGAGATACAGTACTCAAACGTTACTGATCCATTACTCATATCATATATACTTGATACACATATTATGCAAAAGTCATGGCTTGAGCAATGTATAAGTAAAGTTGGGTTACTGTAGCTCATATGTATGTACATAATTGCTGGTTAATTCTACATCAGATGCGAGCTTTCAACTCACCGGACTCAGAGGAACCACCAGAAGGAGCAGCGGAGGGCAATTTGGCGATGGATTTGACCCCGATCGAACCGGACAACGATGGTAACGAGGAGGGGCTGCTAGTCGAACGACGTCCGGGTGTGGCCGATAAACTCGGGGTCGAGGATGATTTGGGGGTCGTTTGAGCTTTGGAGGCGAAGTATTTTATGCAAACCCGTTTCATTCTTTCGGCCCCGGCCGAACACGAGGACGAGGGCGATGATGGATTAGGAGGGTGTGATTTGGGTGCGCTGTTTTGGGCCATTGTGCCTCCGCTGAGCACCAACGCGAGCATCAATATCGAAATCATGATCGCGCAGGGGTAAGATCTGCGCAATATCGAGAAAAATTTTCTTTGAAAACTTAATGACGCATAATCGGCGGCGGAGACAATATTTTAAACAAGCCGAAGTACAATTAATCATAATTAATTAACATTTTTCAAATCGATTTTCCGAAATTACAAACGTTTACCTACGTCATTTGCCAATTTTCAATTTATTAATTCAGCATTTTTTCATTCATCGTGAATAAAATTTTTTTCTGGAATTTCATGTAAGTACTCAAAGACTGTGAATATTTATGCACGACTTTCATTCATCGAACACACAAACAATGTTTTCCGGCAGTTTCGCGGAATGTTTTAGCCAGCGAGACGCTAATTAACGAAACGGCGGATAATGTAAAAATCTGGATGAAATAATTGCCGTCGAAAATCTATCAAAATATATACGATTGCAATAAAAAGTTATATCTTTAGAGATAATTGTTCATTGTGTAAATAAAATCAGCTCAAACGATATAAAAACTATCTTGAACTATATCAGCATTTGATCCATGTGCGTGCCTCCAACACGGCATTACTTCAGTCAAACCTGAATGAATGAGAGGCTGACTGAATCGACAACGTACCTCCAGGAATTAGAAAATCTCATTTATCAAATCAAATAGAACTTCATATGATTTGAGCAGAAATTAGAATAAGAAAATATATAGTTTGATCTCATATTCTGCAAATTCCGCCCCGAACCTTGAAAAATGGGCTACCTGCTCTAATTGAAACAACCTGCTAGGCTAAATACACGGCATCAGAATTGTTAGAGAACCTCAAGGTATAGAATATATCTCAAAAAGCTTTTTACAATTTTATTGCATTAATTAAAATCAGGCTAAAGAGATTTTCAAATTAATTTTAAAGTTTTCGACCAAAATTTACATGTCCAAACATTTTTACTGTTTGCTACCGAAGAGGCCGAAAGATTATTTGTCTTAAGGCTGCACTCTCCAGAAGCGGTCCCTAGTCTATTCTAGCTAAACACTAATTTTCTTATTAAAATCCAATGGTAAACTTTTGGCCAAATTTCGTTACAAGGCCGATTATTATAACTTTCATGAGAATACACATAGAGAATAACTTCATCCTTGGCACGAACTTCCATTGCATATTATGTTTTGCATTTCTGCCTGCTGGTTAAACGATTTCATCATTAATAGTGAGAGTTTAATAGCAGCATGAAGGCTCGTACGACAAAAAGGAAATTATTAACAAGAAGAAATGCTCAAAAACATAACTGCTTAGGATGTCATGTGACTCCTAGTTCGTATTTAAAAAAAGGTATTTTCGCTTTTTAAAAGCATATTTTAGTTTCTAAGAGTTGATCTACGACCTAGTTCAGTGCGTTAAATATGCATTTTTATGCGAAAAATCGTAGCAACTTACGGCGTCAACAAATCTGAACGGTTTAAGTGGAAATCTTCTTTCCGAAGCAACAAAAAGTTCGAAAATGCGCACAAAAGGCTCCAGCACCTTCTGGCATGCGTAACATTCGAACGAAAAATCATCGGAACATGACAATAAATCAGGAATATTATTAGCATACTGGATGATGCCTTGAATTTTTAACAACAATTTCATAAAGGGAGTTTCGTTATTATGCCCACTCTCCGAATTTAATTCAGCTCATTATTCGAATTCTTAGCTTTTATTGCGATGCTTACATACGCGCAATCAGTTATCATTCAATTCCTGCAGAAAGAACCGCTTGAACAACCAGCAAGAAAAGTTTGACGGGTGTCTATCTAAAAGTCTTGGAGGCGTGGAGAATCAAAACAGCATTGGATCAATCAAACACACGTACGTGGTATACTTAGGTACATCTGTAGGTATAGGTACATAAAATCTACAAAAGATTTCATCGTTATTAAAGACTATAACTTTCTCCGTTAATAAATATCGCGATTATAGAGAAAATTATAGCCCTCCTGGATATCTTTCACGATCAAGATTAAATTTCCACTTAAGAAAGAACAAACGCTAAATTGTTCCAACTTTTTTGAAAATTTAGCTTGTCTGACAGACTGACACACGACAGAACAGTAGTGCTATACGTGCATCATGAAAAATATATATGTAGGTTATACCCAAACATGGGCAGCAAAGTAATTCTAGGGGGTCCGATTAGAGGCGTAGCCAGGATTTTGGTTCGGGGGGCATGAACAAAAATGTTTTAAGACTACTTTGAATTGAATGCCAGCAACGTTATGTATAGTAAAACTGAGTTTTTCGACCTTTAGTAGTGTAGCCTAGCTAATTTATAGGTTTCTGACGATCAAAAATACAAAAAGTGTAGAGCGGCGCGAAGTGCCGAAAATTTTTGGAATTTCTACCGTTTTCATGTAGAATTTACGGCCTTTCTATTGACAAACAGTCCGGAAATTATAAGTGGCGCAAAGTGCCGAGAAATGTAGCATTTTTTACTGCCCTTAACATTTTGTAGCTCTTTGAATACAAATAGTCTGACAGAGCAGAAAATTATCAAACTTGTACGGAACAATTTCGACAGTTCAATCTTCCAACAAGAAAACTGCGAATAACTAACTTTGTCTGAAGATATTTTGAGTGATTCGGGCTTTTTAACGCAATACTGGAGCTTAAAAAAGAAAGAACAGTAACTGGCGGCGCTACGCGCCGGAAAATTTTGACGTTTTTGCACTTTAAACTCAATTTATACCGCTTAAATCATGCAAAACAGACAAATTAATCCGGCGCGAAACGCCGGAATGTTCTCCTAAAATCTCGTTGCACATGTACAACGAGATTTTACGGCTGCGGGGGGAAGAGGTGGCGCGCTCAAGTGTTCCCAGCGGGTTCCGGGGCAGAGTACCGGAAAAGTTTGTAAAAAAAGCATTCTGATGTTAAATAGTAACGTTAAAATTTTCAAAAAAATCGACGAAATCTTGGTTCTGAATCAAGCCCAAAGACACCTAAAATTGATGAACTCCTACATTACACAAACCTTCTAAGCTGAAATGCGTTTTTCGACCTCTGCTGATTACATAGCGCAGCAACGGTTCGCTGCCAATATGATATGGGGAAATGTATCAATGAAATTTTCGTTCTTACCCTTTTCAGGCCCATTTGTGGCCTTCTTATTAATAAGATGCAGTTCAGAAAACAGAAAATGCGCAAAAACGTAAGAAAATCAGGCTATTCCTTTCATTTAAAATAGGATTATGTGTCCTTGTAAAGAAAGACAAATAAAGCAGAGAATAGACAAACTGATACGCAATCATTTTCGCACTTTTACTATTATGCTAAACAAGCATGCGGTTTCATTCAACCAACAAAGTGCATAAAATTACAAAAGTGATGTGAAGTGCTGGATTATTTCAGCTTATTCAAGCTTTTAAATTCATTGGATCTATATAACAATAAATAATAATGACTCGGCGCGAAGCGCCGGAAAATTTTGACGTTTTCGCCTTTTTGAACTCTGTTTTCTGGACACACATTATTGCAATAGAAAAATCAACAATATTTCTGAAAATCAAAATCAAAAAAATCAACACACATTATTGCACATGCCCCCAATGCCCCCCTGGCTACGCCTATGGGTCCGATGCGACTAAATTGGCCAAAATAGCACCAAAATCCAATTCTGTCTCTTGATTTGGGGGCTATTCCAGATTCTGAGGTCCAGCCAGATCCAACCAACAGACCTCCCGTCGACAACCCCCGTCACACGCCCATGTGTGGTTATACCCACATCCCATCCAGATTTTCATTATTTAGTATTATGTAGTATTTGATCCCATGGGTATTCCGGTTACACAGAGCATGTAAATAAAAAGTTTAAGCCAAAAATATGACTAATCGCGGCCCAATGAGGGAGAAGATTCGAGTCAATGAAGCTTTACTTATAGGGTAAATGGACCAACAACAGTGTCTAACATTGAACATACTTGAATATTCATATGAAAACATATTAATGAAGCTTCTTAAAATCTTTAATTATTCCAAAATGGGTCGAGCCCCACTTTTTATATTTTCTTTCATTTAAAACTTAACTTACAGCAAATAAATATCGCTTAAATCTTTTTTATTAACGTGAGTTTTTTTATGCTCTATTAGACTATGCTACGTTCCGTTTCCATTGTCTACTGTTCAGCCATTTTTCTCACATATTGTCTGTTTGTCTAACATGGAACATGGTGTTCCAACGTAAAATATGCGCATCTTACGGAACATTTAGTTCTTTACCACCATAGTTCGTTTGTCTTGATAGAACTTCTGTTTTTGTCTTTTATTATCGCCTCTTGGGAAGATTATTCTGAGGTTTTTCGATACTCTAAACGATTTTTTTGGAACACAAAGAAGGGGTGGGTAAAATCCGGAAACGATAACGGAAACGATGGATAAAATCCGGAAAAGGAAACGGAAACGATAGGTAAAATCCGGAAAAGGAAACGGAAACGATGGGTAAAATCCGGAAACGGAAAAGATCAGTAAAATCAGGAAACAGATACGGAATCGTACATGATTGTGCGTCCCGGTTCCTTCGGGGGTTTCTTCGCCCTGGGAGTGGACCAAAGTGGCAGAACCGGGGTTCCCAAAGTAGGGCCCATCAGGGCACCCCGAAGCCCGTCTCTGCCAAAATTTCTTCCACTAAAGGGGGTTTTGGGGTTCGGAAACGGGGTACCCCACATATGCGTGTGAATCTTGGACCGATTCCGTCGGGGTTTCTCCGCCCTGAGGGTGGTCCAAACTAGTGGGACCGGGGTCAGCAACACATATAAATGACGGAGTACCCCGTTTCCGAGCCCCAAAACACACCATCACTTGAAGAAATTTTGCCGAAACGGGGTTGCGAGTCTTTAACCTGATAAGCCCTACCTGGGAAACCAAGGTTTCACCAGTTTGGATCATCATTAGGGCGGAGAAACCCTCGACGGAACCAGTATCAGATTGACATGTATAAATGGGACACGCCGTTTCTGAACCTCAAAACCTTCCTTCAGTGGAAAAAACTTTGGCGGAAACGGGGTTAGAGGTGTTTATTCTGATGGGCCCTACCTGGGTCACCACGGTTCCGCTAGTTGGACTACCCACAGGCCTGATAAACCCCTGATGGAACCAGGGTCAGCTTCATGTATAAATGGGGTATCCCTTTTCCGAGCCTCAAAATCCCCTTCAGTGAGAGAAATTTTGCCGGCAACGGGGTTGGTGGTGTTCTCCTTTATAAGCCTTACCAGAGAAATCAACCCCGGTTCCGCCAGTTTGGACCATCCCCTGGGCAGAGAAACCCTCGACGGAACCGGGGCCAGCTTCACATGTATAAATGCGGTACCCCGTTTCCGAACCCCAAAATCATGGGAGAAATTTTGGCGGAAAAAGGGTTAGGGTGTCAATCTGATGGGTTCTACTAGGGGAACCCCGCTTCCGTCAGTCTGAACCGACCCCAGACCGGAGAAACCCCCGACGGAACCGGGGTCAGCATCACATAAATAACGGGGTACCCTATTTCCGATCCCCAAAACATCCCTTCAGTGTGGGGGAAATAGGGTTGAACGTGTTTATCCTGATAGGCCCTACCTGGGGAACCCCGGTTTTATCAATTTGGATTATCTCCAGGGCGGAGAAACCCCCGACGGAACATAGGTTAGCTTCACATGTATAAATAGGGACCCCGTTTCCGAGCCTCAAAACCCCCGTTTAGTGGGAGAAATTTCGGCTGAAACGGGGTTGGGTGTTCGCTCTAATAAGTTCTACCTGGGAACCCCGATTTCGCCAGTTGGACCATTCCCAGTGCGGAGAAACCCCTGACAGAACTGGGGTCAGCTTCTCATGTATAAATGGGGTACCCCGTTTTAGAGCTCAAAACCTCCATTCAGTGGGAGAAAGTTTTGAGTAAAAGGAGTTAAGGGTGTTCACCGTAATGGACCTCACATATGGAACTTCTTTACCGCCAATTAGGACCACCCCAGGGCAGAGAAACCCCCGATGGAACCGGGTTCAGCTTACGATGTTATAATGGGGTACCCTATTCCGAGCCCCAAAATCCCCCTTCAGTGGGAGAAATTTCGACGGAAACGGGTTTGGAATGTTCATCCTATTAAGCTCTACCTGGGAAACCCCGGTTTCGCCACTTTGGACCATCTCCAATGCGCATAAACCCCCGACGTACGTAATAGGGGGCAGCTTCGCATATACAAATGGGGTACCCTGTTTCCGAGCCCCAAAACCCCCGTTCAGTGGGAGAAATTTGGGCGGAAACGAAATCAGGATTGTTCACCCTGACCGGTTCCACCCGGGGACTCCGGTTCAGTCAGTTTGAACCACCTCCAGGGGAGAGAAACCCCCGACGGAACCGGGGTCAGCTTCAGATGTATAAATAGGGTACCCCGTTTCCGAGCCCTAAAACCGCCATTCAGTGGAAGAAATTTTAACGGAAATGGGTTTTGGGTGATCACCCTGTAGAGCCCTACTTGGGAAACCCAGCTTTCGTCACTTTGGATGACCCGCTTCGAGTCTAACATGAATCACGAAAATTTTTTTAAAAAAGACGCCCGCATCACATAAAAGCGACGTGGGCGCTAACTTTTTTAGGACAGGTAGACGGATGATTTGTCTTAATATAACAATGTTTCAATTAGAAATATTTAACACTTGACAAGTTATTTGTAGCTGATGCACGTGAAATAGATGTTCCATGTTAGCCCTTTTATATTATGTACGTAACACTCTACTCGTATAACATCAAAATTGATATTTTGAACAAGTTCATGGAACTCATTCACTGCATTAGACGCTTCAAATGCGCTTATATTATTTACTTGTCAGCCTATGCCGAGTCATAGGGAGCGCTTCAGCGCGTACCTATAATATACTTGGGTACCACAAACATGTGTCTACATCTCTACAACGGAATACATCTAGGAGGTGCGGTTTTTTTAAAAGACAGATAATAAAAAATCCACTGTACATCCTTTTGTGTTTTTCTTTATACTCTATGCCTATAGCTTGTAATGAGCGTGTAAAGTTTTGGCGTAACGTTATAACACATAGCAAATTTTGGGGGATTTTTCCTGCAGCGTGTGCGCAACTCCTTGTAAATGCCTCATACAGTTTAATAGTGTAGAATTGTAGAGGATATTGTGGAGAAGTGTAAAAATCTGCGGTTGTAATGACAAATTTTGGTCGAGTTGTCGACTTGTTTATGTCTGCCAAATTCTTCGTATAAGAGTTCCTCAAAAACTTATTTATGGAAAAATACTACGCGTAAAAGGCTTCATGAAGAATTTATTTGCAATTGTGTAAACTCGATACCGAGTTAGTTCTGGTGGTTAAAAGTTTACACTCAAGTGGTGGACGAAGGAACACGTTTTCGCCTTCTTTAAATTTGTCAACAGCTCCGGTTATGAATAAGGACATGCAAAATATTTTAAAAATAAAGTATGTACGTTTCAAGGATTACAGATCCCATTTAGATGTGTTTCTTTAAATTAAATACAGAGTTAATTCTAATGGTGTAAAGCTTAAACTCCGGGGTAAAAAACTCGTTTTTGACCGTTTTTGTTTAACAATCACTCCGATTTTGGATTGAGTAGTGCGAACTACTCTAAAAATAAGGTACATGTCAATGGTTACACATCGTACTTAGTCGTTACTTTTTACAATAAATACTGAGTTATTTAGGAGGTGTAAAGTTTCATCTTTGGGGTAAAAAAGACGTTTTTGGCAGGTTTGTGTCTGTTACATTATCGCGAAATGAGGTGACACATGATACTAATTGTACAAAATGTACATGACATGGAGGATCATGCATGCACGTAAGTGCGTTCAATTACGCCAAATGTTGAGTCCTTGTAGAGGTGTAAACTTTACACTAAAAATTCATTTTACTTCCAGAGCGTTGCGAAACACGAATTTTTTCAAAATGTTCTCCGTAACGTCATCAGGATTACGAATTTGACTGTTAGTTTATCTACACCTATTAGTTGTGTAAATTTTACACTATTCAGTTATTGTAGAGGTATAAAGTGTACACCAAAAATTCATTTTACGTCCAGAGCAACGTGAAACGTAAATATTGTTTCAAAATTTTATCCGTAGCATCAGGATTATAAATCTGAATACACTCTGCAGCTGTGTAAACTTGACACTGAAAACGAATTTTAGTTCCAGAGCATTGTGAAAGCTTAATTTAAAAAGTTATATATAAGATCGATATTACGAACATGTCAGGGATGACAGTTGGCATAACAGCTGATACTCAGTCAGATATTGCAGTACAAATAAGATTTAAGGAATAAAGGTTCGCAAGCACGAGAAGCGCTCTTGGCGCAGTTGGTAACACAGCTGTGCTGGGAGTCAGCGCTGATAAAGGTTGGCTGGTTCGACACCACCTGACACCGGTTTTGCCTTCAACCAGCGTCCTCTATTACTTATGTGACTTGGCGAGATTGAACAGTATATGACGTCAGTCATTGACAATGAATCCTGCACATTATTGGCCAATAAGCCAAAAGTTTAAAAACAGGCAAAAATATGAGCCAATCAATATTTGATACTTTGATAATGGCTAAAGAGCCAAAAGCCCCGGAGCTACTATATATTCGACTACTTGGGTGAAAAGGCATAAAACTTTCCCGAGTTAAGTCCATATTTACACGTTGTATATATCCTTAAGCGACGAGGACGCCGCTTCTCTGAAGAAGGGGAATGTCAAGGATGTATGCTCTACACCCAGTAGTTGTATAATGCTGGCACTTCCGAGGCTAAATTAACGCTATCTTCTCTGCTTACTGTAGCTCATTTAGAGATCACTGTAGCGTAGGAAGGAGGGGTTTTTCAATAAAACTTTTACGGCATGATTTATACGCGTCTTCCAGCAGACCATGCAACATGCGGATGGAATGCGCCATTCAGCTTGTCATAAATCGACTTTTAAAAACACAATAGACTAGCATTTTAGACATCGCCAAACTTTCACTTAGCGTGGTGGTAGAACGTCTGATTGTCATCAAAGCAACAAGGTTTGATGCTTACTGCAAGTTTTATTTAGCGCACTTTCAGTAGCATGTCACGGTACTGTTCAGATACCTGAATTGAGTCTATATGGACGGTTTAGTGCATTAGAAATGAAAAAGATAGCGGCCGCTCACACATGTAAGTGCGAGAGTTACACGTGTAGGCGAACTTGCCTTAGCAGTTCGCGATAGCCATAACATAGCCAATACTAGTAGCTATCGATGATAGTGCACTGTGGGCTATGCCTTCGGTCTTCCCATTATTTCCCCAAATTTTCAATAATAAAAAACATTTAGATACTTGTCCGGTAGCATAGAGTTAAGTGTATGATAATAGTAATTGTTTCATGCATACCGCTTGTGTAATCGATAACATTTGATCTGAGATAAAAGCTTATCAGTATTACGTTAAATTGATCTTTGTTTAATTTACTGTAATGGTCCTTGAGGCCAGTGTACTTAACGTTGTAGTGTAGTCTGGCGTTTTGCTTTTTCGTTAGCCAGTCGTACGTTGATATAGTCCGTACATTTTTGTTTTCTTTTTGCTTGTTGTCCGGCTTCAGGCCGTGAATTCTTTGTTGAATTGAAATAGAGAAAACCTACCCAGTGGTTCCTGGTTATACCGAGGGTTAGGTCGGGCATCTACTCGTCGAGGACTTCTTCCCATCTTAGTGGACTGATAGGTAAATTTTGTATGATCGTTTATTTTATTTGGAAGTCATACTTTATCTCTCAAGCCAAAAATTGATCAAAATTATTATTTAATCTTTAAGGATGATTGATCAGCATAGAGCTCGTTGTTGTTGTGTTCATAGTTCAGCGTGCTACACATATTAGGAACCAAAAACATTTCGAATCAGGCACTGATTGAAAATAAGTTAAATAAACAACTTGAGCTTGAGATAGGTCAACTGACCTCCGCGGCAAATTCCGAGACTAGGTAAGTAGCCTTAGGTCTTAGGGTGTAGCTGCTGAGATCACCCGACATAGAAGCAGCCAGCAATATTAGGGCTGAGGGGATCGATGCCGTAAGGTCTCTAAGGGTACAAAGATCAAAAGCCATTCAGAGCCGCGCGATCGGGGCCAGCACTAAGCGCAGACTCAAGTACCTACATACCTAGGTAAATCTCAAAGGTAATGCTAACCCGGCCCGTATCGCTCTTGTAGATACAGGGCAGCTACATTTACATTGCAAATTAAGTAAGCGTCCGTGGTAAAGATTTTGTGTATCGTGGTAAAGTCATCGTTATTTTTCTATTTCCGTTGGATCTCTATCAACGAAGGCAGCTCTCACGCTCGCATTTTTCTATAAACGTCAACCCTCAGGCGACGATTTATCGTTTTTCTCAACTGACGACGAATTTCCGTCATTTAGGTTCTTACCTACCTGTTTTTCTAACCACGTACACAATCTTGCGCTTTAGGCTTAGTCCTATCTGCTTTCGATCATTTCACGTCAGGTATATCTTACTTCACGTAAGGAAGTACTATTTACGTGGAAAAACCTGTTTTTCGGATCAACAAAGGCCAAATTCGAAACATTTATTTTGGGAAAAATTTTGACATACTGAAATTTATTTTACCCAAAGTCACATTTTTTGACATTATTGACACATAAAAATGGCAGGAAAAAAGGTTTTGCGGACACCGCCCGCTAAATTGAAAAAACCTTCTACGCCATCTACTTCAGCTTGCCAATTACCTACCGCGCCTGTTGACTCTAATAGCGCGAGTAATTCTGCGAGTAATGACACAATTACGAGAGACGTAACTACTAAGGCGAATAATGATAAATTACCCGCGTCACTACATGCTGCGAGCAATACACAGTCTGAAGATGAACTGTTATTGACTACGGTGCAAGCGCGCATTAATCAAACTTCGATAACTAGATCGGACCCTAATATCGATAATTCATCAAATCATACAATGATTGATAATACGACTACCATTAATATGGCAAATAACCCTGAAACCAGTTCGGAGCGCAAAAATCCCGATTCTGACATAGAAAGTAATCATAGTCACAGCATGAATGCCGACACAGAGCGTGCTAATGCTAATGTGACTAATGATCTTATTTTAAAAGCATTACAAGCTATTCATTTGCAATTTTCGGACCTTTCTACGCGCGATAATCGAGATAAAAAGGAAAATGCGGATGAAATGCGTAAACTGCGTCTGGAGCTAAGCACTATGCTTAAACCCCAACCAGTTTTGAATCGCATAGAGAATAATCCATCTGAGCGCGTTAACCACTCAATCGATAGCGCAAATTTTTCTGAATTTAATGCGCAAAGTGCGAATCGTGCGCAAAGTACGCATCGTGCATCTTCACTGTTGTCTACTAGCAACAGAGCATCAAATTCACGCTCACCTTCGGAAACTGTTCCCGAAAATATCTCTCAAAGTTGTACGAATCGTGCGCCTGAGATATCTAATCTGTCACAGAATCCTGTAAACACGGGTTTGCAATCAGTGCAAAACTCGGGTTTTTCAGAAAATATACCTACGATTTTGCAGCCGTCGGTACCAATTTTGCAAACGTCGCGATCTCGGCCTTCGCTGCCCTTAAATCGTAATGCGCCTTCTTTTGTACCTAACCCTTCTACTACGAATTCGCAGCAGCAATTGAATCCACCACCGTTGCAGTATTTTCCACCTCAAAGCGAAATCTTAGCCAATAATTATGTACCTAATCCTATAAATGTGGAGATACCACCTAATAATCCTATTTTGCATTCTTCTAATATCGAAATGCAACCAGTTGAGATAAACTTATCTGGTATTAACGAATCTGCACATCTGCAAAACGAATCTGCTCCCCTATCTGAATCATCTAGTAGGAGAAAACTTGTCAAATTCTCTGACGACAGCTCATCTAACAGCTATGATCGCCCGCGCAGTCGTTGCTCGCGTCGCAAAGTCCGATCGCGCAGACGACGTCATCGTCATAGTTCAGGTTCTTCATCTGAAAGCTCGTGTGGTGACTCACGTCTCGCTGATTCCTTGAATCGCGGACCATTTTTGCAGCAGATGCAATTTGCAATTGCAAATAAAAAATTTTTTGATGGCGATAAATCAGATATAAAAGCATATTTTGCAGAATTTGAATCGCTTGCCAATACCTATGATATTGACAAAGCTGATTGTTTAAAATTCGCTACTGGATTTCTTGACCCTTATGTTTTGCGTTTATACCGTTCGTTACCTGCTGATATACAACAATCGTATTCAAAAACGAAACAAGCGCTAATAACCGAATTTTGTCCTATGGACACCGGTGCGCTCTTTAATCGTTTTTTGTCACACAAACAGCAGCCTAATGAATCGGTTAAAGCTTATTATCTCTGCTTCGCGAAGAGTTAATTAAATCTGATCCTTACCTTGAAGTTGACTCGCCACATTTCAATAATTTAATGCGACATCAACTAAAACAAGGTTTATTACCACACATTTCGAAAGAGGCATATCATAAAAACCCAGAGCATCATTAACTGAATTTTTGGACAATGCGCTAAGCGCTGAATTTGCTAATAAAGAATTTGAGGATAAAAAGGCAGTAACGCCTTACGTATCGGTGACAGCTGCTCCCGTAGGCAGCATAGTACCTAAAGATACTCCTCGCGCATCTAACCAAACTGATCCAAATCGTTCACGTCATAGAACGTTTCATCACTCATCGAAATACTAATTCTATGGTTCGCAATTGCAGCCAATCGCGTTCTTTTTCGCGTCAAAATCGTTCGCCATTGCGTTCGAATTCGCAAAATAGACATCGATCTCAATCACGATATCGTAATTCTAGTCAACATCGTTCGTCTAACTATGCGAATAATGATAATCGCTTTGAATTAAAGCAATCACGCTCTAATTTTCGGCAAAATCGTAATGATTATTACCAAAATTTGAGTGCTAATTATCAAAATTCGCGTTATGATAATCGTTATAATAATCAAACGCGCCAAAATACACCTTTTGTGCAATTCCCAAATGAACAGCGTGGGACATACTATAATTCTAATTATTGCAGCGATAACAATTTCAATCGCCCATATGTGACATATACTGCAGACAACCAACCCACCATGAATGTGCCCCCACCACAGCCAACCCTTACATCTCCTCATGATGTAAACACGCTTACTGCAAAAGGGCCAGAATCTAGCGCGCGTCCAAATTTATTCGCGTCGCAAGAATTTCTTGAAGAGTACGAACGTCTACAACGTCGTCTTGCAACTTATGAAAAAATCAATCTACCTCCGTCTAAGACTTTAGATCCTAATATTCCTATTGTAAGCCATGCTGGGACAAATTTACCCACCATCCTAGTTAAGGTTCATGGCGTTGACGTACCTGCTCTCATAGATACGGGTTCACAGGTCACCATGATGACCATGTCTGCATTCTTACGTCTTGGTTTTAATTTACCACCTAAACAAGTTTCACAAGTCGTACATGGTGTAGGCGAAATCACTGCAGTAGTTCGTTATCGAGTAAATATGACTTTAACCATCGCGGAACAATCTATTTCTACCTCAGTATCTATAATTGATCACTTGCCGGAAGACATGCTCTTAGGATATGATTTTTGCGAATCCGCACTCATGTGGGTTAATCCTATTGAGCGCTGTGCTTTTATAAACGGCATAAAGATCAATTTACTCTCATCTCATGAAAAATTGCAATTTCGTGCGAAACCCAACGCAACTACCTCTGGTGTTGTGTGTGTGCATGTTTCGTTACCTGAGCCTGTTATTATACAACCTAGGCATGAATTAATTACACCTGGCTATATAAGTCACGGTTCTTGCAATTTTGATTTCGCATTATTCGAACCAAATCCCGATTTTATGGAAAAAACTTCACTTTTTGTTGCTCCATCTATAGTCGATGCTTCACAACCTCTAATACCTGTTCGCGTTTGTAATATCTCCAAAGCGCCAATTCGCATTGACTCTGGTGAAATAATAGGTTCTTTAACCTCTGATGTCGAAGTCGTGTCACATGTTTCATCTTTTGATGATAGGACACCAGAACTTTTTGCATCAATAAATAAAGCTTTAAATGGCTCCGCCGTTGATTCTGGACAACAGCAACAAATTCGTGAACTTTGCTTAAAATACGACTCAATTTTTGCATTAAAAAACGAACCTCTCGGTCGTACCCCCTTGATGAAACATCATATTGACACAGGGGATAATCCACCCGTTGTTGGAAAAACTTATTGTGTTGAACATTCTAGAAGGCAATCCATGCAGAAAATTATAAACGAAATGCTTGCGGATAAAATTATTCGACCTACAACTAGCCCATGGGCAAGTCCATTATTTCTCATTGGAAAAAAGGACGGCTCCCTTAGGCCAGTCATCGATTATCGACGGTTAAATGACGTTACTAAAACGCAAGTTTATCCTCTTCCACAATTAGACAATTATTTTGATACCTTAGGCAGTGCTGCATATTTTAGCACACTAGATTTGAAATCTGGATACTGGCAAATTCCACTCGATAATAAATCTCGCGAAAAAACCGCATTCATATGTCCTGTTGGTCATTACGAATTTGAAGTTTTACCTTTTGGTTTAAAGAATGCGCCCGCAGATTTTCAAAGACTAATGGAGCTTGTGCTCGCAGGTCTAAATTGGAAATCTTGTCTCGTTTACATCGATGACATAATTATTTTTTCACGTACTTTCAAAGAACATTTAAAAGATCTTGAAAATGTTTTTATTGCTCTTAAAAAGGCAAACTTACGTGTAAAACCTGATAAATGCCATCTTGCGCATGCAGAGGTAAAATTTCTTGGCCACAGTATAAGTGCAATGGGCATCGCTCCTGACATGTCCAAAGTAGCAGATTTAATCTCGTTTCCCGTACCAAAAACTGTTAAATCCTTGCAGAAATTCCTTGGCTTAGTCCAATGGTTTAAGAAATTCGTTAAACATCTTGCTAAAATCAATAAACCGTTATTCCATCTTCTTCGTAAAGATGTCGAATTTTGCTGGAAGGCTGAACACCAAACCGCCTTTGAGCTTCTGAAGAAAGCATTTACATCTCCACCTATTTTACAACTACCAAAATTCGATGATGAGCACCAATTTATTTTAACAACTGACGCCAGTAATTATGCGTTAGGTGCTATTTTGACGCAAAAACATTTACCATCCAAAAATCGTTTTATACTTAGCTACGCTAGTCGCGTCGCGTGCTAAATTCTGCCGAATGTAACTATGCTACTTCGGAAAAAGAAGCGTTAGCGGCAGTGATCGGAACGAGGGTACTTTTCGGACCCTCGGCCTCTGGCGAGGCCGAGGCGCCTCAAAATCCTTGCCTCGGCTGAGGCCGAGGCCGAGGCCGAGGGTAATGCCGAGGGTCAAGCTTATATACCTAAACCCATAAATAGTGCTCTTAGAATATTTTGTATGCACATGAGCTAGAGAATAATCGTAATATTGAACACTTTAACGAATGTCATTTTCAATAATAGTAGATTAAATGTGTGAAGGATTTATTGAATAAAGTCAGCAGAATGAAAGCATACTTAATTTAACAAGTTGCCGATGAAGACTTGGAAAAGTTAATAAAATATATGGCTGAACAAGCACTTAAAAACTTTTTTTACTATACATAAATAAGAAAACACTGTCAAAGAAATACGAACAAACGAAATAAGCTAAGTAAAGACAGAAATGTAGCCATTGTTGTGCTCGCTTTAGCAGTAATGCATGTTTAAACACGCTTTTTCAGTCATCCAATTCTGGTGTGGTAGGTAATATGACAGAAACTGCACTGCACTTTCCGATCATAGTTTCCCAAGGTCCAGAGTTGAGGGAAGGGTGAAATGCCAAAATGGGGGACCATAAAATTAAGTAGTGTCTTTGTTTGAGCGAACAAATTTTTGAAGATATTTTATATAAATATATTTTTAAACGAACACGTTTTTACATACTGCCAGTGTGTGACCTGCAACCGGCATGCAGTCCTAAACAGTGTTTTTTTGTGCAAGATACCTTTTTACATAAACAAAAATGGTATCCAAAAGTCTTTGAACATTTTGTACATGCAAATTTTTGTGTACTATTATATATAGGATGGTACAGTAGCGATTTAGTGTGGTAAAACAGGGGTTTTCGACCTTCGGTAACGTATCTTAGCTAATTCCTGGATCTCTGAATATTTGACATTTTTTCCATTCTAAATGCAAATTCTATTATTTTAAAGATATATAGGACAGACAATTACTGATGCGCCAAAAATTTTCGGGAATTTTACACCTTTTTACAGTTTTTGTCTCTCCAAAAATCTTTGTGCATATACAAAGACAGTCCTGAAAGGTCTCTGTACATTATGAAAAATCTTTGCCGAGTACAAAAAACCGTGGTCCTAAATGTGATAATTCGGCCTGGATATAGTTCATAAGATTATTTGGCGCGAAGCGCCGAAATTTTTATGAGCTTTTGATGAAATTTACACATAAAACTTGACTGAGAAAGCTAAAACAACTTGTACCTACTACAAAATCAGAAATATTACAGATATTGTAATATGCCAATTAAATCTTGTAATAAGCACTACTGTGCTTAGAAATCCAATGCAACATCAGGATAAATTAGTCAATTTTATCTTTGAACGGCAAAAAAGTGCAAAGTTATTAAATAGTACTTATTTTGCATAAAATTTTTAAAAACAGTATAAATAGATACAAAAGATATATAAATCTGCATAAAGATGCCTAGATTACACAAAAATTGATTTTGGAGTGTTTATTTCCCCTGCTTCAATCTAAATACAGTATATTAGCGATATTTTGCGCGAAGCGCCGAAGATTTTTTGAAATTTCCTAAAATATTCTGAAAAACGATATAATTAATATCACTTTGTCCAAGAAAGTATTTTAAGATTGTATAAAAATGGCTCAAAAAAATGCGCGAGCCAAAATTGATTTTTGGCAAAACCTGTATTTATTGGCCATTTTTAGGTGCGTTTTTGCGATTTTCGGCCGAAAATTCGTTATCATTTACGCCCTCTCCCATAAAAATGGCCGAAAACCATACGTGTAACAGGAAGGGCTTTGGGGAATTACCACCCACCCAGGGTTGGACGTCCTCCCTAACCCTTCCCTCCAACGTCAGAAAATTTTGACCCATCCTCCTCATTTTTGGCGAAAATTTGCGCTTTGTTGGCTATTTTAGGTGCTTTTGCCATTTTTGACATAGAATTAGAGTCGATAACCCCCCACCCGAAATTTCTAGCCGTTACATGTATGCCGAGGAGCCCCTCCCAAAAATTTTGAGCTATTACATGCATGTTTTATAGTGACAGTTTGTCTATTTACTCTTGCTTACATTCAAAAATACTCTATCACTTCGGGAAATTCTAATAGTTAGCTGCACTTTTGCCATAGTAAAAATTAGGTTCAAAAATATTCAAAAGGTTTTCACCAAAAATCGTCTGACAGTGACTTGAGTCTTGTACCCCGAGAGGGGGGTAATAAACCTCCTCACCCCTCCCTTCGGGAATGTGTGTCTCCGAACCATGTAGCAAGCATGAGAATTAAAACTTAGTCATCACATGAATAATAAATTGGCACTTTGCTGTATGTAACTTTGTGTAACTGGGTACGCGACTGAAATCACAAGAAAAGTCTATAGGTGAAAAATAGCCTTTGTACTGCAGATGCATTCTAAATAGTTAATATTCAACGGACATATTAAACTTATTCAAATTTGATTTTAACCCTCGGCGCCTTGGCACTTTTCAGCCTCGCCCTCGGCGCCGAGGCCGAGGCTCCAAAAAACGCCGAGGCTTGCCGAGGCCGAGGCCGAGGCCGAGGCCTCGGTCCGATCACTGGTTAGCGGTAGTGTGGGCCATCAAGCATTATCGACATTATCTTTACAGTAAAAAATTTATTGTCGAAACTGATCATCAAGTGTTAACCTGGCTAGTAAATGTTAAAGACCCATTGAGTCAATTACGCCATTGGGGTCTCAAATTACAGGAATACGAATATGATATTGTTTACGTTCCTGGTGCATATAACTGCGCATATGATCTTCTTTCACGACATCCTAAATATGATAATGCAGAGCGAAAATATAAGATCGAGCGCAAAAACGTCGTTAACATCGCGAATTTAGAATCTGAAGATTCTGAGTCAGATGATGAATTGGTTCCACCGGACCGATCGCGCGATAATGCGCCTACTGCACCAATTAATCATCCAAATGCGCAAAATAATAATCCTACTGCGCAAACCGATCCTACTAATTCTAAACCACCTACATTTCGTGAACGCCTGTTACTTACCGATGCTGAAAAAGCTGAAATGCTAACACCTGCGCATTTACTCGCTGAGCAACGTGCAGATGACGAATTGCATAAAATTTGCATCGCATTGAATGACTTAACAACGAAAAAATATCGTGACGAATTTTTTCTCGTAAACAATGTACTTTTTTGTTGTTTCCAACCTAAGCGTTCACCAACTGTCGTTCATCAAATAGTCATACCCAAATCTTTGCGTCGCTTCATATTAACAGAATTTCATGACTCTATTTTCGGAGCTCATTTTTCATTGCGCAAAATCTTGCCCGCCATACAAATGCGTTATTGGTGGCCGCGCATGGAAAATGATGTGATCGCGTGGTGTAGGAATTGTGATGTGTGCTTACAAAGTAAGGTCGCATTAAATTCCACATCCGTTCCGTTGCAACCAATCAAAGTATCCACGCCCTTTGAACTCATTGCGTGCGATTGTTTGCATATGCCGCGATCCCCTCCGGAAATGACCAAATTGTAGTTTTTATGGATTATTTTACAAAATACGTGGAAGCTTTTGCTGTTTCTGACATAAAAGCAACAACTATTGCAAATTTATTGCTAAGAGAAATTATACCATGTTATGGAGTTCCCAAGAAATTTTTGACAGATCAGGGGTCAAATTTTACATCTACCCTAATTTAGGAAGTTTGTAAACTATTAAACGTTCAAAAAATATTTACAACCCCATATCACCCCCAGTGTGATGGGTTGGTGGAACGTTATAATCGCACATTGATTGATGGTTTGTCTAAGCTGAGTGCGCGATCCCAGTATGATTGGGAACAATTTTTACGCTTCACATTATTTGCATACCGCTGCGACTCCACAATCATCAACTAATATATCTCCTTTCAAAATGCTTTATGGTCGCGAACCAGCATTTCCACTTGACACTTTACTCATAAATGACTTCACAATAAATCCGAATTTACCATCTGTTGCGGAAAAATATGTCATTGATTTGAAGCTGACTTTGCAAGATCTGCATGAAATCGCGTCTCAAAACTTAACTTAAGTGCGTAAGCAGCAAAAATCGCAATATGACAAGTCCGTAACTCACACAAATTTTAATCTCTCGGATATAGTCTACCTCAATAATACCTCAGTCATTCAACCTGAAATCGGTAAACTATCACCCAAGCGTGTTGGTCCATACCGAATTATTGACTTACCTACGCCTGAAACTGCGAAAATTGCATATGTCTATAACCCTCTCATCATTCATCACGTTCACAGGAATAGACTTCTGCCTGAGCCTAAACTTCCTTATTCTGATTTGATTGTGGAAAAACACACGTACGTCCCTGGCAATTTTGTGTTGGTAAAATTACCACATCGCCCTCTTGCCCCGGCAGTAGTCATAAGTTTTGAGGATTTACCGGGCAGGGAACAAAAGCTAAGGACTGCGCGCCTATACGTTTATTAAATGGCTCTAAAACAGCACATGCCGTACCATTATCTAATGTTTTTCCTTTTGCAGACCCATGGCTGCACAAGGTACCCCAAGCAAGGAGGCATTGCTGGAGGCAGCTGGTCGCTGATGCAAATTTGAGGGGCGTGATCCCGCGTCCCTAGATGAATTTCGTTCGGCTTTGACTAATATGGCTTTAGAGCGAGGCTTGGTTATACCAGACCCGCTGCCGCAAAATGACGATAATCGCGTTGGCGGTTTAGAGTCACTTACCGCAAAATGGATAAAACACAAAGCAACACATAAAATCGCAAATCATAGAAAGCGTATTAACGACCAACAACTCTGGTGGGAGAATAGGCTTGGTAGATTTCCTTTGGTAACCCCTCGCGTACCAAAGAACAGACTTCTACCCACCGTTATAATCTCCAATGACCAGAAGTTGTTTGGCGCCATTTTGGCGTTAATTCAGCCATCGAATATGACAA
Organism: Mermis nigrescens; assembly: GCA_036768485.1. Taxonomy (NCBI): domain Eukaryota; kingdom Metazoa; phylum Nematoda; class Enoplea; order Mermithida; family Mermithidae; genus Mermis; species Mermis nigrescens. The sequence goes on along the minus strand of JAVLUZ010000608.1, from coordinate 194,327 downwards.
ATGGCACTTTATTTTTAGGTTACAACTCTGAATTTGTTAATGACAGGAAAGGCAGGCATTATAAGACCTGGGACTTGCGTTTTCAGCAACTATGTCCCACTTACCAGGACCTCCATGGCCCATTCATACGCTACGTCCAAGTTGCGAGCGCGAACGGCCACGTGTTCTGTTGGGACCTGGCGAAGTTCCCGCAACCTCCGTTCGGGCTTCACCAGTTGCTCGAAACGCGTTTACCTAACGTGTATATGGTTTGTTATGACCCGACGCAAGATCAACTTGCATATTTCAATGTTTACCGGCCAACTTTTGAGGAAATTTTGGCTATTTCGGATGCAGAAATTCGCAATAAACTGCACTGGAAAGACCCGTTCATTGCGAATTTCATTGATATTCAGCCATTGGCGAGAGCGTTTACTCGTCGGTTACGCATTAAAGCGCAGTCACACTCGTTAAAGCGCTTGGCCGAATTCTTTTTTGACATGTATATTGATCCGAACGCGCCTGATAATTTCGGACAGGCGTGGAGCTTACCCTTAACTCGGGGCATGCAGCATTATTTAGCGATGGACGCCCTCATAACTATCGATGTTTTTATATTGATAGAAGGGTGCACGCAAGATAATCGCATTACTGACGATAGAAAGCCTATGTCGGTTTCATTTGTAGGCGATGAATTGTACATTAGGGCTAGCGGCCCGAAAGCCAGAGTGCGTATACCGTTGTCAACTAGTAAGCCACCACAAGGACAGTCGACCAGCACAGCTGCTGACACTGAAGTTGATTCGAATGGCAAAGAGTTATTCAGAGTTGAGGACTTTTATGCCCAAGCTCCGCAACTGCCAGCAGCTATAGCTGCAGCCACCACCATTGCCTCAGTAATGGAAGCGTTGGCTCACGCTAATGTGTTTGACAATCCTGACTTACAAGTGCAGGGTTCGCAGGCCGTTGCCGACACAGTTTCGGGCCCGGTCAATGCGCCTGACACGGAACCTTAGTCAAAACCAACTAGTTCGAGTACACCAGCCTCTGTATTTTCTTCGCAAACCAACATTCCCTACGATTTGCCTATGGTTGATGTAGAACCATCGATCTCCACTGAGGATGACGATTTATCCCCCAAACGCTTAGTGATGGCGTTATCTGACGCCGAGGCGGAAAAGACAAGCTAACTTGTCACCACCGCGTACAACACGCGTGGCATTGGCCAGAAAAGGGGCTGTTACCATTTCGCAACCGATTGTCTCACAATCGCTTGCGGCGGATCAACAAGCACCCTCGGGTATCAGTTCGCTCGGACCTTTACCGACTCCTCAGCCGGATGGGGCAGAGCGTCAAGCTGACTCTGATGTCATCATGACTGAGATTATCGGTTTTCCGCCGCAATCACAATGTACACTAGCTGCACACAAAGTACCTCAAGTAGCGTTCTACATGCAAGTCGCGTCTCAGTCCGTGTCACAAGGTATGTTGGCACCTGATACTCGTTTTACGGCTTCTATGGCCATGACGGGTGTGTCTAGTACCGTGGCGAATATTCAACCACAGGTTACTCAAAGTCAAGCATCAAATATGGAAGTCGCAATACCTGCGCACATTCAAGCTATTCACGAACATATGTCCGCGAATGAAAGCGCTAGAGTGCAAAATTGCTCACGCTACGTACAGCACTTTTTCACCATGATGGAAAATATGACGTGTGAACCACCATGCATTATCGTGCCAGTCGTCTTGCACGAGTTACGTTCCTATCTGGGTGAGGTCAAAGGAACGCGTCTGTACGATCAGCTGGTTGAAGCTGCTCAAGTGTACTTTGACCGAGTGTATGCAATACATCTGCAGCACACGGCTACGACTGACTCACCCTCATGTCCATTAGTGTGGTCTACAATCGCACAGCCTTTGGCTGATGCCGATCGTGAGCCCGCACCTCGATTTATTAGCAAAATGAGCATCTTTAATCGATTGTTTTACCCAGACCAATACTTTGTATGCATACGGTTCTTTATCACAACCGGAATGATGTTGTACGAGGTTCCGCTCGAGTATTTGGTCGTACACCCACACCTTGATGCACCAAGCGAGGTGATCGATGGCGTTATACATCAGGTTCATCCGGAATTCTATCCGCACAGAATGTCTCCAGCGCCAGATCATCTCGCACCGATCTTAATATTGACACGTCAAATGGTCGATATTTTCGATACTTTCCGTGAATTTCAATCATTATATGATTCGGAGTATCGACACATGACAATCTTCTCTTCAATAGACATCATGCGCGCTACAGCGCTTTTGGAATTTTTGGATAGGAAGTTCCACTTCTTTGCGTACGCCTACGGCAATGCCACAATAGGTTGGCGCATGGTTGAGCAGCTGCGTCGCATGTTGCGCGTAGCTTTCCTTGGTGAATCTTATACACCTTCGCCAAGTGCAGCTTTCCCGGAATTCCCAGAGTTGATGGCACGAATCGAAAGCCCACATGTTTTGCATAACATGATTCGGCAAATTCGGTTAGCAACCGACCCGCCACTCGAAGTGCCAGTTCAATTCGATCGTTTCCGAGGTCAACAAAAATCTGTATTTTTCCTCAAACATCGCATTCAAGGCGAATTAGAGAAAATTCGCAGAGAAAGGCGGCAGGCATCCTCACAGGACCCGAGCGGATCCGCAGCGAGCCTTGATATGCCCAAAGTCGATCTTTCTTTGGAGGCACAAATTGAAATGCGTAGAACACGCATGACGATCGAGCAATGCGATTGTGAGAATTTGGCGACGGAAATGCCACAGCGCGTTTAGGCCAAAAAGGATCAAGGTGGCAAGAACCGCAGTCATCCCAGCAACGCTATGCGCAAATGCATCACCGTTCACAATCACAAGCACAACAGCAGACACAAGTAAAACCACGTATACAGCAATACACACGACCGCAGACCCAACCGCGGCAACAGCAGCAATTAACGGAATTGCGTGAGCGTTCTGAGGCATATTCACAGGCCGATGCTGGTCATCTGTCACGCTCGCGACAGCAGCAGCCTTATGAATATCGCCGTCCGCCACAGTCGAACCATGGAAGTCATCGGGGCTGGTCACAATCCTGTCAACGTTAGCAATGGGACCAGTCGTATCGCTCACTGTTGGAACAAAGTCAACCAGCCACCGGGGGCTATCAGCCACAACCTTGACCCGGTCCACTTTTGCCCAAACCGTGGCCTGTTACTCAACAACAACAGCGTCCACGCGAACCTTCTCGCGAATGAACTTACGGTTTTACGCCGGAGCAATTATTCACTCCGACGCCACCCATACCGCGTCGTTACGCGGACGATTATGAGGACAATGACAATTTTGAGGACGATGATTGACAAATCGACGCTTACGCCAGCATATGTACGGGCATAGGCAATCGCCATATCAGTATTGTGAGCGTTCGAATACGCGTCGCGAACACACATGGGCGTGGGGGGATCTGGGGGGTCTGGACCCCCCAGAAACCAAAAGACCCCCCCAGAAATCAAAAGACCCCCCAGAAATCAATTTTTGAAATTTTTTTCGTTTTTTTTGCAATTTTTTGATGCCAATGGATAGTGCTTGATGAGAAACGTCGAAAAATGATGTTTTTATCGCCATATCACCGTTTTTAAGGCCATTTTTTGACCTTCAAAAAATCGTGGACCCCCCAGAATTTTCTTGCTGCCCACGTATGGTCGCGAACCCGAATCGGATCAAGAATATTTTCAACGGCAACGACGTCGCGGAAAATCGTATGGCTCGAAGGCCAATTACCGCGATCGATATTAATTTACAAGTTCGACGTACAGAACTTTTTGGAACTCTGCGACGGCGTCGAATTCGACCAGCAGTTTTTCGTCCATTTTTTTCGTTTTTCGTCCTGATGTGGATTCCAGGACTTTGTGTATTGTTTATTTCATGTGTATTTTTTCTCTTGTCATTTTTCTCTTGCTGTAAATTTTTTCTTTGATGGTGCTTGTATTTTTCCCAGTTATCTCGCATAATTTGCCATTTTTTCTCCTTTTTTTATCGTTACCTCTTGTTTTAACTCGTCAGTGTCTTTAATTTTTGCTCAGCATAATTTTGCCTTATCATTCCGTATTTTAATTTGTCTTTTGCTCAATTAGCGGTGTTACTATTATGGTATCTTAACTCTCTAACGGACAAGGGGTTAATTTACACCCAATCTACAAATTTTTTCATTTCAAAATTTTTCTCATTACCCGGGGACTGAAAGAGGCTAATGGGACAGCGGATGAACTGTCCAAGACCGGAGTTCATCATTACTCGGGCAACAATATAGTTATCCCTAGCGCCATTGAGAGTGTTGCTCGAGAGTTTTTCCTGAGTGCGAATGAGGTCATGCGTTGACCGTTACCGGTTATCGATATTTGTTATTTTTTCGTTCTTTTTATTTTCGTTTTTCACGTTCGCTCAGGATAAGGCATTGTGGACGCCAGAGTAGAGGCGTTGCGAGCGCCAGAGAGCCGAGTTGTAGAGCGTCGCCGACGCTAGTGGTGTTGTTTGTACCCCGAAAAATTCTCCACTACGTGTCAAATTTTTTTCTATACGTGGGGGAGTGTAACTGCGAGAGTTACACGTGTAGGCGAACTTGCCTCAGCAGTTCGCGATAGCCATAACATAGCCAATACTAGTAGCTATCGATGATAGTGCACTGTGGGCTATGCCTTCGGTCTTCCCATTATTTCCCCAAATTTTCAATAATAAAAAACATTTAGATAATTGTCCGGTAGCATAGAGTTAAGTGTATGATAATAGTAATTGTTTCATGCATACCGCTTGTGTAATCGATAACATTTGATCTGAGATAAAAGCTTATCAGTATTACGTTAAATTGATCTTTGTTTAATTTACTGTAATGATCCTTGAGGCCAGTGTACTTAACGTTGTAGTGTAGTCTGGCGTTTTGCTTTTTCGTTAGCCAGTCGTACGTTGATATAGTCCGTACGTTTTCGTTTTCATTTTGCTTGTTGTCCGGCTTCAGGCCGTGAATTCTTCGTTGAATTAAAATAGAGAAAACCTAACCAGTGGTTCCTGGTTATACCGAGGGTTAGGTCGGGCATCTACTCGTCAAGGACTTCTTCCCATCTTAGTGGACTGATAGGTAAATTTCGTATGATTGTTTATTTTATTTGGAAGTCATACTTTATCTCTCAAGCCAAAAATTGATCAAAATTATTATTTAATCTTTAAGGATGATTGATCAGCATAGAGCTCGTTGTTGTTGTGTTCATAGTTCAGCGTGCTACACATATTAGGAACCAAAAACATTTCGAATCAGGCACTGATTGAAAATAAGCTAAATAAACAACTTGAGCTTGAGATAGGTCAACTGACCTCCGCGGCAAATTCCGAGACTAGGTAAGTAGCCTTAGGTCTTAGGGCGTAGCTGCTGAGATCACCCGACATAGAAGCAGCCAGCAATATTAGGGCTGAGGGGGTCGAAGCCGTAAGGTCTTTAAGGGTCCAAAGATCGAAAGCCATTCAGAGCCGCGCGATCGGGGCCAGCACTAAGCACAGACTTAAGTACCTACATACCTAGGTAAATCTCGAAGGTAATGCTAGCCTGGCCCGTATCGCTCTTGTAGATACAGGGCAGCTACATTTACACACACACTTAACTTTTCTGGAAAACATTTACTGAAAAGGCTCTAAAGGAAACAGACTATAAGTTTTCTAGTAGCATGGACTGAAATTAGCAGTGGTTTTTATTTATTTACCTATTTATTCTTATATCAGGTGCTCTAACGATTTTTCAAACGTTACCTTTAATAGGCAAGGACAACGATGTCACTTCACAAGACACGGATATGTCAAATAGGTTTACTTACAGCATCGATCAACAATTTACATTTGCTCAACAAGCAGTCGAATGCGATTCGTTCGCTTTAAAACGAATCGTCTAATTCAATTAATGATCGCACGCATAATTTCGAAGTTAAACGAAATAGCGTCGGATGAATTTCAAGTATCGAATAGGACTCGGAATAATGAACGATAGGCACGCGTCTTCCACGTAGAAGAAATGTTAGAACTTCACAACTGGTGCAAAGAAGTATTTTCACTTTAATGTATGTACAAAAAAGTCCAAAAAGAGCCAGAATAACTTATTTTTTGGAAAAAAATCAAAAATGAGAATGCTTCAATGAGCCAGAACAATGCGAAAATTGAAAGTGACGCTGAAGGATCAGCTTTTTACGTTCAAGATCTATAACGATATAAGAAAAAAATCAAATAAACCAGACTCGAAAAATATGTAGCTGGTCAAGGCTGAGCAAACTTTGGGGCGCCTGTAGATAACGAATTGAAAATTAAGTTACTTTCTAAGGGCGAAGCGGAGTTTTTAATACTTTATAGCTTTTATTGAAAAACCTTCCAACACAAGGGGCTTTCCGTCTACATTGTGCAAAGCTTAGCTATAAAAGGGCTGCTCTCAGCCTAGGCTTAGCTAAAAAATTCGTTTATGGAATTATTTTTTGAGCTAGATGCCAAATTTTGAGGTGATAACGAGACATTATACGCTAATGGTTTTTACTAATTCAAAATATATCGCAGTATCATAGTCATGGGTAGCGACCATACGTGGGCAGCAAGAAAATTCTGGGGGGGTGCAAGATTTTTTGAAGGTCAAAAAAAATGGCCTTAATAATGGTGGTTAGGGCGATAAAAACACCATTTTTCAACGTTTCTCATCAAGCACTATCCATTGGCTTCAAAAAATTGCGAAAAAACCGAAAAAAATTTTCAAAAATTGAATCCTGGGGGTATTTCGGTTTCTGGGGGGGGGGGTGCATACCTCCCAAACCCCCCACGCCCAGGTGTGGTAGCGACCAAATTCCCGAGGTTCAAAAAATCTAAAGATCCACAAATTCATGAAAAATTGCAGTCAAGAACAAGAAATACCATTTTCCAAAGTTTCTCATCAAACACTCACATGAAAAATTGAGATAAAACGAAAAAAGTTCTGAGAATTCAATTCTAAGGGTAATTTGAATGGATTTGTCGTCAAAGAGGGAGAAAATAGTCTTCAGTTCACAAAGAGATGTCCCTTGGATATTACGAAGCCAGTATCGACTGTGCCACAGGCATGCACACACGAAATGTTAGAAAAAAAGTGTCACGTGACTAAGGTTGTTTATCGTTACAATGTTAGTTGCTGGATAATGAAGCGTTCTTCTTGAAACTTTGGTGAAATACGTTTCACAGTGAAAGTATGTTTTGATTTTTCCCGTCATGCGAAAAATTGAAAATAACGTTAATTTCGATTTTTCACCTTAACATTAATGCCAGTGGATTTTAAAGTGCATTTTTAGCTTTAGCACAAAATCCTCAAACAGAATGTGTAAAGAATACAAAAATTTATGAAGAATGCTATGCTTAAAAATTAACGATAATTAAATAACGTTAACGTTTAACAACGCTACACGTGACACTCAACTACAGCCAACCATCATGAGCACGTAAAAGAATAGCAAAGCGACAAAACTCAAAAGAATAAGCAAATTCGGATCGATTAAGCATGTTTCTATCTACGAGTATACAGTTTAAACATACAATTCCTTGCAAGAGCCAAAATTATTTTCACGTGCTAAGCTCAAATACAGACGTTTGATTAGCATTTATTTATCTGTTTTTTATTTATTATAGATTCCATGACATATTAATCATTTACTCGTTTTTAAATTTTCTTCGGAATCGACATTGAGCCCGGAGCAAAACGCCAAAATCTAGGCAAATTTTTCAGGAAAAAGAAGTAAGGCAAAAATTTAAAAGTCGAGTTCGAAAAAAGACGATTAAACAGCTAATCTGGCTTGCGCAAAATGTAAATTTATTCAACAACGCGGCGCAAAATTATCAAATTTTTCCGAAAAATCCGAATAAAAGATACGGAATATTAATAAACACTTTTTACACGCTGTACAAAAAAAAACGAAATCCTGGGCGGGTGCTATAGAGCGAACCAGTATAACACAGTTCGACGTGCTATATATAAAACACACGCCCTTGTCTAGGAAAAGGGAAAAAGAAGTCGAACAAAATCACATTTCTTATTGGAGGAGGATTAAGATCATATACACGGGCAGTAACCTAATTCAACGCGAGGTTCGATAGGCCAATTAGCCAAAAGACAGCAACGAAAATTTAATCCAGGGGTTTCCCGATCTTTAAAGGTATTTCAGATTCTGGGGGTCCAGATCAGATGTGGGCGTGGGCAGGAAAGGGGGTTTAGGGTCTACAAGCCCAAGTGAAAAAAATGGGCAATTTTATTGGGAAAATGAGGCAAAATAAGGTCAAAAATCGACGGAAATTGAAGATTTTCGCCAAAATCACTTCAAATTGACCAGAACCTAAATAACGTCGCTTTATGCTATTTTGGCGCTTTTATAAATTTTTGAGGTCATTTCGGCCCAAAAAAGCTAATCTTTAACCCCCCCAGACCGGCTCAGCCCAGCCCCAGATCGGCCATTCTGTGCCCCTATAGTCCAGACCGACCCCGAGTCAGCATCGTCCAAAACGTCAAAAAACAGTGTTTCCGACGTACACTGCCATCGTTTTTTAGACCAAAGACTGTGAAAAATTTTATTTTGGGGTGTCCTTTTGAATTCAGGGGTTCAGCCAAACCCCGAGACCATGTATGCATACAAGACAGTAGTATCCATCCAGCCAAGCTTAGATTGTTCATTTACCAATTTTTTACCGGAGAAGTGTTTTCAAGTAAGTCATTTCGAAATTTCCCATTGATGACACAAAATAGAAGGTAATTTACCCCATCCTCTTGAAACGGCCAATAACTCCCATTCAGAATTTGAACCGTCACAAGAAGCATTTAAAATAGCACCACCCTTAGTAGTAAATAATTACGGCTTATCGTTTGTTGCTAATCTAACGAAAAATCTAACCAGCAAATAAAAAATAGGATCAAAGTTGATTAAGAATCGTAAAAATAGCCGAATTCGATCAAATTATATTTTTAAATATTTGTTTTTATTTTTGTATAAAAATATTATTTTTTATTTTATTTTAAAGTCATTTCAGTGGAAATGTAATCGGCAGAGGGAAGATTTCTTCGACAAAGAAGAGAGAAAAATCGAGCAAAACGTAACAAATTAACTAAATAAAACAATTGGTGAATAATTTCTAACGAATAACTAAACTATAATAGAAAAGGCGGAAAAAAATCGATATTATTGATCGATTAACGTTCAATAACCGGTCGGTCATGCGTTCTTAGAAAAAAGGGTCGCAATCGTTTACATTTACATCGAACACAGTATACGATTAAATACCAAAAAAATTAAACAAAACCACAATATAATAAGACGATGGCGCGAAATTTGGGAGCTGGCAATCAGCCAAATGGGAAAAAGTTAAATACGGGAGTCGAGTTGGAGCGATTAAATCAACGACTATATTCTAGAAAACGGGTGAGTTCCTGGAAGTAGTTTGCCTTATTATAAGGCTAACTACTCCTAGAAATTGAAAAGAATTAAAGTATCAAAGTATCAAAAACTTTAAAGACGAAAAATTAAAAAAACTTAATTATGCGGTCTTAGGGGTAAAATTTTTCTTGCCTTTGATAGCTTAAAAACGGCGGATATGCGTCAAAAACATCATTTTTGGCGTTGTCTGACAACCATACCTAGGCGTGGGGGTATGCACCCCCCCGAGAAACCAAAATACCCCCATAATTCAATTTTTTGATTTTTTTTGTTTTTTTCGCAATTTTTTGATGCCAATGGATAGTGTTCGATGAGAAACGTTAAAAAAATGGTGTTTTTCGCCATACAGCCATTTTTAAGGCTATTTTTTGACCTTTAAAAAATATAGCAACCCGCAGAATTTTGATGCCGCCCACCTACATATGCTGCCAACTCTCTATCTTTCTGGAACGTAAAAATAAAGGTTCGAGAAAAAATTTAAAAATTGAAGTAAATTCAACCATTTATAGCCAAAAAATGAGTTTATGTAGCGAGGCACCGAAAATATGACATTTCTGAGCAACCGCATTCACAAAATACTTTACACTGACCCAAAATATACTAATCAGCGACGCCCTTAGATTTATTACTTATTACTGTCGAAACGAAAACGAAATGTGCTGCGCCTCTTCACTTTTTTGTCTGACTTGAGCAATCACCGTGCGAGATGCGGTAGCAAGATGCGAGCCTAAAATTGAAATTTGAAGAGAGAAAGGATAATAAGGATACAAAATATTAAAAATAGTAAAAAGTAACTAATTGAATAATTAATAATGTCGATAGCCATACAAGCACAGCATGGGAATTCTGGGGGGTGAAAACCTAAAGTGCTTTTTTGAGCCCAAAAATGGCCGGTACGCGTTAAAAAACATCGTTTTTTGGCGTTTCTGCCGACAATCTATCCTTCTAGAGCATAAAATCATGAAAAAAATTTCGAAAAAAGTCGAATAAATTGACCAATATATCGCTCAAAACATGAATATCTGGCGCGAAGCGCCGAAAATTTGGCGATTTTGAGCAAATAGATAGCCAAAAACCATTAAAAAGACACTTTTTCTACCAATTTTCAGGTAAGTTTAGGAAACTTTTGAAAAATCGCCAATTCTGGGGGGGTGAAAAATTTTTTGTGGGGGTGAAAAATGATTCTGCGGGGGGTGAAAACCGCCCCCACCCCCAAGATCATGTATGTCGGTAGCACTGAAAAGAAATAATTACAGAATTAAATTAAAAAAAATTAAATGAAAAACGCCATAAAACAATACGTAGCGGTGTAAAGTGAAAAATCCAATGAATTTAATGTAAAACGCTGAATCGCCGTTAAATTTTAATTACTTCTTATCCGTAAAGTAATTTGAACGAGATGGTTTTTAGCAAAAATTGAAATTCTCGCAGAAAAAGGGACAATAGTGATACAAAAGGCATAGAAATAAATAATTGATTGAAAAAATTAATAACGCCGGTAACACGAAACAAATAATTAAAGAATTGAATTGAAATAAATAATAATCAAATGAAAAGCGCCATTTATAATTATGTAAACTAAAGCGGAACGTAGTGGTGTAAAGTAAAAAATCGAAAAAATATAATATAAAACGCTGACTCACCGTTAAATTATAATTACCTCTTATTCGTAAAATAATTTGAATACGATAGCTTTAAGAAAAAACACTGAAATGCGTACAAAAAAGGACAATAGGAATACAAAAGGCACAGTAATAATCAATTTCACAATAAAAATTACCATTGAAAAGAAATAAATAAATAATTAAATTTAAATATAAAAAATAATTAAAGAAAAGTGGAATCTCTAAAAGTCTTAACTATGACAAAACGAACAGCGTAAAGTTAAAAAATCAGTGTAAACTGAAACAAAACGGAGCGGTGTAAAGTAAAAAAATCAGAGAAAACTAAACCGAAACGGAGGGGTAAAGTGAAAAATCAATATTGTAAACGAAAACAAAACGGAGCCGTGTAAAGTTAACCAGTGTTAACTAAAACAAAGCGGAGCGGCGTAAAGTTAAACATCGAGCGAACATACTGTAAAGCGCTCACTCACCGTGAAACTATAATTGCTTCTTATCCGTATCCGCAGAATTTTCCGGCGATGACGTCACGGGGGCGGATGAATTTTTTGCTGCCGTCGGCGGATTAGCCGGTCGGGCGAATTTTTCTAACGCTATTTTAACGCCGGCGGCGTTTTGAGCACGGCCGACGTCGCCGGTCGCCGACTGCTGTTTTAAACGTGCATGGTTTACAAAATATATTAATCCCAAAGATAATATGTATTTAAAAAAATTAAAAAAAAATTTTTCGAAAAAATAAAAAGTGAAATAAACAAATTGAATAACAAACATAAAAATTTTAAATGAAAAAATAGAAAACTGTTTTCACGCAAGGATTTTACACTCAAAAAAATAAAGATGTGTCACATGCCAACGCCTAGCTACTCACTTACAATGTGATATCCTAAACGAGCAGAGTAAGCTCTAGAATAAATAGTAGGCAGGTATTTTAGGTGCAATGATAAAAAAAATAAAAAATAATATAAAACCAATTTTTCAGATTTTGACTCGTATATCCTGTTTAAATTACCAACCCTCTACCAAACTTTACAACCTCAGCCGAGCTAAACTCACTTTATCGACGAAACCTATACTCAAATCACGATTAACCTAGAAATCAGGAAACAGCAAAATAAACCTTCTGCAATTTTAGGTGTCAATAAAACATGGTCCCGTTGGAGCTGCCAAGGATGAAGTTTACACAAGCGTTTCACGTTAAAATTGAAAATTTTCGAACAATGTACTTAATGAGTCGGTCAAAAAATTCTTAGTAGCGGTACTCTAATCTAGATTTAGATAAGTTCTGATTTCCTATCATGTAACATCGTATGCTAACAATACATGACCTTGCGGAAATTTTCACCCACCCCCTCCACACCTGGGCGTGAGGGGGGGGTTTTGGGGAGTAAGCATCCCCCGAGAAACCAAAATACCCCCCCCCAGAAATCGAAATACCCCCTCCCCAGAATTCAATTTTTGGAATTTTTTTCGTTTTTTTCGCAATTTTTTGATGCCAATGGATAGTGCTTGATGAGAAACGTCGAAAAATGGTGTTTTTACGCCATCCACTATTTTTAAGGTCATTTTTTGACCTTTCAAAAATCTCGCACCCCCAGAATTTTCTTACTGCCCACGTATGCCCCCTCCCCCCGAAAAGGTTTTCTACCCTAGAAAAAATTTTTTCACCACTCCTCCCCCCGCAATGCGCAATTTTCCAAAAATTTAGCAGAAAAGGTGCTGTTTCACGCGTACGCCATTTACATACGTATTTTCTGACTATATATATGCCAGTGCATACATATTTTGTTCAATTTCTTCCAATTTTTTGATATTTTTTCGAAATTTTATTTTCTTTCTAGACAGACAGAACATAGAAACGTAAAAAAAATTATATTTCTCACGCATATACACCGTTTTAAACCAAAAAAGGTCTTCAAAAATTCTCCGGTTTCACCCCCTCTTCCCACGCTGTGCATGACTGGCACAAGCGGATTTATAGGTCGTCGAGAGATATTTCGGCGCAATGAAGAATAGATGTGTTTTGATGATTTCGTCCATTTTTATCACGATTTTTCAAATTTTCCAACGACATTTACCGACTCTCTTGGCGTTGTAAAAAAACTGAAAATTTACGTCAGAAGAATAGTTTTTGAAAAGAACAAAAATATTATTGCTCATACAATTATTTTCGAGTGTTTTTTGGTGATTTGTGTCGATTTCTGCACTAATTTAGCGAGTTTTTTATGGAAAAAATTAGGAGAATTTCGAATTTTTTTTACTCTTTTCGCATCAGAAATAATTCTGCCTATCGAAAGACGGCAAAAAACCGGTACTTTGAGCACAATATTCGAATTCTTGAACAACATTTGACATTATTAGGAAAATTTCGGATTTCCGCCCCTTTGTCAGAAAATCCTAAATCCGCCACTGATGACCACACGTGGGCGTGGGGGGAGGGGGGGTTTGGGGGGTATGCAGCCCCCAGCAGTTAAAATACCCCCCAAGAATCAAAATACCCATAAGAATTCAAATTTTGAAATTTTTTGTTGCTTTTTTAGCGATTTTTTGATGCCATTGGATAGTGCGCGATGAGAAACGTCGAAAAATGGTGTTTTTTCGCCATACGACCACTTTTAAGACCATTTTTTGACATTTGAAAATTTTTTCACCCCCCAGAATTTCGATGCTGCCTACCTATGCTGATGACTGATCATAAACCCCGCCTAATTTACACACACCATCTTAGCAATTTTAAATTTAACGGGAGCTTCCGCACACTCGATAACGCAGTTCATTTTGAAAAACCTAATTTGACTGCAACACCGAATCCGCATCAATCAAATAAACATTCTTTCAAAGTCTATAATACGGCATCTAGCAACATGCAGTGGGGAAGTCAAAAATAAAATTTATTGAATAATACGCCATTATTGCGACTTTTTCGCTTAAACCGCTAAGCGGTCGAAAAATGAGCGTTGCGTTTTACGTACGGAAGACGATAAACAGGGTTTGAAGTGCAATAACAATAAAAGGACAAAGGCACACATTGGCCGAGAGGGGGGGGGGGGTGTGGGGAGAGGGGGAGGTCTGGACCATAGGTGGGCGTAACCGAAGTTCCGGGGGTACAAGATTTTTTCAAAGGTCAAAAAATAGTGGCCTTAAAAATGGTGGTTTAACGAAAAAATACTATTTTTCAACGTTTCTCATCGAGCACTATCCATTGGCATCAACAAGTTGCGAAAAAACGAAAAAATTTCAAAAATTGAATTCTAGGGGTATTTTAGTTTCTGTGAGGGTGCATACCATACATGATCTTGGGGGAAGGGGTTTCACCCCCCGCAGAATCATTTTTCATCCCCCCCCCCCAAAAAAATTTTTCACCCCCTCCAGAATTGGCGATTTTTCAAAAGTTTCCTAAACTTACCTGAAAATTGGTAGAAAAAGTGTCTTTTTAAGGGTTTTTGGCTATCTATTTGCTGAAAACCGCCTAATTTTCGGCGCTTCGCGCCATATATTCATGTTTTAAGCGATATATTGGTCAATTTATTCGACTTTTTTCGAAATTTTTTTCATGATTTCATGCTCTGGAAGGATAGAGTATCGTCAGAAACGCCAAAAAAAACGATGCTTTTTAACGCGTACCGGCCATTTTTGGGCCCAAAAAAGGCACTTTAGGTTTTCACCCCCCAGAATTCCCATATTGTGCATGTATGGCGCATACCCCCTTAAAACCCCACGCCCAGGTATGGTCTGGACCACACGTGGGCATGGGGGTATGCAACCCCAGAAGGCCAATAATCCCCTATTTTTTGTTTTTTTTTCGCAATTTTTTGATGTTAATGGATGGTGCTCGATGAATATTGTTGAAAACGGGTTTTTTTCGCAATTCCACCATTTTTAAGATCATTTTTTGACCTTCGAAAAATCTTGCACCCAACAGAATTTCAGTGCTGCCCACCTATGGCTCCAACACGTGTATGGGTAAGGTCAAAAAATAGTTTTAAAAATGGCTGTTTTAATTCAAAATTTCAATTTAGTGCTGATCTACATATGCATAAAATCTAATTTGACCCGTCACAATGTCGTTATAAAAAACAATTCATCATCCAGACATGGTAAGCATACGTATTCTGGTGATGGGAAAATTTGAACCCAGAATGGTTGCTGACCCCCGAAAATCGCTGCGACCCGCTAAAATTGCCGAGTTTTCAAAAAAATAGTAGAAAGTATGCGGTTTTATGCATTTTTGGCTATAACTTTAGGATCAAAACACTATTTTTTGTGCGGGACAAAAATTTGAGGCTCTTACAAAGATTTTTGGAGCTATCTTTGTACAACTTTGTAAACAAAGTATAGGCAATTTTTGACCTATGTATTTTTCATCGTAAAAAATCAAAGTTTTCGTACAAAAAACAGTAATCAAAAATATGATAAACTTTAGGGTTTCGCGTTTACTCTTTTTTGACTATATTCAGTTCAATTTACTCAAATTCTCAAACATTTTTCCGAATTTTTCATTTTTTATGTTCTAGAAAGACCGAACATTATGAAAAAAATATTCTGACAAGTATTTATACAAATCATTCTAGCCCAAAACCAGTGGCGGATCCAGGATTTTCCTAAGGGGGGGGGGGGGCGGAACCCCTAAGGGGGGGGCGGAACCTTGACTAGGGCGGAAAAATTAGCCATTTAAACCCTAAAATCGCTCAAAAATCCTCAATTTTGCGCACTATTTTGGGCCAATGGAGGGGGGGGGCGGCCGCCCCCTAAATCCGCCCCTGCCCAAAACGGTATTTTATAAAAAAATTTTAGGGCTTACCAGCGCGAAAGAGGTTATTTTCAGGTTATTGGCGATTAAGGGCAGGGTGATGAATCCTGCCCATCTTTTTTCTTGTACTATACGTACATATAAGGGCCATATTAATTAATTTTTTATAGATTTATTTATTTAATCTAACATGTTTTCTTTACTTATTTATTTGATTAGTTAATTAATCAATTAATTAAATTTTTAACTTGATTCAAATTTGTACAATTTAATTCCTTTTTCTTATTGAAAACACTTATTTTTTAATTACCTATTTACACCCTACGTTTTATGCTGTTTTTTACATACCTATTCTTCGACCATACGTTCTTTCGAGTGTTTCCGTAGACATATTCTTACAGATGTAATAAATTGCCTTCTTGAATTAATAAGTTCCTTAATAAATTTTTAAATTTATGCACTTCTTATTATTTTTTGAAAATTTCGAAGTTTCAAGCGTTGTGCAGAAAAATTTCCTAGACGCAATGAACTTTTATCCTTAATCAATTAGTCAACTAATTAAGTAATTAATTAATTGATTTTTAAATTTAATTTTTTACTATTTTTTTGGAAATTTTGAAGTTCTGAGTGCTTTCTGCTAAACATATTTCCCAGACGCAGTAAACATCATTCTTTAATTAATTAAATTAACTGATTGATAGTTTTTAAAATCCATTCATTGTTATAATTTTTCAGAATGTTCTGAAGACTTACGGCCGATGAAACGGAGGGAGGCGACGGGGCGACCAGCAGCGCTTGAATTTGATTGCAATGCGGCAAGCACGCACCGCAAGATGGGCATCGATGCGCCAAAGGACTGGGACAATTACCGTAAGCCAATACAGCTGGTGATGTCACACTGACATTTAAAGCCGATGCTGAATCACATACGGTAATACGACATAATAAAATAAAGTTGCCATATAAAATATTAAAAAGAGGAGAAGATGCAAATATCAATAATAATAATACATAATAACAATATTAATAATGATAGCAATAATAATAATTATTATTATAAAAAATATTAATAATCATAATGATAATAATATATAATAATAGTAATAATAAAAAATGATAGTAATATTAATAATAATAATGATAATAGAAATAAAATGATAATAATAAAAATAATGACAATAATATTGATAATGATAATAAAATATAATGATAATAACAACAATAATATCAATAATAATATATAATAGCAATGATAATAATAAAAATAATCATCAATAATATTAATAATAATATATAACAACAATAATAATAATAAAGATAATAAGTAATAATGTAATAATAATAAAAATAATAATAATAAAATACTGATAATAATAAAAATAATAATAATAAAATACTGATAATAATAATAATAATAATAAAATTAATATAATAAAGATGATGATAATAATAATAATAATAAAAATAACAATAAGGACAATAATAATTATAATAATAAATAAGTAAATCAGCTTCACGGCCATTACATGACCCTGTAATTTTTGACCAAAAGTGACAAAAACATCTAAAAATGGCCAAAAACACAAGTTTGTTCGAAAATGGGGAATGAAAATTTTCTGACTCAGGCAGGTACATACGTAGCTGGCCGACCTATTTCGGGGGGGGGGCAACACCAATTTTGGGGGGTCCGGGGTCCAAAAAGGACAAAAATAGCATAAAATAACGTTTGAAAAGTCCTATTTTTCCGGTTTTTTCTGAATTTTGGGGGGTCCGGGCCCCCCATTCCCTCCCAGAGCCACGTGCCTGTACTCAGGGCGAGGACATCCAATAACCTATTTTTCTCCTAAATGGCAAGAAAGTCTCTAAAAATAGTCTAAAAACGCGCCAGATTCAGCCTAAAATGGGGATAAAAAATGTCCGCCTTCGGGCAAATGGAGGGAACAGATGATTAACTTTTTCATGGAATTCCTTGAATTTTTTTAAATCTTAATTTTTAACTTTGTGATTTTTTAAATTCTTCAAACGCGTCAGTTTCAAAAATCTACATATATGTGTAAACCGTATATACTGAGCGCAGGCGACGCGGGACGCGGCGCGATTTGGCCCGCGACGGGGCTACTGACGGTTCTGAATCGACCCGTCGCGTTCGCGTTATTACTCGTCGCGTTGTTATTGTTGGATGCGGCAGATAGCGATTCATTGAATTGGCGCTCCTCGTCCATTTCCAAACTGGATTCGGATTCGGACAAGTGGCGGCAAAGTTGCATGCGGCGATCGACCTCCAATTGAAGACGGCGCTGCAGTCGCAGGTTCTCGTCGCGAATCTGCTGCTCCTCGCGCACGAATTGGGCCATTTTGTCCGAATCTGCGTGGGGTAAAAATTTTAGCCCCCAAATGTGGGCCAACTTTTCGGACAAGGGGCCGTAACAGACACGTACACTTCTCGCCACGAAATTTGAACAATAAAGGAACGATTGAGTTTATATAGGAACGCTTTTTCACGACCTAATCGACGGAGAGCTAAAAAGTATCCTGGCATGCTTCATTTTAAGAAAACGCGACCTAAACGCTTAGCTCGGACCGTTTACGACTCAGCTGACGTTCTTAAATAGACGCGTGATGATATGTAGCGTGCGTGTGCGCATTATGTGCGCAATATCATATGCATATGAATTGCACGAGTATAATCAATATTAATATGCTCTAAGCGAGTTGAGTCGTAAAAGGTCCGACCTAATTGTTTAGGCCGCATTTTCTTGGAACTAATCAGCACTTCGCGCTGTTTGGGTCGCGTTTTCTAAAAGTAAAGCATGTCAGAATACTCTTTATCGTCTCCTGCGATTAGGTCGTGAAAAAGCGTTTATAAATAAACTCAATCGGTTCTTTATTGTTCAAATTTCGTGGCGAGCACTGTACGTAGCTGCGGGGCATAGCGAGGGGACTAGTCGCCCCCAAAATTTTGAAAGTATGGGCATTTTTAACAAGGGTCCCGGACGAAGAAAAAATTGAAAATTCTTGAAGCGCATTTGCAAGACTGCGAAAATACATATATTGTACTTATAAGCCAACAAATCCAAAATTTTCGGGCGCTTCGCGCCGAAGTCGTTGGTTTTGCATAAATTTTGTCTTCCAAACAGCCTAAGTTTCTTCAAACATGTAAAATATGTCAAAATTTTCTGGCGCTCCATGCAGCAGAATAATTTATTTTCCTATTTTAGTTTTCTTTGCCATGTACCAGAATTGAGTACAAACGAGTCAAATCAGCAGGGTAAAACTTTTGGATATAATGTTGGGAAATCATTTCTGTAGTAATTTCATATGACATACTTTTTGAAGACAATTAACATAAAAAATCGATATATCTCTTGAAAATTTTTATCGTTTCTTCTCCAATACGTAGAACTCGAAGAGAAATGCTCTAAACGTCATTACCGATAATGCATAGATGTGAGAGCAACGTCAAAGGACGAGTATTCTGTTTTATCACAGGCTCATATGGGGTCAAAGGTCATGGAACGAGTTATCCGCCCACTCACTGATGAATATTTAGGTTAAAGGTGAAGGAACGAATTATTTGCCCACTCACTGATGCATGTTAGGTGAAAGGTCAAGAAACGAGTTTTCCGCCCAGCCCACTAAATGAAGCGCATTTAATCAAAAGGGACGAGTATTCAATTCAATCGCAGTTGCATATATATTAGGTCAAAGGTCAAGGAACGAGATTTCCGCCTACTCGCTGACGTATATCAATCAGGTCAAAGTTCGAGGAACGAAGATAACATTTACTGATAAATATTATTTCGAAGGCCAAGTAACCAGCTTTTCGCCATCTATACCAAAGATCAACGAACTAGCTTTCTGACCACTCACTAATGCATATTGGGTCAAAGGTCAAAAAACAAACTTTTGCCTACTCACTGATGCATCTTACACAGGTCAAAGGTTAAATACGAGTCTTTCGCCCACTCAATAATGCATATGTAGTCAAAGGTCGAAGGACAAGTTTTCCGCCCATTAACCCTTGCGTATTCAGTCAAAGGTCAACGGACGTACCACCATTTCTACTTAGCGTGATAGACTGTGAAACAGTAAACTTGATATTTCTAGATACGAAAATACAGTCGAACTCAGATATGACAAACCCTTGGGACCAGGTTTAACTGCGTCTTATATTCGAGTGTGTCTTATAAGCAAGGTTATGAATCACTTGAAAAAAACTTAATAAGTAAGGAGTTCAGTGGAAATCTGTTGTCGAAAGCTTTGTAAGCTCATTAGCAGAAAAATGTAGAAAATTTAAACTTCGTCCACATACTATCATGCATCAATTAGTTAAAGTAGTCGCGTCTTATAGCCAAGGTGCCCGCGTCTTGTAGACCTTGCCTCACAAGTATATACAGTGGGCGTAGGTCAGCTGCGTCTTATAGCCGATAGTCTATGGGGGGATTTAAACAGCCAAAAATTACCAAAAATGTTACTAAAAATAGAATTCTGGGGTCTGCAGTAATCTACGGGAGGTTTTCAACTTTTAAGGGCTGTATGCCCTTAAACCCCCACGCCCACGTGCGAATATATCTTAATGCATTATGCAAGGCTGGGACCACAGGTTCTTGCGTCTGATAAGCCGAAAAGTCTTGTGTCCGGAGTGTCTCACAGCCGAGTTCGACTGTACAACATTAATCAGCTAACGATTTTGTTGCGAATCGCGAAGCTGCTGCCTGAGACGCGCGACTTCGCTTCGCAATCGCGTAATGTCGCGAGCGAGCGTCGACGATTGATCGACCAGCGTTGGGCGACCCAGCGATGACGTCAGCGACGGCGGCGGCGCCGTCGCGACCGCGCCGTTGTTCGCTGCGACTGCCGCCGACGTGACGTCCATTGGAGACGGCGGCGCCGACGAAGGCTGATCCAACTTTTGCTTCAAATATCTGTTTTTTTGAAGGAAAGAAGAAAGTTTTATAGAAAAAGGATTGAAAAAATTTTTGAAATTAAAAGTCAAGGAAACTTTTAAAACAGTATGTTGTTAAATGCTTCTACATAAAGAACCGGACTATGCAGAGGCGCAGGGGGAGTGAAATTTCAAGATAAAAAATCTTCCGCATATCCTAGCAACTAAATTTTTGGAAATTTGTATAGTTTTTCGCAGTTTTCTGATACCAATGGATAATCGCTTTTTACCACAACATCCAACGGTACAGTAATGCAGCTTTACAACATTCGCTGCTTTTGGTATTTCAGCCGAATGAAATTTCTAATTGATGCGAGTTTACAACACTAAACTGTTTCTGATAATCCATCATACGGAAGGTGTGTAAAGTGATGCAGCTTTTTGAAACTCACTCTTTTTTTATTTATCCAGGATCGTAATAATGCAAGTAAACACTTAATGCCTTTTATTTTTCAGCATTTATGCAGTGTAAAGTAATGCGGCCTTATGACACTAACTACATTTCGCCTTACAGCACATTCGTTAAGTGAAAAATTGTGCCACCTTACAACATCAACTACCTCTCGTTGCTCCAAGGAGTCCAAAGCACAGGTGGGCACAAAAAATTATCTTACAAATGGTAGTATGGCGAAACAAACCCGGTAAAGGTATTCAACCTTCTAGGGGGGTGCGTAACCCTCACACCCACATGTGGTCAAAAATGTAAAATAATACAAGTTTACACCATTTTTACCTAGTCGTTTTACGGAACAGACCAAGAGTAAAATGATGCAACCCGACACCATCAAGTGCAAGGCGTTTTCCAATACATCTCAAGTGTAAAGTTCCGCAACTTGATACTAATTGCTGTCAGTCATTTTCCGGCACATCTCAAGTGTAAAGTAATGTTACTTTACAACATGTACTGCAAGTCGTTTTCCAGCACATACCAAGTGTAACGTAACGTAGTTTACAAAAACTTTACAAAAACCTTCTTCGTATATACGTGTACCAAGATTTTTGCAGAGTGAGTAATTGTCTGTCCTATATACATATCTGTATAATGGCAGAATTTGAATTCAGATTGGAAAAAGGTAAAATTTTTAGGCGCTTCGCGCCATTTTGAGACAATTTTTAGTAATTTTTGGCTTCAGAAACCCAGAAATTGTCTAATTTACAGCACCAAAGGTCGAAAAACCCTGCTTTACCACATTAAAATCGCTACCGAACCATATTGAAGTACACTAAAATTTGCACGTACAAAATGTACAAAGACTTACGGGGACCGTATTTGTACGTGTACGAAGGGACCTTGTGCAAAAAAAAACACTGGAGTTATTAATCGTTCTCCGTTACTTGTCAAGTAGAAAAGAAAGCGACTTTAGACCATTTACTGCTAGTTGTTCTTAACATCCCAACTGTAAAGCGATCACACACAAGAGCATAAGGTTGAGGAAGGTATTACCCCCTGAGCTTTGGAAAACTGACAGCTATACAGCGATTTTGGCCGAAAAATTATTGCTATATAGCCATTTTTGGACTCAGAAAATTGGCTGATAGCCTTTTTGGACTCAGAAAACTAGCTATATAGTCTGTTTGAGATCAGAAATTATATATAACTGTCTTTTATGAGTTTTAAAAGGATATATAGCTATTTTCCGACTAAAAAAGTGCTAAATAGCTATTTTTAGTCCGAAAGGGCTATATAGCTATATTTGTGACTTAAGAAAGGCTATTTATTAGCTGAAAATGCCCAAAAACGATTGTTTTCAAGCGATACCATCGTTTTTACCATCGTTTTTTCGCTATTGAACCGTTTTATACGAAGCACATAGTCATCTTCCGATTTACGGTTTTCATCCCCTGAAAGTTTGACCTTACGCACCTACGAAAAAGATGCTACTCTATACAGTTTACTACTTGCTTTCCGACACACATCCCGAGTGTACAGTAATACTACTTTGCACCTACTTTACACCATTTACGATTTACTGCCTGCCGTTTCATAGAGCATCCCAAGTGTAAACTAATGCTTCTTTACACCATTAACTGCCAGTCGATCTACGGTACATTCCAACTGTAAAGTAATGCTACTTTACACCATTTATTGCAAGACCTTCTACGGAACACCCCCTTCCCGAGTGTAAAGTAATGCGACTTTACAACACTTACTGCTTCTCGTTTTCCAGCATGTCCATGCGTTTCCACAAACGATTGACCAGCGCCTCTTGCTCCTGCTCCAAAGTATTCTCCAATTCAACCTTTTCGCGTCTCAGCTGCTCCAAATGTTGCTGTTTGGACGCAGTATCGGCTTCCAATTTCTTAATCTTTCTCAACAATTTGCCGACCATCGATTCTTGCTCTTGTTGAAGTGTTGTAGCCAGTTCGGTTTTTTCATGTCTTAGCTAAAACCAGTAAAAAGTTTTGTAAAAAAATTTTAAATTCAATCTTCTAAATTTAAGAATTATAACAGGAATTTAAAAATTTTCAAAATTCTCAGAATTTTTGACATTTGCAATTTTTGTGCAAAACGCATTTTTTGCGCATAAAAGCCTTAGGCGCATACCCATGGTTTTTGAGCCCGGAAAAGGAGCATTTCAGAAAGAATTATTTCCACCTCCCTCCGATTTCCAAGCAGTGAGAATGCATACACTTACCAGGGGGATGGCCGATCCCCCAATGTACGTAAGCGTAAGCTGGACCCCAAAAATCGATAAAACTCCTAGAATTGAATTTTCGGTGCTATTTTTGACGATTTTGCCCCATCGGACCCCAGAATTTGACATCTGCCCACCACACCTGGGCGTGGGGGTATGCATTCCCCCAAGAAACCAAAATACCCCCCAGAATTCAGTTTTTGAGAATGTTTTTCGTTTTTTCGCAATTTTTTGATGCCAATGGATAGTGCTTGATGAGAAACGTCTAGAAATGGTGTTTTTACGCCATAACACCATTTTTAAGGCCATTTTTTGACATTTGGAAAATCTTGCATCCCCCTCAGAATTTTCTTGCTGCCCACGTATTTTGCCCACCCCCACACGAAGTGAGTCGTCCCCCCAAATTCAGAAAATTTTAGCCCTCCCCATTTTTGACAAACCTGCGTTTTTGAATTCAGAAATTTTTAGCCCTCCTAATTTTTGGCAAACCTGCGTTTTCGACCATTTCAGGTGAATTTCCGGCCATTTTCAAGCTCTTTTTGAAATTTTCGGCCAAAACCTAAATAAAGGCCATATATTTTCCAAAAAAATCACCAAATTCTTAGATATTTTAGCTGATTCAATTTTCGTGACAAGTCGTTCGTTAAACACTCCTCTTCTTGCTCGTAGTTTAAAGCCAGAGTCTCTTTTTCTTTCTTCAATTCTTGTATCTTTTTCAGCAACGTATTTGAAATAAATTCTTCCTCTTGTTCCGCCTTCGCTTGCTAATGAAAAAAGCAAAGGTTTAACATAAAAAAGTCGAAAAATTAAAAAACCCAAAATTTCAACTAAACGATGCAAAATATATTGGCAAAATGCCAAAAAATTACACTGATATATCTATCGATCCAAAGCATTGGGACAGCATAGCTTGCTAGCGATGATACCGAAAATTTAAATTAAAAAGGTCCAAAAATTTGACGAAAAAAATCAGAAATTCGACAAAACAAAATATATTAGCGAAATACTATAAATTAAAACTACACCGATATATCGACCCAATGAATTATATATGACACTTTCGCTTGCTAATGATAAAATCGAAGATTTAAAATAAAAAATGCCTGAAAATTGAACAAAAAACCAAAAATTTCGACAAAACGACATGAAATATATTGGCAAAATGCCAGAAATAAAAATTATATGTACATCGAATGAATTGAGACAGTTTTCCGGAACACAGCAAAAAAGCATCGAACTATTTATTCCCAGGGTTTATCACGTGCAGGCCTCCAAAAATTTTAGTGATCAAAAATGTGCCAAAAAATAATGATAGGGAGGAATAATACTATTTTTCGGTCACCGAATAGGAAAAAGGCAGCTGTTTGAAAACATCGGAAAAAGATCAACAAAATGTTACATTTAAATGAGGTCGGGAATAAGACAGTCTGTTCATGCCTGTAGTCAGACATGTAATAGGGGAATAGGGGATCCCCCACCCAGAGTTGGTCGTCCCCCATCCCTCCCAGCCAGAAAATTTTTGACCCCCCGGTTTTTGGAAAAGCTTGCGATTTTTGACCGTTTTTAGGTGTTTTTGGCCGTTATTGGCCATAAATTGAATGTCATTCACCCCCATCCTAGAAATGGCCGAGGACCCGCTCCCAAAATTTCGAGCCGTTACATGCATGCGTATAATAAAAAAAGATGTATGCAATATAAAGAAAGAGTTCGCTAAACAAAAACATAAGGATGCCCATATGTAATACAGAAGGTAAAGACACTGAAGATATGAAATTCTAAATTTGAAATCACCATTAGAACGCTAGCTTTCTTCAACGCGTGATTTTCCTCTCGCAAATTCTTCACCCGTAATTTATACGTTTCCAGTTCCACCTGTTAATGAATCTTTGATTAAAAAAAGCGCAATTATACACAGGGCCGTATTTAGGAGGGGGTGTTGGGCGGGGAAGGGCGGCCGCCCCCCCCCTTGGCGGGGAAAAAATTTTGAGGCGTAAGATAATGCAAGGAAAGATTGAAAAATCGCATGATTTTGTCGCAAATCTTCAAATTTTCGGCGCTGCGCGCCGGATGTGAAGTATTTTTCACAATTTTGGCCCAAACGCGACCAAAAAATGACACTTTTTTATAACCTTTTGAGTTAGAAAAAAGTTTTATCAAAAGAGTTCGAATTTTAATATCTTAATGGATAGAGCAAGCCGAGAAACGTGTGGTTTTTGCGAAGAATTTTCCGAGATATAGACCAATTTAGGTTGGGTCCGCCCCCCTCCTTGGCCGGATCGTTAATACGGGCCTGCATACATATAGAAGGTAGGAGACATGCCCAGCTTAGAAATTCTGGGGGAAATGGTGACATTTCAAATTGCCTTTTTTGGGCCCAGAAATGGTTTTTACGCCTCAAAAATATCGTTTTTCGGTGTTTCTAAAGATAATCTATCTTTCTAAAGCATAAAAACAGAAAAATTCCACAAAATTAAAAACAGTCGGACAAAGTGGACAAAATATAGTCAAGGCGTCGGAAATTTGACACTTTCGTGCCAATAGACAGGTAAAAAGGCACCTTTTCTAAGAATTTTCTGGAATTTTTCTGGAAAATAGCGAATTCTGCCCGGAGGTAGGTGCAACATTAGATTGAAAGCAAATAATAATTGGAAACCTGAAAAAATAAGTTTTTTATTAGGAAGGTTTGAATTTAAATGAGCTGTTCACATGCATTAATAAAATGAAGTACATTTTATATAAATCGATACAAAACACGAAAGATTCAAAAATTTCGTTTACTTTCATGAACTTTTGAATTTTTTTATGAATAAATTAATGCATTTTAAATGAATTCATTTCTTTGTAGATTTACCAAGAAACGCCTAAAAATGTTGTTATTCGACGCGTATATACACCTTGAGTGAAGTAAAAATTTTAGGGTTGATGGCTGGTGCAGTGACTACACTCAGGCGAACCCTCGAGAATATAAAAGACCCCCCGGCATAGTTTCCCAAGGTCGAAAGTTCAGAGGGGGTGAAATCCCAAATTTTGAGACCAGTTAATTTAGATTTCTAGCCTTTTTTGCAGGTCAAATATGCAAAATGCTTAAAACATCCTATATAGCATGTTTTAATGTGAAAAACTGCATTTTTACATAACTTTTTGCCCCATTTTGACTACTTTCGTCACTCTTGTAAGTAAAAAATATAAGAATTCATCGAAAATTTTGACTTTTCAGATCATTTTAACTTCATTCTAGGTATTTTATGGATAAATAAAACAGAAATGTACTAGTCGGCGCGAAGCGCCGAAAAATTTTAACATCTGCGCTGCTTTTGTACCCAAAAATCATTGCAGAAAACGTTTGATAGCTCAAAATCGTCTGACAGTGATTCAAGTCTCGGACCCCGAGGTGGGGGTAATACCCCCATCTCACCCCCCCCCCTATGGGAATGTGTGCCCCCCGGAAAAGAATGTTTGGCGCTATTTTTGGCGATTTTGTTGCAACGGATCCCAGAATTTGCAATTACCCATCACCATACATGCACAGCCTAGGAATTCTGGGGGGTGAATAACCAAAGTGCCTTTTTTGGGCCCAAAAATGGCCGGTACGCGTTAAAAAACATCGTTTTTTGACATTTCTGACGATACTCTATCCTTCTAGAGCATAAAATCATGAAAAAAATTTCGAAAAAAAGTCGAATAAATTGACCAATATATCGCTTAAAACATGAATATATCCGAAAATTTGGCGATTTTGAGCAAATAGATAGCCAAAAACCCTTAAAAAGACACTTTTTCTACCAATTTTCAGGTAAGTTTAGGAAACTTTTCAAAACTCGTCACTTCTGGGGGGGTGAAAAATTTTTTGCGGGGGTAAAAAATGATTCTGCGGGGGTGAAACCCCCCAAGATCATGCATGCCCATCACCAATAAAATCTGCATACTACGCATTGTAAATTGGCACGCACAAACTTTCCATATCCAATAGACTCGAGATGCATGGTTAGTCAACATATGGTATAATTCTCCGTAGTGTGTACGTTTTAATTTACCGGCCATATTACTTGCACACACCAAAATATTCTACTTTTACGCCATATAAACCGTATCATTTTATGATATCATGTATTCATGTAATAGTGGGACCAGTGTTTTTTGGTACAAGGTCCGTTTGTACGTGTACAAAGATGGTCCCCAAAAGTCTTGGTACATTTTGTACACACAAATTTTTCGGTACTATAATATGGTACGGTAACGATTTTAGTGTGGTAAAAACAGAGTTATTCGACTTTTGGTAGTGTATTTTAGACAATTTCTGGGTCTCTAAGGGCGAAAATCCTTAATAATTGTCTTAAAACGACGCGAGTGCCGAAAAATTTGACATTTTTCCGACGGAAATTTTGCGAATTTTGAAACTTTTCTGCAATTTTTGTCTTCTCAAAAATCTTTGTACTTGTATATACAATGACGGTCCCGAAAAGTCTTTGCACACCGGGAAAAATGTTTGCCGAATACAAAAAACACTGATTGTATGCCATATAAACCTTATTATTTTATGATATCATGTATTCATGTAATAGCGGGACAGAGAATCTTCTTATCCAACATCGGTCGTCCCCCAACACCCAGAGTTAGAAATACCCCCCCTGATTTTAGGAAAAAACCTGCGCGTTTGCAGGCTTTTTTTAAGCATTCCCCCTTAAGAATGGCTGGCTACTCCTACCTAAAATTATGAGATCTTATGTACAAAGTATACGTATATGCGCACCACTAAAACACGATTTTCTTGTACGAGCGACTCCATTCGCTTAGCGAGCTGCTCGCGCGTCGCTGGACTCGGTGGCTTTAGCATAGCCGCCGCCGTCGACGCTTCGGCGCTGGACGATTCGCCCATGACGCTTGATGTGTCCGACTCGGCCTCGGACAAGTCGCCCATCTCCACCGCGCTATGACGTCCGCTTAGCGAGCCGGCCATCAGAATTTTTGTGGCCAAAATATGCTTTAGTTTAGTTGATTAAACTCTAAACGGAAATAATTCAATATCAAGACCAGACGTGCATCTGGGGGTTTAAGGGCCCACCCTACCCGCCACGAAGAAAAAATGCGAAAATTTTTCAGGAAAAATAAGGCAAAATGAAGGCCAAAAATGGATAGAAATTGTAAAAATTTTCAAAAGTGCTTGAAATTGACCGGAAAGTGTAGAATATCGTAGTTTTAACGCTATTTTAGCTTTTATAGCAGTTTTTGATGTTATCTTAGCCCAAAAAAAGTTCACTTACTTACCACCTCACCAGAACGGCGGACACCCAGATCGGCCATGCTGCGCATCTAAAGTCAAGACAATCAAACCAGCAATAATGATTGAAATTTTAACGCCAAGCGTAAGCTGGACGTGTCAACGGAAAACCAGAAGCACCAGCAACACAGGATTTCAGTAATCCTATGCAGAAATCAATACCTGGTGGGGCAAAAAAAAAACTGGTACCAAAACAATTACTTAATAGTTTCACTTTAAACGATCTCCCGAACTTCTTATTCAAAAAACACGTAGTTCAGCAGTTCGTAAGTCTGTATGTTAAATTTCATTGGCAATGCTTGATTTATGCGAAAGTTATCACCAAATTCGCGAGGTTTTGTTTTGAAGTTGATCAACAAGGGCTATAGGGCAAAGCGAATTTACACCCGATTCAAATAACCTTCTTGGACTTATTCTGCTATTAGAAACTTAGTAGAAAAAATTCATAAAACTAGTTCGGTCGACCGTGTTGGCAGCGGCCGCCCAGATCTGCAAGAACACTTAAGAGCATTCGCACGGTAAAAAATTGATTATCAGTCCCAAAAATGTGGTTGGTCTGCATCTTTTGCAACGGAAAATCAGCAGGAAAATGATTATTTCTCGACGTTCTGTGGATCGTGTTTTGGAGGAGAACAGGGTTAACGTCTTTAGACGCGTTCCTTTACAAGAAATCAATTTGAAGACTAAATTGAAGCGCCTTTGTCGATCGAAACGATTATTGCGTAACATAAGAGCAAGTGATTTTGACAAAATTGTCTTTTCTGATGAAAAGGACTTTTTGATCGACACAACACCTGTCTGCACGCAAAATAATCGTGTCTACTCCACTGAGACTCTAAAACATAACGTTTCGCCCGATCAATTAATGAAACAAACAAAACACTTTTCAAAAAAATATGGTATGGGCAGCTGTTTCAAAACGCGGAAAGAGTTGCATCCAATTCATCGATTTAAATTCGAAAGTGGACAGTGCTAAATACATTTCCATATTGAAGTCCGCTCGTAAAGATTTACAAAAACTGTGTCCTGAAAAGGATTACACACTACAGCAGGATGGGGCGACCGCACATACATCGAGAGCTACCTTTTTTTGGATGCGAGAAAATCTTGCAAATCTTCTGCAACCTGGCGATTGGACCCCCTGCTCGCCTGATTTAAATGTGATGGATTATTACGTTTGGGGCGCTTTGCAGCAAAAGGTTTATGAGAAGCCCAATAGGGACCTCAAGGGCTCAAAATGACGCATAAAACGTTGTTGGAACAAACTATCACAAGATAACATTAATGCTTCTATTGATGAGTTTCGCGTACGGTTGCGACTAGTCACTTTAGCTTCTGGAGGACTTTGTGAAAATTATTCCGTGTGAAACCGATGAAAAGTCATTTTGTTAGATTCATTATGCATTTTGTTCAGAAATGAAGTCTTATGCCCTCTGTTTGTTTCTTTAGCCTCTGTCATTAAACATGTTAGCGAGAACATTATACCAGTTTTTTTGCCCCACCCTGTAGAATATCGATGGTTCCCTTTTCATACGGCGATTAAATCCATGAAAATTTACAAAAACACAACTATTTTTTTGAAAACCATATTGAAATGGTGATACCTATAAGATTCTTAAGCTTTGCAACATACATGCACACGGTCAAAGGGTATTGGAAAATGTCAGAATTAGCTTGTAGTAATTTTGCCACCTGCATGTACCCACAAATTTATCTGATGCTGTCATATTTATTTTCCATCACTTACGTAAATAGAGGACACTGCATGCAGATTTGTATATTCTATTTAGGTACTCTTGCCAAAATTTTAAAACGCACAAAATTAGACAAAGCACGTACTAATCAATTTCCCAAAGTCTGTAACTTAAGTTAAGTGATGCTATATCATCCTGGTTCACAGATTGTTCGCCTACATTTCGGTCTTAAGTCCTTGGAAAACCCGTTTTTAGTGATTTCTACTTGCCAGCTTCACAGCCCAGTATTACAATACCATACCCTTACAATACCCAATGACCCTCTGTGCATGTCTGCTTTGCAAAATTGAATACTTATTTGTCAATAATACTTTTTGGTCATTTTACAACCAGAACAAAAGGAGTGACAGACCGATAATTTCAAGCTAAATATGATTTTTTTCTTTATCTACGGAACGAGACGCGCTCTTCTTCAAAGTTCAGGTTAACTGCCAGATAAAAATTATACAATTAAAATGCTCACAAGGGGTTTTAAAAACAAAAAAGTCACTTTTTAAAAAAGTCATTACATAAACTCAGGCTCGTATCCAGGATTTTATTTCGGGGAAGGGAGAAGGCATGGCCAAAATTTCTTGAAAAACATGAGGATAGGCCAAAGGATGAATTAAAAAAGACGTTTTACGAACACTAGAGCTGCATCTTTTATATATTTTGCTACCCAGGTACCTTCAATATAATGAGAATTCAAGGCACACCTTCTCTTCTAGGGCTGGGGATCTAGGATGGCGCGCTCAAGCGCCCCTAGCGGGACCCGAGCAGAGCTCCGGAAAATTTTGTGAAGAAAGCGCCTTAAAGTTGAATCGTAACGTAACGTTAAAATTTTCATAAAATCAGCCGGATTTTTGTTCTGGAATCAGTCCAAAAATAGTGAAACTTCATCATTATAATTATTTTTCATCGTCAAAAAAATGTCTATTGTCCTCGCTTCTTGCACGGATCTCATTTTCTGCGCAAAACCTGCAAAAACAGAAGACAGATGCAAAACATACTTTAGCTTGTATAAAGATTGAATATGGAGGATTTTAACCGCGCGTTTGGGACTAAATAGATTTATGAAATTAGGCTCGAAGCGCTAAAAATTTTTACGGGAGACGATATAAAAGATCTGGCTCAACTACAACTCCTATTGAATTTTTCACTAAAAAAGCAAAGGAAGAGTAAAGGAGAAAATCATTCTCAAATTTCATGTCGAAAGGAGGAAGCACGTTATTTGAAAAACAATGAGACAAATATAGGATACAAAGCATACTAAAACAATTCTAATTTAAGAGACCATAGACATACATCATCTGCAAAAAATAAGATTATCACTTGAAGGTCGATGTGAAACGGAATAATCAAAAACACGTGACCAGGAGAAATCATGCAGTAAAGAGCAATCGGACGTACAATAAAAGCAATGTACTGTAGGTAATGCTCATGATTTATTACATGATTTATAAAAATTGAGCGAAAAACTGAGAACCAATATCTGGCGCGCAGTGGTCTGCAGCGTCGACTATAAGTACAGGCCCGTAACCAGGATTTCTTGACTGGGGTTACGAGCAGTTTAAATGATGGCTAATCAAGCAGAAGCTGCTAAAGTTTGTTTTCAGCTAAGCAATTAAACAATAATTGATTCAAAAGCCAAACTTGCACAAGAAATAACATGATCTAAACATGATTTCCAGTTTTTTGTGTACAGTTTGAAGTTCCCTTCGTTTTCCGGCAAATTTTTGCATCTTTAGCTTGCCGAACCGGGGTGGGGCTGCACCAACCGCACCTTCTAGCTACAGGCCTAGAAGTAGTTCCATAGCTATTTAACAGTAAGGGTTCTGTCCCCGGAAAAGCCACATTTTTGATAACTTGATTTTTTAAATGAAAAAAAGAAAAAAAGATTGGCAAATAGCCCCTGCAAGTGTGTGCGCCGCTTACCAACGTTGTCGTTTAAAAAAGGACGGCAATGTTGCCAAATATCTACTGCCAGCAATCGTAAAAATAGGACTACTGCAATTATTACTATCATTTCCGTAGTCAATGAAGTCATAACAGGTAGTACTATGTAGAGGCAGTAATTATGGTATTCGTGTAGCTGGTTCACATATGTATTAACATAGTCATATTGCAATGGCGTATGTATGCAGTCGGTAGCATCAATGAAGCGGAAGAAAATCGCTGCGAACCAGATTCGAAACGTGGACCTCTTGCTTCAAAGCCCAGGACCTTTACCAATCGACCAACGCTGGTTCATTCCGATAAAGAACGTACGGTATTCGTATCGTAATGTTTTGCATTGGTTTACCTGCTTATTAGGCTTAGGCTTAAAAATATGAACTGACCAAAATGTTGGTTCCGGCGTTTAAAATAAGACTGAGTAATGGGATGCGACGAGCGACTCATTTCGAACTGCAACTTTCACCGAATACTACTTGCTGCATACGTACTTATAACGTGGCTATCTTATTACATATGTGAACCAGCTACACCAATGCCGTAATTATTTTCAGTCACCTGCAAATAATATAGCACACAATGTAATATTATTTGCAGTCAAAACCCAACGGCCTAGACTGCAAATCAGGGTTGGCCGGGCATGGTTTTTTGGTTTTTTTGGTTTTTTATGGTTTGAAAATCGGCCTGGTTTTTGGTTTTTTTGGTTTTTTGGTTTTTTTAGTCGATGTTAAAAAATGTCGCAAGATTCATATTTCATCATTTGCAAACATGTGCAAATAGTACTCTTTACTCTATCATAGAGTAGACTAATTATTTAGGGAATAAACGGCATGAAATAGTTCATTTTCATCTTGGTTGAACTTTTTTTGTAAGAGAGACGTACTTATAATCGTATAATCTAATGATGATCCAGGCACGTAGCTGACCCTCCAATTTTGGGGGACCAACTTATTTTGGGGGGCCAAATGCCAAAAAGGCTAAAAACGGCCAAAGATAGCATTAAAAAATTGAAATTTTTCCAGTTTTTCTTTGTTACCAAAGCTGCGTAATCAGATGGCACCCGACACTGTCAAAAAGCTGGTATTTGTGAAAAGCAATATCAACCAACTCGAAGGAACGACCCTAGATATTTCTAGCGATGAAAATGAACAAGAAGAAAATGATTCTTAATGTTGCCGTTCATTCTACTGAATAAATTTGAAATTGTTCACTTTTGTTATTTTTCCTGAATAATTGGTTAGGCAACTCATGCCTGTTCTTTAATTTAGTGGTTTTTAATCATAATCAAGCATTTAAACAGTTATACTCACGACTAAGATATAAAAACCAAAATTTAACTATTAAAAAACCATAAAAAACCATAAAAAACCAAAAAACCAAAATATCGGAAATAATCAAACTTTGGTTTTTCCCAACCCTGCTGCAAATAAGTTCAGACACAGTGTGATATTATTTGCAGTCGATACCAGCGGCTTAGACTGCAAATAATATTGTGCACAGTGTATTATTATTTTCAGTCAAAAAGCAGCAGCCTTGACTGCAAATAATTTTGCGCACGGTGTAATATAATTTTCAGTCAAAAACCAGTGGCCTAGACTGCAAATAATATTGTGCACAATGTAATATTTGCAGTCAAAATCCAACGACCTCGACTGCAAATGATATAACATAGTGTACTGAATTATTTGCAATCTAGGTCGTTGGTTTCTGACTGCAAATAATATTAGACTGTGTTCAAACTTATTTGCGGTCTAGGCCGCTGGTTTTTAACTGTAAATATTTCAATGTATGCTAAATTATTCGCAGTCGACTGCAAATAATCACTGCCCTCAGTAAAAACAGGTATACCGATTTTTGCACCTAAGTCCAAATTTATTAAAGGGCAGGGCAAGCATAATAAATCGTCATTATTATGACTCGCTTGTCACCTTTTGCTGTACGTTTTTACTTTATTGACCGAACGCTTCTATTCTTTTCTTGCATTCCTTCATAATTGTCTCGTATCAGCATCAGCACTTTGTAAAAAGCAAAATGCTATGGCAGAATTCAAAGCACCGAAATCGCAACGGTATGGCAATGGCATGCATGCCGAAAAATTTTCAATTTTATTTTTTTGCTCAAATAATTTGTAATTAAAATTCCAACAAAAACTTACCACAATGTGAACCCATCCCGGAATTCATTTCTGTTGCGTGATTACGGTTCGTAAAAATTATCAAAACGCGGACAACAAAATCGTTAAGCGAGCGAGCTCGTTGAGGAAACTAAGCTTGAATTATTTTGACCTACAGTAAGTGATAAGTTCTATTTAAGCTAAGATGATATATGTACTTTTACATCCGCTTGCTTAATCGCAAGCTGAAACTATGTAGCATGTTCCATTCAAAACGACTCATTTTCGCTGGAGTCACTTAAATTTTTTTTCAATTATGTTCTTGTGGCTGTTGACTGCTTTAAACTTTTCTTATCAATTTTTCATGTGCTTTGCTCATCATGTGGCACATCAAATAAGTGCTGCCATAACTTGTACCTACCTAGTGATGTAAAAGATCATCTAGATCTGATCTTGTTATCCAGATTCAGATCCAGATAATCTGGATCTGGATCTGATTGTTTTCTGATCTGGTTATCTGATCTGGATCTGTATCTGCCAGAAATTCAGAAGCTGATCTTTACCTGGATCTGTTTAGTCAAGTTATATCTGGTTAAACAGATCAGGAAGTTATTTTTCAGCGATGGTATCCTTTCTGTTTTACAAATACAAATACAATACAAATTTTATTGCAAAGTCAATGAAACAGGTAAAATACACATAAACACGGCAAAATACGAAGAATAAAAAATCATCGCTAGTTTCACTGGCTGCAATAGCTCCATGATACATTAAAGCATACTGATTGGAGCCAAAATTTTGATTTGAGGTAATCTTTAACCCTGGTCTGAAAGATATTTGCCGAAGAAGAACAAATAATCGCATCTGGGAGAGAATTCCATAGATATAGGACTCTATTTGGAAAAGAGTATTTTTTAACATCTAAACGAAAATTTTCACCTTTAAGTTTTAAACTATTAACAGCTCGAGTTTAAGATGACTGTGAAAGTGTGAAAAAATCATCAGGATCAATTTGTATATATCAATTGAAAATTTTATATATCATGGATAAATCAAAAACAACTCTACGAAATTCCAGAAGTCTAATTCTAAAATCTGAAGCCGACGTTCATATGGTATATCACTAAATCTAAGAATACGTTTGGTAAAATATTTTTGAACTTTTTACGATTTAATGTAGGTAGGTTAGCCTTACATGCACGTGGGGGGGGGGGCGTCTGCTGGAGGTTTTGACCTTTGACCCCCAGTTCCGTGCTACCCTCCCCCCTCAGAATGGCCAAAAAGTGCCGCCGACCCCCATAATTTTGTGGTTTTAGAAAAATTTTTAAAGCTCTGCAGAAAAGTAACTTAAGTGATAAAAATGTATTAAAGGTTGTTTTTTCACATAAATGATCATCAGAACTGACCGTTGAGAGACTTTTTTGCCTAAAAATGGGAAAATTTTGAATTTTTTTGTCGTGTTTAGGACGTCGGAACAGATTGAAAGACACCAATTAAAAAAATATTACCTTGTTTAAAATTAACCAACATTTTATTTAAATTTAAATTATTTGTTGATTAAAATTATTGTTGATGTCTGTGAGACAGAAAGGAACTTTCAAATAGTACGATAAGTGTTCATGAGTGATTATAATTTTAGCAGCAATGTTTAGAAAAATTGCATTCGTAATTTGGATTAATGTCGTTTTTGTAAAAAGCAGACTACACTGTCTTTTGCTTGACTCAAAAGTCTAAACTTGTGAGCTTTTACTTTTTAGACAATCTTTACTGATGATTTTTATTTAAAAGCTCTAAAATGCAAATTTTCCTCAGCTCTGCCCCAGACCCCTCTGGGGGGCTGTTATATTAGTACCGCCACCCGAGACCCCCCAATCAATCTGGGCTCGGGCGCTTTACGCTTCCTTTTCAGCAATACAAATTGCTGCACAAAAAATATTTTTATCTGGATCTGGATCTTTTTAAATTGTGATCTGGCAAAACGATCTGAATCTGGATCTGGTTATTTTCTGATCTGGATCTGGATCTGCCAGAAAATCTGAACCCGATCTTTATCTGGATCTGGGTAAGAATCTGGATCTTTTACATCACTAGCTGTACCATAGAGTAGTATGATAGAGCAAAAAGCTGTAAAGCGAAAATGGACCGTTTGAAATGGAACAGGCTATACTAACACGAGATCAATTATAGTCTGTTTCACATAACTCCTAAACTTTGAGAATTTTCATCGACAGTAAGCCGAGTAACGAGTTATATACCAGATCAATGCTGTAATTGCAATCTGTCAGATCGTTGTCGAAGATATTCAAAAATTTATGACTGAATTTATGTGAAGCATACTATAAACTACCTTGGTTATCGACAACGATCTCTGAATCGACTGCAGAGAAGACTATGTAAAGTACCTACTGTGCTGTAATCAATTAAATGCACAATATGAACACTACTCAGGAGTAAAATGCTTTATCAATTGAAGAAGCTCATAATAGTAATAAATAGATACAAATTACGATTGAGTAAAATTATATAACGATATTAACACCATGGTCAGCGCCGTTTATTTCTAATCTCATTCGAACGCCGCTAAAAACGAATGGCAGGACGGCCAAGAGACCCGGCATCCGTATAACGCAATTCCACGCGAGTTCAAAGAAGAAAATACACGTCTCATGCAGCGGACCTCCGATTCCTGGCATTTTGCCAGTGATGCGCTAAATTATTTGATACGGGGTTAAAATGCGACTCCCTTAGAAGGCGGTATATTTTAATCACACATTAAATAGACTTTTTACTTTAATTTTATGATTTTATTACCTATATTAATTATAATACCTACTTTTTAATTAATTTTTTTATTTTTATTATAAAATTTATACTTATTTCATATTTACAAGTATATTTACTCGATTTAACATTTATTATTTTATTATCGATTAGCTCATAAATTCTCCAGGATTAGAAAAACTTTGAAGTTCAAAAAGTGGCGGAAAATAGATCGTAGAGGCAAAAACTGCGAGAAATTTATTGGCATCAAAAACTCGCAAGAAAAACGAACGCATGATTCTGGGACTCTTCTAGATTCCGGGCATCTCAGACTTTATGCGTCTTGCATCTGAATTCTGAGGATCAGCCCAGAAATTGTTTTAAAGTAGGTACCTCTTTTTTGGAATAAAAACGACGAGTAACTGATAAAGAACATAATTTTCAAACGTTTCTAACGGTGCCAGACACATGAAAGATCATTCGGAAAAATGCACTGAAATCCGACAAAATATTACTTTACACATAATAATTCGGCGTGAAGCGCCGAAAAATTTATACTTAAAGACAAAATTCGATAAAAAAAGCTTAAAACAGCATATTTTCTTGAATTTTCTGAAAAACTGGAAATTATTCAGATACACAGTTTTTTGCAGGGGAAGCAGCAATTCTGGGGGGTCAACGCCGCAAGGCTTAGGCCAAAAATGCGCAGCTTAGTCGGTTTGTAGTAGCACAGAGTCAGCCGGTCTGGGGTTAAGGCAGTTTTGGACAAAAACCGCTAAAATCGCTTAAAACGGCGTATTTCCTTAGAGTTTTCAAAGAATTGAAAATTCTGGAGGATAAGCATATTTCGAGGCCCTCAAAATCTACGTTCAGTTTCTGGCCAATTTCAAACACTTTTTGATTTTCATCTACGTTCGGCTATCACTTCCCCTTATTTTTTTTGCTAAAAAGTTCTAACTTATCCATTTGAGGGGATAGGCTACACTCTAAACCATACATGGGCAGCGGCTAAATTCTGGGGGTTCTGGGTGGTGTAAAAGTA
This sequence comes from Mermis nigrescens, assembly GCA_036768485.1. Taxonomy (NCBI): domain Eukaryota; kingdom Metazoa; phylum Nematoda; class Enoplea; order Mermithida; family Mermithidae; genus Mermis; species Mermis nigrescens. The sequence continues at coordinate 156,028 of JAVLUZ010000608.1, read as the reverse complement.
TCGAAATCCCAAAAACACGCCATAAATTTAATTCTCAGGGGTCAGCTGGGGGGTCTACCGGGTTGCTCTATGCCTCACATGCATGTCCAGCCAGAGTATACATGGGCAGCGAATGCCGAAAAATCGATGGTACCTCGTAGAAAATGCCATTTTTGATGTTTATCATCGAGCTCTAATTATTTGAATCAAAAGATCGCAAAAACTATGCATATATATACATCTTGGGGAACTCGATTTTTTGAAATTTTTTCGATTTTTTGCAGTTTTCCATGTTATTGCATAGTTTGAAAGAGAAGCGTCAAAGCAATGGCTTTTTTGTCCTCACTGCAATTTTTCGTCCATCTTGACATTTGATAAATTGTTGTCATCTCCAAATCCCTTCGACGATTGCGGCGGCACCTACACGTTTTGGGAGTCGTAGTAACAGTGCAGGTGCAACAATTATCGCCCTTCCAACACAGTAAAAAACGAATGCATAGAGGGGTAAAAAATTTTCAAAGGTAAAAAAATGGTCTTAAAAGTAGTCACATGGCGAAAAAACACCATTTTTCGACGTTTCTCATCGAGCACTATCCAATGGCATCAAAAAATCGCTAAAAAAGCAAAAAAAATTTCAAATTTAGAATTCTGGAGGGTATTTTGATTTCTGGGGGGAGGTATTTCAACTTCTGGGGGGGTGCATACCCCCACGCCCATGTGTGGTCGTAACCACACATGGGCGTGGGGGTCTGGACAAGGCATGCACGTGGGTGAGGGAGTCCTGCCCAGACATAGGCGTGGGGGGGTTTGGTGAGTTTACACCCCCCCCCCCCAAAAGGCCGAATACCCCACCAGAGTTCAATTTCTGGAATTTTTGTTTTTTTCGCAATTTTTTGATGCCAATGGTTAGTGCTCAATGAAAAAAATGGTCTTTTTGCCATACCACCATTTTTAAGACCATGTCTCAACCATCGAAAAACCTTACACCCCTCCCCAAAATTTTGGTGCTGCCCAATTATGGTCCTGCCTGACGTCCCACCATAATGAATGAAAAAAAATGTTTTTTGGGAAAATGATGCTAAATGAAGGCAAAAGAAGGATGAAAATTGAAAATTCTCTTCAAAACTGCCTTAAATTGACCAGAAACTCTTTAGTAACGTAGTTTTAACGCTATTGTAGCGCTTACATCAATTTTTGAGGTCATTTTGGCTCAAAAAGTCCAATTTTGACCCCCCATTTCGGCTAGCCACCATAGGTGGGCGGCACGAAAGCTCTGCGGGGAGGGGGGTGCAAGATTATTTTAAGTAAAAAAATGGCCTCAAAAATTGTAATAATGGCAAAAAACGTCATTTTTCAACGTTTCTCATCGAGAACTATCCATAGACATCGGAACATTGTGAAAAAACAACAACAAAAATTCAAAAATTGAATTCTGGGGGTGCATACCCCAAACTCCCTACGCTCAGGTATGCTAGCCACCCTCCTTAAATCGGTTATGCTGTGCATCTGTGGTATGGCTGGATTCTCAGAATCCGGCGGACCTCCCACACCTTCCCCAAAATCGATAGACCCTCAAAATTGAATTTTTGGTGCTATTTTGGGCAATTTTATCCCAACGGAACCCCAGAATTTGGTGGTGGTTGCTGCCCGTGTATAGTCGTACTCGTAAGCAGTCATACACGTGAGGGAAGGGGCTGGGGGTCCTGACCACACGCGGGCGTGGGAGGGGGTTAGGGAGGGGTGTACAGTGCACACCTGGGCGTGGTAGGGGGTTTGGGGGTATGCACTCCCCCGAGAAACCAAAATACCCCCACCGGAATTCAATTTTTTGAATTTTTTTTGGTTTTTTCCGCAATGTTTTGATGCCAATGGATAGTGCTCGATGAAGAACGTGTTTTTCGCCATACCACCATTTTAAGATCATTTTTTGACCTTTCAATTGCAACCCCCCAGTATTTAAATGCTGCCCACCTATGGTCCTGCCCACACCTGGGCGTGGGGGGTTTGGGGAGGTATGCAACCCCCAGAAACCAAAATACCCCCCAGAAATCGAAAATCGAAATACCCCCAGAATTCAATTTTTAAAATTTTTTTTCGCTTTTTTCGCAATTTTTTGATGCCGATGGATAGTGCTTGATGAGAAACGTCGAAAAATGTTGTTTTTATCGCCATACCACCATCTTTAAGGTCATTTTTTGACCTTCAAAAATCTTGCACACCCCCCCCCCCAGAATTTTCTTGCTGCCCACGTATGGTCCTGCCTGCCTGACCCTTCGAAATAGAGAAATGGAAAATTTTTAGTGGGGAAAATGAGGCAAAATAAAGGCGAAAAACGGATAAAAATTGAAAATTTTCTTCAAAAGTGCTTCAAATTGACCAGAAACTGGTCTATTCGAGCGCTAAAAATAATGCATGTCAACACATGTATAGACTAAAGTATGACAATTTAACCAAAAAATAAAATTTTTACTACCAAAGCCGCATATTAACCAGTAACGACAGAGAGAAAGAACGCACGGAACGAGTACCCAACTATGTATAATCATTTCACGGAACCTTGTCCGAAGCAGACAAAATTATCTAATCAATGTAGGTCGACTAGAGGCAGATTTACACTGAAAACATGATTTTGTAAACAACGAAAAAACAGAATAAAATAAAAAATAAAGTTAAATGAAAATAGAACAATAAACGAGAGAAATATAATTTTAGCACGCTAAATGGTATCACTCTAGGTTTTAAACAATAAAAATATAATTTTTATGCACAAGGTTCTTTGAAACACATTGATTTATATTCCGATGTACGACGATTACTCTATAAAAAATGACGTCAGTAGTAATACGTAAGCACATATGTATATCACAACGCAGGGATAAAATCGATCGATCGATAAATTAGTCGACGATATGAGCGGAAACTAATAATGAACTTAAACACTCAACAGTTTAGTTTAAACAACACTTTACACCAGCGACATCGTCGGCAAACATTGAATGCTCAAAGCGGGGCCCTCGTCAAAAATTTGAGGTGACTTTTCTTGAGTAAAAAACTGAAAAACATGAATCTAATCTAAAAAACGATTCAAACTAAGCAACTCCACGATTCTTAGCTTGGGCATAAGGTTTACAGTGTAAAGAAGAGATTATCATCGAAATTTTATTAATTTAAAGTCAATATTAATTGATCGCCTGGCTTCACGGGTTTAGGATTCAAGGAGATAGTCAGTCTACTTCCCTCCATCAATGTTTGAGATTTTCTTTGTTTTCTTTATTTTTTAAATTTTATTCTTTAATTATTAATTTGTTCAAGTGCACTGTGTAAACAAATAGGATAGCGGAAACACTGGCATACGTTAACCTCATCGGATTTAACTATTACACTGTGTCCATACGCTTTACAATGAGTACCCAAAAACAAATCGAGCCATCAGCGATTTTTGGCAGAATGCCAAGATCTTCGTAACGACTTTGAACAAACAAGTTACAAAAAGCGCCTTATACACGGATTGATGTAGCTCAAAAGTAAAGAATACGGAGCAGTGTAAAGCGATTCATAAGAAACAATCTTCGACATTTTGATTTGTTTCAAAAAACATGATTTTTGGGTATTTTGAGCATAGATCTTTGAGAAAAATGTTGAAAAAGGAGCAAAAAAGGGAAAAAAAAATTTTAATTGATATATTGTTAAATTTTTTTATCTATCAACTTTTATCATCATAATTTTTTTACACCATTTTCATGGTTTAAACCTTGCTTGAGGATTCAGATTGGTGCCAGACATGTTCTAAGCCTAAGTGAAGATTGGAAAAAAATTTGCTGAATGCACAAAACTAAGCCTAAACCGAAACCCTTAAGTAAGATAACAGAACCGAATTTTAGAAAATAAAAAAATTCTTCGCGCAACATTTTTGCTAAAGATTTTGCTCGAAACACCCGAAAATCATATTTATTTCGCAAAAATTAAAATGTTGAGAATTGTTTTAGCTTAGCCTAATTTTTCAAACAAATTCCCGTACTTTAAAGCCACCAATAATTCAATTATAATTCCACAGACAAAATTGAAGCGCGAGCGTTATATATAAGAAGCTAATAGCGCCAAGTCAACGGGCTCACGTATAAAACAACCAACGTAATTCCCGAGCGAATAGGAGGAAATTTGCTCAAGAAAAATATGAAAATTTAGGCAAAATTTACGTGGAAATAAAATTTTTATGTAAAAAATTGAAAAGGGGGGTCACAAAGTCAGGTTTGAGCGGGAATCGCTTCATTTCAGCAAGGCGTGTACTACTGCATTGGCGTTTAGACTCTTCAAATCGGCGTACGTTTGACCAGTGCCCACAAAGACTATTGGTTGGCCCGTAATATAAGCCATAGAAACGGCGGCTCCGACCTAAAAATCAATATTTCGCAATTATTTTCGGCTAAATCTGCGTATTTAATTGAATGACAAAATGGAATAAAAATCTCTTTAAAGGACGGAAATCTTTCAGCCTCTCAAATTCCCGATTTTTGGGCAAATACTCGTAGTTATAAGTATAGGACAAAGATGTTTTAGCCGATAATTGTAAATACAAAAGAGGGAAATCGGTATCCTTCACCCAGAAATTAGTCACACCTACCCCTAAAAGTCCAAGATTTTTATGTTTCCCCGATTTCCGGCAAAACTTTGCGTTTTTGAATCATTTTTAAGCGCTTTTTTATATTTTTGCCAGAAAAAGAAGGTTAAATACCCTTCCCCCGATAGCAAGCTGTCACCTTCCTGAAATTCCAAGCTGCTAAATTCCAGCTGACAATGCTACCCCACTAAATAAAGATAATAAAAAGATACATATGTTTTCGATTCTATATATACCTTGCGATTCACTAAGCAGTGCAAAGTGGTGTAAAGTGAAAATCGTTACATCTACACATGAGATTCAGCAGGATAATATATATTTTTTAAAAACTCATCGCGCAGTGTAAAGTAATTGTTTACATGTATACGCAAGAGATTCAGCAGGATGAATAGATTTTTTGAAATTGATAGCGTAGTGTAAAGTAAGACTCACATCTGCGCATATGATTCAGCAGGTAACTACATTTTTTCGAATTTCACTGCATAGTGTAAAGTCGTGTAAAATAAAAAACAGTTGTGCAAGATTCGGCACGATGGTATATATTTCGAAATTCACTGCGCAGTGTAAAGTAGTGTAACGTAAAACTCGTTACAACTACACATGAGATTCGGCAGGATGGTACGTTTAGTGATTCTGATAACCGAAATTCCACCTTGGCCCACTCAATTTTTCGCCCACGAAAATAAATTTCGCCTTATCAATAACCTTATCATCTATGGTGTCGAATTTAGTCAAAACGATGCCGTCAATCAAACGGCTCTCCTTATCAGCCCCGGCATGGTCGGCCAAAGCTTGATTAAATTTGGTCAATTGATCGACCGCCTCGTTGCCCACCAAAGCCTCGCCGACGAACAACACTAAATCGGGCGAGTTGACGCGAATCAACTTAAATAATTTTTAAAAAGTGTAAACGAATATATTACTAACGATATATTTTCTTAATTAATTGGTGATAAGTGTAAACAAACATATCACTAATTATAAATTTATTCATTAATTAATCAGAAAGGGTAAACAAAAATGCTATTCGTACAATAATTGCACTGTAACATTTAAATAACACTTTACATTGAAGTTAAGCTGCACTTTACACTTTTTAATTTGCTAAAAGCTCAAATGCAGGACGTGCAAACAAACCTTAGCCAACGCACGCATCAGCGGTTCGTTATCTTGCATGCGACCGGCCGTATCGATCAGCACAACGTCGTAATCGTTTTCGGTCGCAAAAAATGCACAAAATGGTCGAATAATTGAGTATAACGTTAGAAAAGGTGTAAAGTAGAATAACATAGACAAATCAGACTCTAACTTCAATTTACACAACATTTCTCAAGAACTTAAAAATTTTGTAAAACATTAAATGTAACAAAATGACGTAAATTGTAAGTTAATGCATGTCCGTATGCTCACTTTAAAGTTTACACTTTACCACAAGAAAACTAGGATAAAAATTTTAGAGATCCTATTCTTGAGAAAATAAATGACAAAAAAAATCCTAGTTCATGGGCACAGATTCTGATAATGTTTCCACCCAATTCTGACAATATGTAAACACACATATGTAGGTAATTGTTTAAATTTTTCTTACATATAATTTTTTTATTTTTCCTTTTATAAATTCAGTTTAAACTTTAAAGACATTTATATTGGTCTATAATGAGTCAATTTATAGCGAATGGCATTTGAACATTTTAAGCCGCTTAGCCATTATTGTAATAAATTCATTTGTCCATCACTGCAGCAAGAATCAGAGGATTGAAAAATTTGAAATTTAACATTTTTAACAAAGTTAAAAAAACTGAAATCGCATCATTCGTAAACTAATATGTAGAAAAAAAGGTATTCAAGTCCTTGGCTAAAAAATTAAACGCAAACACAACAAAAAATGATAAGAAAAAATGTGGAACAAACGAAGGCCATTAAAAGGGGAGAATCGATAAATAATATGTAAATAAAAATAGAAAACAACTGAAAATTTTTAAGACAAAAAATGTTGAAAAATATGAATAAAACATAGATTTTCTTTGTTGGAACATTTATGTATTCATCATCTCAAAACCAGTCACGAATTCACTGATTCAGCGAGGCCCGTTTAAACTGCATTAGATTCAATTTACAATGTTTAAATTTGAATTAGTCCAAATTACAAATACAAAAATAAATTACGAAAATTATTGAAAAAATGCCAAAATTTAAATATTTTACCAAAAGCGATAGCCTGGGACGCAACACCAGCCGCGTCTTTACCATAACCCTGTTCGTACAACGAAACCATGCCCGGGTGTAAAGCATTCAAGTGGCGCATGTGCGTTCGCAATTGTTCGACGGCACCGGCTCTAAACGTGTCGCACGCAGCGATCATTACTTTACAATTGTTTTCGTTGAGCCAAAACGTTATCTTTAATAAAATTTACAGTTTCAAAAAGTAAAGTAAAACACATTTTTAATTAAAATAAAGTTTCAAGGTGTAAAGTAGATCTAAGTGTAAAATTTCAACGTATAAGGTACATAGATATTATTCTTCAATGGAACATCAAGTTTCAAGGTGTAAAGAAGATAACTTTTCCTAATATTTTCAAATTGTAAAGAAGAACACGTTCTAAGAAACGTGCGGAACGTCCATCGTGTAAAGCGGAACACGTTCTTCAGTAAAAAAAACAGGGTTTCAAAATGTAAAACTCCAAGGTGTTAAGTAGATCAAATTCTTAAATAAGTGTACAGCTCCAAAATGTAAAGTGGGACGCATGAATAAATATGTCGGATAAGTTTCGAATAAAGCCATAGCTTTCACGCTCCAGATGACGGATAAAAATGTCATATACAGTCTTCGTTATGAAATTTGAAAAATAAAGAACCGAATGAATTTATTCAGGAACGCTTTTTCACGACCTAATCACTGGAGACCTAAAGAGCATCCTGACATGCTCTACTTCGAGAAAACGAGGCCTAAACGCTTAGGTCAGTTTGTTTCTGACTTGGCGCGCGTCCTTAAATAGACGCATGATAACGGAGCGCGTGTGCGCAATATATACACAATATCATATGCATATGAATTGCACGAGTATAATCAATATTAATATGCTCTACGCACGCTGAGTCGTCGCGGTCCGATCTAAGCGTTTAGGTCGCTTTTTCTTAAAGCTAACCAGCGCTTCGCGCTGTTTGGATCGCATTTTCTCAAAGTATATAAAGCATGCTAGCATACTCTTTAGGTCCCGGCGAATAGGTAGTGAAAAAGCATTCCTAAATAAACGCAATCGGTTCTTTATTGTTCAAATTTATGGCGAGCACTGTAGGTACAAAAACTATTTATTAATTAAGTCTTCAAATTTCGTGGCTAAAACCGTAGATAGATATGCGCGCATATAACTTGCATACTATAGTGTACTACGTAATTCACGTAATTCGCCTTTAAAGTGGAAGATCGTCAGATAATTAGTATGCACATATTTTTAGAGACACGCATTCTTGAACTTTTCGGAAAAATTCCCAAAAAACTATCCACAAAAGCGAACTTGAAATGACGCCAAAGTGTAAAGCAAACGAACAAAATCGCAAATGCAAGGCTGTAAAGCAAATGAATAGATGAATGAATAAATTAATAATAAAAATAAATGGCAGTAAATCGAGTGTAGACGATCTGAATAGCATTGTACTTTAGCCAAATTGGTCGATTTTCCCACGCCGTTTACACCGCAAAACGCGATGGAATAGGGTCTGCGCTGACTCTTGGCTTCCATTATATCGCGCAAAACGTCGACTCGTCGTTTAGGCGACAAAAGTTGCACCAGTGTTTCTCGCAATGTAGTCTTGACAGTCGCTAGTACGCCTTGAGCAATAAAGGGATTTGTTTACAGTATTTATTTGTTTACCTTATTTATTGTTTACACTACTAAATAAAGTGCACTGTAGACTAGTCTACTCAATGATCGCCTAATTACCTCCAAGCGATGATCGGTTAATTACCTTACATATCTATTGTTTACACTACTTGATAAATTATATACATTGTACAGTGCCCAATACTCATTCGATGGACGTGCACGAACTTGCCAGCAACCATTAATCCTGAAATTTATATTTTTTCATTCCGAATGCAATGCTGAAATTGGCCAATAAAATAATACGCGCCAATTCGGATATATATTTTACATGTAACGTGATTATTAGAGGTCATAAAAACGTAATAAGCAACGTAAAAAGGATGCCGCAACTAATGCGCCCTACATAATTTTCTATAATTAATAAGAATAATAATTAATGAATAACGATTTGTAATAAACATTCTATTATTCTACTTAATTCTATCGAAAATTTAACTACATAAATAAACATAAACACGACGGGTTAATAAAAGTAACCCATGGATTACTGATTAGTACCGAACGTATGCAATTGAAATTATTCATTTCAAACATATTAAAGTCTAAATGAAACACTAAATCTACAGGTAGAATAATAATTAACAGGAGAACTTTTTAAAATAGACTCGAATAGTCAAACAAATACAAAAAAGTAACAATCCGTACGATCAATCGAAAATCAAGTTATTTTTCTATTAATAGAATCATACATGAACATTTTCCCATATATTTAAGGAATTCGAAACAAAAGTCATCCAGTATCACTAATCACAGAAAAATAGCACGAAATCAAACTAAAAATGACAGAAATTTATATAGAAACGCAGAAACAAAAAGGAAAAGCATAAATGCGTAAAGAGAATCGAGCAAGCAGAAATAGGAAAAAAGCGAACTCAACATTATTTTTTCAAATTATTGCATTCATTTGAGTTTTTAAGCGAATCCTTAACAAACAAGATTCTGGATTTTGAGTGCAAGTTGTTTACACTGTTTGTTTCAGTGTAAAGTGGCTCTTAAGCGCTTTGAACGTCTACTTATCCAACTACGAAAATCAAAATAGCCTTAGGGCGTAAGCGGCAGAGGAATACAAATAAAAAATTACTGGTTTACTCTATTATTCGGTTTAAAAGTACTTCTTAGCGTACCACTAAACGATCCGATGACTTTCCCATCCAATTTTACCAGAAGCGATTGACATAATTTCGAAGCAATGTCCGCGGCAACGTTCTTGGCTAAAATTTTCAAGGAAAAAATATAATTGAGCGTATTAAAATATTTTGACTTATATACATTAATCTTTTAGTAATATAATTGAAAATAATTAAAAAGCACAGCATTGAACTAAAAATACAATAAAGGTAGGCAGCTATTTTCCAGAATTTCTAGGAAAATCAATTGCTTTTTGATGTACGAAGTTGGCTCAAAATGAAACTATTTAAGTACACTCGAAATATGTACACATATTAATGTGAAAAGAAGAATATTTTTTATGTTTCAAGAAAGAGCAATGAAATAATATTCAATTTAGAGTAAGTTGTAATAAATTATTAATCGTATAATTAAAAAATTTTATCAAAAACGACATTATACGAATAAAGGAATAGCTTTCTTCAGGAAAAAACATCTATTTCCGAACGCTCTTTCGTTAGAAGCATTTTAAAACATCATTATTCATAAAATTTTGATAAAAAACGATGTTTTTCATTGTTTATGGAAGTTAAAAATTTTATATAAAATAATTGTTATAAGTAACGGATCAAAAATACGGTCGCTTAAATCACCTTAAAACGATGACATATTCCAAATTTTTGAGCTAAAACGATAGCACGTGTAAAAAGCTCAATTTTCAAACGTAGTACTGATATGATAAAAACATCAATTTCGATTATTTTCAGCAATTTCAACAAGACCATCAAAATTTTGTATACCAAGGAAAATATGTATATGTGAACACAAAAATCAAATTGAAGAATATTGAAAACCATAGTTTCACGATGATGAAGTTAAAAGGTTGATAAGGATAGCACACACCCGCACATCACAATTCAAAACTATCGAAGAGGATAGCCGGCCATTTTTAGACGAGAAGACGGGTAAGTAAAAATTATCGGAGGAGGTAGCATTTAGACAGGGGTATACGATCACACGTGGGCGTGGGGATGGGTGTGGTCCAGGGTACACAACCCCAAGAATTGAATTTTTGAAATTTTTTAAGTTTTTTTCTCGCAATTTTTTGATGCTAATGGATAGTGCTCGACGAGAAACGTTGAAAAATGGTGTTTTTTCGCCATACCACCATTTTTGAGACCATTTTTTGACCTTTAAAAAATCTTGCGACCCCTGCTAAAAATTTGGTGCTGCCCGCCTACGTACATATACGACCTTGAATTTTTATCCAAAAAAGGCAAAAAAGGACGTTAAAATGGCAAGAAAAATGCAATTTTTTCAAAAATCGGGGGAGGGTAAAAAATTTAATAGAAAATTCCTATTAAAAATCCTAATTACGCGTAGTGCACACACCTATCAAATGCTCTTTCATTTTGTCTAAAGCCGGCTGGATATCGTCAGCCGTTAATTTCTTATTGCCGACCAACGACTTGAATGCCGAAAAAACGCCGAAAACTCCGCCACTTTTGCTAGTCGGCTTATAGCTGCGAAGCGAGTGCCCATATTACGTACATAAAAACGTATCACATTGATTTTATTAATTTAGATTATATTGATTTTAATCGTATTAGAGCGTTCCTAAATAAACTCAATCGGTTCTTCATTCTTCAAATTTAGCGGCGAGCACTATAGATATTAACTTTACATGCACACATAACTCTATCATTAATCAATTTATATTAGAGCTATATCGGAGCCTGGCCCAGGCCAGGCACGTAGCTGGTTGCTATATTTTGGGGGGATCAACACCAATTTTGGTAAGAATAAGCCCAAAAAAGGCCAAAAATAGCAAAAAATAACGTTCAAAAAATCCTATTTTTCCGATTTTTCTGAATTTCGGAGGGGGGTCCAAACCCCCCATTCCCACAGAGATACGTACCTGGCCCAGGCCCCGGACCGGGGCTAGGCTGGCCCCGGCACCGGCCTGAAAATTTTAATATTGTTGTTGGATGCAACTTGTTGCACTGAATGATTGCGAAAATGATTGAGAGACTGATGTAGTTCCACCAGTCAGACTTTGATTTCGTTATAGATGTCGAAGAACTAAGGAATTTAATCGTTTCGAAACAATAAACTAATGGAATTTAGTCTTAGTTCAATCAATGAAGCCAACAAGTTTGCGCCAGAAAATAATCGTTGTAGAATGGTATCTTTGAGTCAGAATAGGATTTACGGTCTATGTCCGTCTGGTCAGGGGTTCGTCGAGTTTTTTCTAGCCAAATGATTTTACAAAAAATAAGTGGAAAGGTTTGAAAAGTGCAATAATTACACGAATTCTCAGGCTTTGGTCGATTTGAATTATTTTCGCGAAAACAAACCGTAATTTTTGTCCGTGTCGGACCTTAATCTTACCATACCTGTCCCGAGAAATTCTACCTCACTCTCAAACCCCACGTGCACAACTGCTTGCTGCATGCACTTCTACTTAATGCGAAAGCTATTCACTTTACATCGCTGCATAAAATCGTATTTAAAGATTAAATTGCTCTCATTAAATTTTGAATTTCGTCGGTTTTGTTTCAAAGATTCACTTAGAAAGCTGAAAAACGAAGTGGAAAAAGTTACAATGCAATCATGAACAACTTATGTAACAGTATTCAACATGAGACAGGTAAAAATAGAATAAATTTATTTAGAAAAAATGTTAAATAAACTGAGAAATAAAATATATGGTAAAATGAGATGTAAGATAAAATAAGAAATAAACTGAAAATATCGTAAAATAAAATGTAGATATAATGAATAAATCAAGATAGAAAAAATTGTTTTTGCGAGCAAGCCCAAAAAATTAGTTGCTGTATATCTATCTCCCTGCTCCCTAAAAAATTCACTAGAAAATTTTCCCCAATTTCTTCCAGATTTATCAAAATTAAATGGCGCGAAAATCAGATTTTTGACCAATGTATAACAAAAATGTCGGAAATATTAGCTAAAATGGTTTTTAGATTCTTCAAAAGACAAAATAGAATTTAGAAATTTGAATTAAAAATTAAAAACAATTCAAAATTCAAAGATAAATTTAAAAAATCACATAAAAATTAACAAAGAGAATTTCATACAAAATGATATAAAAATATAAAATAAGGCAAAAAAATCTAAAAAATACAAAATTATAAGAAAATTAGGAAAATAAAATTACAATTTCATTATGAAGATAAACTGTATCAGTGCTGTACTCGATTAAATATGTAAAGCAATCTGCGCGTATTGAAATTCAATTAAGTTCCGTAAAGTACATGAATAAAAACTCGGCATCCATGATTAGAACGTGAAAGAAGCTTCATGAAAGCGTGATATTATTTATATTTATTAATTGTCCATCGTTTTTGATCATTATCTAACGATTTATAAAATTTGTTTATATACGTATCATTGATTTTTGTATACCAAGCGTCCCCCAAGGGTTAGTAATTTTAATATGACATCAAAAATACAGGTTCGGCGTATAGTCGGAGAGAAAACTTACAGTAACCGTGATCGTATTTTCGCAAAAAAAAGATTGGTTGGCGTTTTGCCAACACAAAAAAATTGGTCGACTCCTTTACACTATCGATTAATTAATCTTACTGAATTTACGTTGTGTTAACAAGCTTCTAGTCTCGCAGTACAAAATGCCCTAGAAATATTGGGTAGGTAGACAGAGAGAAAAGGAGGAGTCGCATATGTAAAGCAACAGGAAATAAAAATTTTATTACGCTGAATACTACGTACTTTACATACAATATGCATTATTTTCATAATTTACATTTATGTCTGTATACCGTAGTTTAAATTATCCATGAGAAACAAATTAGCTGACGAACTAGCTAAAGTTTTTGATTTTATTCATAATCTTAATTTTTTTAATTTAATTTCTTGATTTGAATTTCTTGATTCCTGATTCTTAATTGTTAATTCTTCTTAATTATTAATTCTTCTTTTTAATTTGATTCTCAATTCTAATTGTTTCTTAAGCTGCTGCATAATATGTAAATAAATAAATATTAGCTACATAATTAAAACCGTCCACCTCAAAGGCGGATTTAAGGGGGCGGGGGTGGGGCGGCCGCCCTCCCCCATTGGCCCAAAATAGTGCGCAAATTAAGGATTTTTGAGCGATTTTTAGCGATTTTTGGGTCAAAACGGCTAATTTTCCGCCCAAGTCATGGTTCCGCCCCCTTAGGGGTACAGCCCCCTTAGGAAAATCCTGGATCCGCCACTGGTCCACCTCATTCTACCTAAAATTTAATATTATGGATATTTCTATTTTTAATACATAGAAGAAAACTATTAGAAAGCTAAACAAAAATTCGTCCAAACCTTATTGAATCTAAGGAAAAAATTGGAATAAACCTGAAAAATTGTTTAAAAAATATTTTTATAAAATAGGAATATAATTATACAAAATAAAGCATTAAAGAGTAAATTACATTGAAGCAAAATAGTTTAAATAAATAAAAAAAACATAAACAGGAGCTGATAAGAAAATTTGATCGAAAATGATACGAACGAAAAGCAAAGTTAGAAACCTAATTTAAAACTAATAAAAGTTATAAATCGAATTTAAAAAATTAAAATTATCATTTTGTGGCCGAAAAATTCGGGTCTTACAAAACCCATTCCAGGAAAATACGTACTCAGGGACCCAGGATTTTTCAGCATATTTCCCGCGACTTTTTTAACTATCACAGTATACCGTAAAGATGTTTTTACCATTAAAATATCCTCTACCATGTTCGGCTATTACAGTATACCTCAAATTTTTTGGACTTGAGTAAATGCTTCAGATTTTTTATATATAGTTTTCACAGTATGCTCAAAAATTTTTTTATTATCACAGTATACCTAAAGATTCTTTCTACTATTACAATATGCCCTAGAAATATTGGATATGTGGGTGGAGAAAAAAGGTATTAAAAGCAATATAGCTCGTTTTTTCCTTCTCATTTTCAATTTCATTCGTTGGCTCCGATTCTTCCAAATCTTCCGAATCACTGCTTTCGTCCGTTTTGAAACCCTTCAGTTCGCCGTGCATCTTTCCAACCATATTTTTCTGCGAGAACATGTGATTTTAAAATTAAATTCAAATGTCCAGCTTGGAAAACTGTTAAAAAATTCAAAATAAATATTTTAAATTCATTTAAGCGTCAGTTAAAGAACTGAAAGTCAAATTCCCATTTTTTTCAAATTGATTGCTCATTCGCGGCTATATACTTATGCATTATTATTTACATAAATATTTTTCACTAAAAAGTGCATATCTATCCTATCCTTATTCAAATTTTTATAATTTACAGAATTTTTGTTTTAGCTGTCTAATAAGTGTTTCTGTATATATACGAGATATCAACATGCCGTTTTTTGCACATCAGTGACGCAACTTCTGCTATACATTACTCGGATGACCATTTTTTTCTATCCTTTTCTGCCATTTCTGGGAAATTATTTAGAAAACTCCACTTCTTCTTTGGCTTTTATCTTGTCGCAGCTTAGGCACTGATTAGCAATTCATCTCAAACTTTCGGTAAAACAAAGACAGTTTGTGACTTTCATGGATGCATTAGCAAAAATCCCATTGTGATTCACTTTTTCTCTTTCTAGTGCTGCATTTTTCGCTAAAACTCAATTTTTGCTGACTTTGACAAAAAATTTGCTTTATAACAAATGCTCGTTTCATAAACAAGAAACATTTTAAAAAAGTGCTTTATAAAGACCCTATGAAGCTGAGAGACGCCGAGTGGTAAACACTTAAAGCTACGGATCGCAAGGTTCTAGGTTCGAAACCACGTTGACGCAGTTCTTTTCGGCAGGTCAATCCAGCCTTTCATCCCTCCGGGGTCGATGAATGGAAAGCTGCACTTGTGTGGCGAAGGTTAAAGCCCTTGGGAGTCGCGACCCCTTGCGGTATCTCAGCGAGAAACACGTCTCTGACGTGCGGGTAATACTAAAGTGTGGGTGAAAAAGCCCGTCTTTAAGCTAACCTTAAAGACCCTATATTATAGACTTTATGTAACATAATTACTTGATGAATGAAGTCACAGGACTTTCTATTCAGGGCTTATTCTTCCAGTATTTTTCATCCATTTTTAATATATGATAGAAGAAAATTGTTTTACTGGAAAACGGAAAAAAAGATGAGAAATTACGAGTTCAGTGATGTAGAGCAGAAGTTGCAGAATAACGAGCAAAAAACCGCGTATTGATAACTGTGATAGAAAAATAGTTATGTATTAGACAGCTATAACAAACTTTTGGGGCAACCTTGTATATTTGTAAGGATTTTGAGCGTATGCTTGATATCTTATATTTTTATTTTAGTTTTCGACTACTTTTTTCAATTATTTACAAATTTATGCAAAAAATATTTTTCCAAAACGTCAGAAAATTATAATTTTAGGTTTTTAAATTTTTTTCAAATCCATTCTATGTAAATGAAGTGGATAAATTATTTTTCAACAAGTTCGCATATTTAAAAAAATGTAAACTGGAGGCATTTAAACGCACTGAAACACAAATTTGCAGTCAAACATACATACAATAAAATACATTATGAAGAATATTTTAAAAATTAAAAATATGAGATATAAAATCACGTTTTTCAAGTTCAAAAATATAGATAAAAATACAAAATTGTATAAATATTAAACAAAATATATAAATTAGGACAAAAAATATTTAAAAAAATTGAAAGTCATTGAAAATTTGAAAAATTGAAGTATTTGCAAAAATATTTATAAAATGACAAAATTTGATTAAAAATGAAGACGTTAGAAACAATTAGAAGATTTCCATTTCCTACTACGTACTGTATATTGAAAGAAAATTAATAGCATTTACATTAAAATGACTTAACACAGTTTCCACTAAGGTGAATTCCCACAGCTTACAATACAAAAAATTACCTTAAACTTTTCATCACTATTATTTTGAATAAATCGAGATTTTTTTCTAATTTACGCTAAAATGACTTTACACAGTCTACACTAGTAAAACGACTTTACACTTTACAATTGACTTTACACTAACATTTTTGTCCAAGAACACTCGTTCGTCGGGCGAGTCGACGTTCTGAACGCCTAAATTTTGGCAGTCGGTTTTTTTGTCGGTCGTTTTGCTAAAATCCAACAAAGCCTCGTCTTCTTTGGTGCCCGAAAAGTCCCAACGGCGGCCCTCTTTTCGTTTTTTTCGGCTTCTCGGCGTTCGCTTTGCTGAAAAGTGAAAAAAACGAAACAGCTTAAGAAAAAATCGGTTCAACTATGCTAAAAATTGTGTGTAAACGAACGTTTCCTTAAGAAATTCAATTTTATTCCAAAATATAAAATTAAAAAGGATAGAAATAATTGCTAAAAATAATTTAAAAATACTTCAAAAATTAAAAATTAGATAAAAAATTTAAAATTCATTCAAAAAAGTGGAAATCGTAAATAACAAGAATATCAGCCTAAAAATTTAAAGCATCAAGAAATAATTATCTCGCCCGATTTTCGATTGTACATAAATGAAACAAAAAATGTCAGATTTCGGTTTAGAGGGAAAAATGGTTCATTTTGTAAAGCGGAGACGACAGAAGTTGCAATTTTTTTGATCATTCCAAAGACTTTGCAAGAATTAATGTGAAACAAAATTTTGGCAGAATTCAACCAGGGGGCGACTCAAATTTAAAAAATTAAAATTCAATCAAATAAAAAAATTTAACCTATTTGAATTTATGAAATCAAAAGGTAATTCAATTATTGCTCCAACGAAAAAAGTCAAAATAGTGTAAATGTTTAAAAAGCCAAAAAATTTAACAATACAAGCAAAATCTATAAACTAAACCAGAGGAAACCGAAATTCCATTTTTTATATTTTTTTATATTTATTAGAAATATTTAATGAACATGAATAGATAGATCCTGATAGAAAAGGTCAAAAAATTGTGTTTTCGTCCCCATATCGCCGATTTTTCGGCGCTTTTTCGATATTTCGAATAGTTCCAAGTCATCAATTGCTGAGAATTTTTAGCACGGTTTAAACAGCGACAGTTATCTTATTACAAAAAAAGTTGTTACGTAAATTAATTAATCGGAAAATTAAGTAGGTATTACAACTTTTTCTAAATTCTATACAACTAAAAACATGTACATACATATATAACGAAAATTTATAAGGGAAATAAAAAATAATACAAAAATGAAAATGAATGACAAAAAATAATAATACAAAAATGAACAAAACAAAATAAAAAATTAATAAAAATAAATCGGCATGACCGTATATACATGTAACGGCTAGAAAGTTGGGGAAGGGGGTACCCGGCCATTTTCAAAAAATTTTTAAATCTCCAATTTTTGGCCAAAAACGGCCAAAAAAAGCCCAAAAACGGTCAATTTTTCCACAAATCGGGATGAGGGTCAAAAATATTCTGGCTTTGGGGGATGGGGGGACGAACGACTTTGGGTGGGGCCCCCATTCCCACCCTCTTACATGTATGGGCATGACGGACTGGTATTATAGCTTAGCCTGAATCTAAATACCTCCCAGACCAGAAAACAAATTCGAAGCATTTAAAATAAAAAATGAAAGAAAACTGTAGAAAAAATGAAGAAAAATGAAAATAAAATGAATCGACGACAAAATTATAAAAGTAAATAGTAAAATAAAACAAAAGACAAAAGTAAAAGTGAGGTATGCATGAACATAAGTGAATAAAAACGAGAACTTCTTGAAAAATTGTACAATAATACGATCATAGGGCAAAATCAATCTTTCGCGAGCGAAAACTCAAAATTGTCCGAAAAAAATTTCGGAAAAATCGATTAAACAATAAACGATTTTTTTAACGAAATTCCTTTTAGATTTACCGACAGGAAAATCAAGCCTCTTCGTCAGAATTTACGCGATAAATCGACGAAGCGATATTTTATAGAAGCATTAATGACAGAATTAGAGCCAAATTTGACTGAAAATATTCCATCGCAAATACGTTAAAAATTGAATAAAAAAATAAAAATAAATGGGTTAAAAAATTTTTTTATTCGAATTTAGGCAAAAAATGAGTTGATTTTAAAATTTAAAATTTAAAATATAAAATGTTCTAACAAAATTTCTCACGTTGGCAACTTGCTACTTTTCGCCTGCGTTTGTTTTTTGAACAATTCGGCCCGTTTTTTCATCATTTCGTCGTCGACCGCGCAATTAATGTTGGCTTCAGCGGGGCAGCTATGATTGCCGTTGACCATTGTGACGTCGTCTTGCTTAAATTTGACCAATTTATCGATTTTTCCGTTGTTGACCAAGCATTGCGTCGCTTCGGCGTTATTCTGAACTTTTGGCAGCGAGGGGGCCATCGATGGGGTCTCCTTGGACGCCTTTTGTTGTTGGGCTTGTTTGACGGTCGGCTTGGGAGCCACTAGCATCGAAGCTACGGTTTTTTGGGACTTCGACGAGTCCTTCGTAATATGCGGAAATGTAATAAGAATTGGTCAAATTAGTTAAAAATTTGGCATATTTTAGCACAAAATGCTAAATTTTTCGGGCCAAAATCGGATTTTGACCCAAAATTTGGCAAATTTAAGGTATGTAGTTTTTAAAGCCCCACCACCATACATGCACATAATGAATGTATTAACCTCCCTGAAGGGTCAGCCAGGATACTGTCCGGCGATTTTCAGCTGATGGAGCGGTATCCGCATCATTTTTGAGGTCAAAAGCAGCAAAAAAGTAAAAATTTTTCCAACGCTTCGCGCCAGACTAGAACGTTTAAGTACTTTACTTTGTACTCAAAAAACGTCCGAATTTGAAAATTGTTTGCATTTTTCAAAAATAAAAGTGATATGTATAATGCAGTCGAAATGGACTAAAAATGCTTTTAAAATCCGATATTACCACGAAAAAAGGTTTTAAAGGCTATTTTGACCATTTCGATCGTTAAAACAGCAAAAAAATCGTGAACCTTTAATTTACTGCCTTGGATTTTTGAGATTTCACCCCCCCCCCCGACCCTGACCTTGTGCACCTATGCCCACCACCGTACTCTATCCTACAAAATTTTTAGAAAATTTTCGGAAACTTTTAAAAAATCGCCAATGATAGGGGGTGAAAAATTCTTTGCAGTATGTGAAAATTTTTAGCAGGGGGTGAGAATTTTTCTAAGGGGGTTGAAAATTTTTCTAGGAGAAGGGGGTAAAACCGCCCCAGCCCAAGATCAAATACGATACCCACCACTTTTAAGGCCTAAGAATGCACTTTGGGATTCATCCTTTCCAGAATTCACATGTTATGCTTGTCTGCCCACCACACGCACATATAACAAGGATGATGAAGATCCACACCTCCCAAATATTTTATATTTTTAGCCCACTCCACCCGGATTTTCGGCACAAAATTGAGTTTTTGAGACACTTTCAGGTGTTCTTTTTCCATTTTTGATCAAAGTGGAACGTCATTTGCCGCGCAATAAAACTGACTGACTAGCCCCCTTATTCCAAAATTTCGAGCTAAGACGTGTCTGAGCATCTTTAGAACGCGACTTCCGAATTTTCACCCAAATTTAATTATTTAACCCAGCTTCTGGCTAAAAATATAACCCCGACCCAAAATTTAGACCCGAAAGCTATTAGGGTCAAAATTTTAGGCCGGGCTATTACTGTACGAAAAAGGCCTATAAATATGGTCAGCGAATGCAGAGCGGAGTATAAAATTCAGCACTTGAAGTTCGACTCCGAAACTTAAGCCCAAATACTTACATATATTTTGGACTTCTTTAAGCGCCCAAATTCACAGTTTATTTTGATTTTTTCTGGATTAATTTGAAGATGATCAATTTAAGACGATCTGATCGAATCTAATAATTTAAAATTAATTCGATTTTAAAAACCTACTTGAAAATTGCGCATCATTTTGGGCGGAGCGATTTGGCCCGATCGCTGGGCGTCAAAAAGCATTCGCTCGAATGGCCCGCTGAACTGGTCAAAATAATTCGTACCGTATGTCGAATACATGAAACGACGATCGACTAGAACGTTTTTGTATTCGTCCCTGAATTTCAGACGGACGTCGTCCAATAATTTGTCGACGTACGCCAATTGAACAATATTTTGGTAAAGTACCTGAAAAAAGATTTTAAAACATGCTGCCGAGAGAAAAAAATAAACATTTTAATTTAAGAAATTTAGAAAAACTATTTATTAGAAATTGAGAGGCGAAAAAGTTACAAAAGGCTAAAGAAAATTTTGAAAAAATATAATAGAAAAATTCGATTCAAAAATCAGAAGAAAGTTACGAAAGACTACATAAATGAATTCGAAATAAAAACCTTTAATTAAAAGTTTTAATAGAAAAAACGAAGAAATTGCAAAAAGCGATACAAGGATAAAAACAAAAGAAGGATTACAGTAAAAAATTTAAAATTAAAATAAAAAATACATATATACATATATATACCGTAGAAAGGTGCAAAATCTATTGTTAGTAAGAATGTATTTTTATAAGAAAGGAGCAGTCTTAAAGATGAGTGAGTTACAAACATACATGTAACAGGGGATAGAGATCCCCGCCCATATTTGCACATAGGGGATAAGGAGAGTATTACCCCCTGCTGAAGGGTGAGCCGGACAGGTACTTTCCGGCGATTTAGAGCTGACAGAACATTTTTACACCATTTTTGAGGCCAAAAGCAGTAAAAATGCCCGCACTGAATTAGTACGTTAACGTACTTTTTACTCAATTTTTCATAATTTTTATCAGCTTTCAATTTTTTTCATTTCTTGCTAATTTAATTACGATTTTTCGGTATTTAAGCCTTTATCGTTAATTTTGAAACCTTATAAAATTCAGATTTAAGAAATTTTGTCCGTTTTTGACGAATTTAATTTTTTGAATAAAATTTATTTCGAATTATATAAATTTATCTACGCACAATTTAATTAATTTTAAGACTAATTCTTTTCCAGATTTTTGACTTATTTTTCCAAAATTTATCAGAATGCTTCAAAATTAGAACTAAGAAAGTTGTTTAAAATACAAATGTCAACAGAACAGAAATTCGAGCAGCAAAACGAGGTTTAAGCTTATTAAAACCAGTTTGACCACTATTTTAATCAATTCAAATGCCATTTGCGATTAAAGTCATGTGTAATTTAAAGAAGGCTTATTATCGAAAATAACCTGTAAAAAGTTTAATTAGATAATCTTAGTGACAACCTACTGATAATGGGAAATCAATACGCCTCGCTTACTAAGTAAATAAGCTCGAATTCATTATCGAGCTTAAACTTCATCGTAACGTTCTTGTATTTATAGACATCGTTGCCGCTAAGTTCCTGAAACAATTCACAGTGAGTCTCAGACACGCATGCTATGCGAATTTAAGGGGGTTTATAAAAGTCTTTCTTGGGCCAAAAAATGACGTGTATGCGTCAAAAACATCGCTTTTCGGCGTTTCTAGCATTACTTATCTAGAGAATAAAAACATTTTTAAAAAATCCGAAAAAAGCAGAAAAAGTGAACAAATTGAACAAAATAAAGTCCAGAAATGAGTATACGGCGTTGAGCGCCGAAAATTTGACGCTTTTGAGCAAATAGATAGCTTAGAAACACCTTTGCTACAAATTCTTATGAAATTTTTAGAAACTTTCAAAGAATCGGAAATTCTTCGGGGTTGAAAAAATTGTTCTAAAGAGGGTAAACATTTTTCTGGTGGGATGAAATCCCCCACCAAACATCGTGTATGGTAAGACTGCGGCAAAAGATGGAATAGATGATAAATGAACCAAAATACCGTTTGGGTATTAAGGATTTTATGTGCTTTCTGTTTCTGATTACGAATAAAAGATCGTTTTATTTTTTACTTTATCCCTGAGGGTTCACCTCGCCCTCTCCTGCAAAACGTTTTCCATCCTCCGCACTCTTATGTATGTGCCTAAACCTACTTAATTGCTCTACGAAATGAAATAATGGAAAAGAAAGATCTTTTACCGATTTCTTTAAAGAGACAATTCAAATAGCAGGAAATACTAGTCATCCAATGCAATCAGTCTAGCTATTTTCGTCAATATCTAGGCAAGTGAAGGGCTGGCATGACCTGATATATATTTAAATATAAATATTAAATATATATATATATATATATATATATATATATATATATATATATATATATATATATATATATATATATATATATATATATATATATATATATATATATATATATATATATATATATATATATATATATATATATATATATATATATATATATATATATAGACAACATACGTACATATCTATTATTGTACGTTTCATGTGTAGTGTAATTTTCCAATGTTTGATGTCTAACTTTTATACTCATTATATAGGTATTTACGTTGGCAGTTTCAACGGCCTCATCGAAACGAAATTTTTCAACCTTTGTTTTGTCCATTCAAAATTGAGAAATTCACTGAACACTGATACAGTCCGAAACAGGGTTGGAAAAACCAAAATTTGAAAAAAAAATTTTTTGGTTTTTTATGGATTTTTAATGGTTTTTCAAAGTTCTTTCATGGTTTTTCCGTGATTTTTTTCTGCATGTTTTTCAATAAAACACGAAAAACATCAGTATCACAAAATACAGTTAAATTTAATTAGAATAAAATTGTAGAAGCGACTGATCATGAAAGAATAGTTTTGTAAATTGAGCTTGCTAAGCTTAGTTTACAACTCTCGCTCAGCAAGCTCATTTTAGAATAAAATTGTTTTATAAAAATATTTGCAGAATGATATAGAATAAAACGATTTTAGATTTTATTCAAATCCACACTAAAAATTCTTTCACAATTCAAATGTTGTGATTTTCTGCAATTCCGATATAAAAACGGATACAGGCGAACCGACGTCAGTGATAGCGGCCATTAAATCACTAGTTTTATATATAATTCAGTCGAAGTTGCTGTTAAGTATAAAACGAATTATAAGGAAGGGAATAAAAACACAACCAGCGTTTTTCATGTGTGCGTTGTTATTACCTCTGCATGGTACCTGCTGTATGTTGTTCAGGGTTGGCCGGGCTTGGTTTTTTGTTTTTTTGGTTTTTTTGTTTTTATGGTTTGAAAATCGGCCTGATTTTTGGTTTTTTTGCCTTTTTAGAATCGATATTAAAAAATGTTGCAGGATGCTTATTTCATCATTTGTAAACACTCTTAGTATCGTTTCGTTCGTTCGTTATCGTTTATAAATATTATCGTTCTTTCGTTTGGACGTTGTTGATGATTGTTATTGGCGTTCAAAATCGTGAACTGAAGTGAATCGTCTTGCCTTCAGCTGACTTTGTTTGCTTACTGAACTGTGCTGTTCGTTTGTTTTGCACATGTGCGATTAACAAAGATTTATTTCATTTTATAGCACTTAATTTTTCATGGCTAGCAGCAGCAATAATGAAATGGGTGCTTCACCACCGGACGTGATTATCTTATCCAGGCCAATATCCAGGATTTCATTTCGGGCAAGGGCCGAAAATGTTGAGGTCAAATATCTCAAGAACCATTAGGAGACGGGCAAAAATAAAGGCATCTTTGAGCATATCTCAACGAGCTTCTATGCAATGGAAAAAATTTCAAAATTTTTTCACTCTGTTCTATACTCATATTAAATAAATCTATTGCTTAAACAATCTACACGACTGATTTCTCATCATTCAATCGACGAATAATTTCCTATCTTTTGTCTTTGTAATTAATCTTTGTCATTTACAAAAAAAACAATACAGAAAATGAATGATTCGCCTAAAAATCTGACATGTTCTACATGTCTAACTCAAATTTGAGCTGTTTTGGGCGGGCTAGAAGACAAAAACTATTCATAAACGATAAATCAGGCGCGAAGCTTAGGAAAATTCTGAGTTTACTAGCTCAAAAGCACGCTGAAAACCTGTTTTAGTGGTGTTTTAGACCTACTTTGAGAATTTTTCATTTTTTCTCTGGGGACCCTTGTGTTTCAAGAATTATTTTTCATTTCCGGGAGGGGGCCGCCCCGCCCCCTGAATACGGCCCTAATCTTATCCGATGACGAAGTTCTTAGCGACGTTAGAGAAGCCGCTGAAGCCGACCTCGATTCAACTAAAACGTCGGGTTTGGCAATTTCAATAAAGTTGAAATTGCTGACTTTTGCTATTTTTCCTGAATAATTGGTTAGGAAACTCATGCCCGCCATAAAAAACCATTAAAACCATTAAAAAACCATTAGAAAACCATAAAAAAACCAAAATTTCGGAAATTTTCAAACTTTACTTTTTTTCCAACCCTGATGTGGGTGATAACAACGTCTCACGTTAGTAGGAAGGAGGTCGTTTGTTTACTTAAATTCAAAAAAGCATAAAAAAACAAAAAACCGAAAAACCAGCCGATTTTTCGCACCATAAAAAAAACCCAAAAAAAGAAAAAATCAAAAAACCATGCCCGGCCAACTTTGGTCTTGCGATTTAACCATGATGGATACTGATGATTGTGACTATAGGGATATGTGATCACTGATCAGCACAGCGACAGTCGAATAAAGCTTTGTTTTGAACTTGTCCTATTTTTCATGTTGGGTCCTTTATATGTCACAAAGAAAGCCGAGTCAATGTTTATAAGTGTATGTAGACAACTCTGGTGTGTATCAGGAAAAACCCACCAAAAACCCCCAAAAACCGACCAAAAACCCATCAAAAACCCAAAACGCAAAATTTTCAAATCTGGGTTTGGCTAAACTTAAGAATATGGAACTTTTAGAAAAGGAGCAAAACGAATATAGAAATGCCAAAAATTTTTTGCCAAAATGGTAGAACATGATGAATTGAAGCGCAGAAAAAAAAATTTGGTGAAAATCTGAGACATACTTGCAAAGTTGCTTTGCAGGCAACTCTCGATTTGAGTGTTGGGTGGGACCACGGTTTTTTTTTGTATTCGGCAAAGATTTTTCCCGATGTACAAAGACTTTTCGGGACCGTCTTTGTACATGTACAAAGATTTTTGGGAAGACAAAAATTGCAAAAAAGGTCTATAATTCGAAAAAATTTCGGCGTTTCGCGCCGAAATGAGTAATTGTGTGTTCTATATATCTTTATAATGGCAGAAATTGCATTTCAAAAGTAAAAATGTCAAATTTTTCGGCGCTTCGCGCCGTTTTAAGACGATTCTTAGTGATTTTTGCCCTTAGAGACCCAGAAATTAGCTAAAACACACTACGAAAAGTCGAAGAACTCTGTTTTTACGATACTAAAATCGCTGCTGTACCATATTATAGTACCCAAAAATTTTGTGTGTACAAAATGTACAAAGATTTTTAGGAAGACAAAAACTGTAAAAAGGTGTAAAATTCCCAAAATTTTCGGCGCTTCGCGCCGAACTGATAAATTATTTGTCCTATATATCTTTAAAATGGCAGAATTTGCATTTAGAATAGAAAAATGTCAATATTTTTCGGCGCTTCGCGCCGTTTTCAGATAATTTTTAGTAATTTTTAGCGTCATAAACCCAGAAATTAGCTAAAATACACTACCTAAGATCGAAAACCCTGTTTTACCACACTAAAATCGCTACTGTACTATATTATAGTACACAAAAATTTGCATGTGCAAAATGTACAAAGACTTTTGGTGACCATCTTTGTACATGTACAAACGGACCTTGTACAAAAAAACACTGGGTGGGACGATTAAACGGCTCGATCCAAGGACTTACACATTTGTCAGAAATAAATAATATGGGCTGAAATTACGGAAGGAAGCATAGCAATGAAGGAGAAAAAAGAAAAAAGGCGCGGAAAGCTGTTTGAAATTTGAAAAACCTTTAAAAAATTTTCATATTGTTTTCCATGTTTTTTCGGTTTTATTTGATAAGATATACGAAAATCTAAGTTTCTGCTTCTATTATACATAGGCTTAGGCTTAGTATATCTGAAAAGGTGTTTAAAGCTGCTTAGGTCGAGGTCGCTCCCGCTTATGTCGATGTATAGATGCTTAGGTCGATGTATAGAATAGATGCTTAGGTCGATGTAGTGATCGACCAGGGCCCCGGCAATCCTCGGCCATTTTTAAGCATCCCCGGCCCCGGCCGGGGCAAGGTCAAAAAATGGCCGGGGCCGGGGAAAAATTTAGTGTAATTCGTATTTTGTACAGGCTGTGATACTGGCACTTATTTATCAATGAGCAGGTGTTAATTTTGAGAACTGTACTCATTAGACCATATGTATACTTACTTAGTCCTTGTTATAACTTTGCTACTGTGTATAAATTAGCTTTTACTGAATAAATGTTTAGGAAAATCTGCATGTTTTCGATTCCTCCACTTAGCTTATTTAAACTAAATGCTACTTTTAACTCATTCATTCATAGCTATGGCTAAAAGATTTAGAGTTGACAAATACGTTCTATTTCTAGTTGGAAATTGTACGTTTTCAACAAACTATTTTTACAAAAAACACTTTTACATTTAATTGAATGGGAACCGCGTGCTACAAAACGCGTTTCTTGTGTAATAGTTATAAGGACGGAGGTTAATTATAGGCGAATGTAAACTATGCTGCAGAATCGCATCCGATCCAATAAACTAAATATGTCTCAAATAGTTTCCTAAGATCCAGAGTTGAAGGAGGGATGAAATCCCAAATTGGAGGACCAGAAAATTGAGTGGTGGACTATTATTAGCCGACTCTATTTTGTTGTGCGAGCTTCTTGTGCTTGTACAAAGATCTCCGAAAAGGTCTTTGTATGAGCTAACAAATTTTTGTAGCTATATTATTTAAATATATTTTTAAACATAAATATTTTTGCATACTATCAGTATGTGACAGTGTTTATTTGTACAATGTACCTTTGTATATACATGAACAAAGATGGTACCCAAATGTCTTTGTAGATTTTGTACCAGTGTTTTTTTGTACACGGTCCGTTTGTGCATGTACAAAGATGGTCCCCAAAAGTCTTTGTACATTTTGTACACACAAATTTTTGGTTACTATAATATGGTACAGTAGCGATTTTAGTGTGGTAAAACAGGGTCTTTTGACTTTTGATTGTATATTTTAGCTAATTTCTGGGTTTCTAACACCAAAAATTACTAAAATTGTCTCAAAACGGCACGAAGCGCCTAGAAATTTGACATTTTTCTATTCTAAATACAAATTTTGCCATTCTAAAGATATATAGGACAGACAATTTTTCATATCGGAGCGAAGCGCCGGAAAAATTTTGGAATTTCGCACCTTTTTACAGTTTTAATCTTCCCAAAAATCTTTGTACATGTACAAAGATAGTCCTGAAAAGTCTTTGTACATCGAGAAAAATCTTTGGCGAATACAAAAAAAACACTGTTTTGTACATGCAAGTTTTTGCATACTTTAATATGGTACAGTAACGATTTCAGTGTGGTAGAACTAGGTTTTTCGACCTTTAGTAGTGTATTTGGCTAATTTTTGGGTTTCTGAATATTTTA
Source organism: Mermis nigrescens (assembly GCA_036768485.1). Lineage (NCBI taxonomy): Eukaryota > Metazoa > Nematoda > Enoplea > Mermithida > Mermithidae > Mermis > Mermis nigrescens. Next base: position 127,988 of record JAVLUZ010000608.1, on the reverse strand, counting down.
CATTTTTCCATTTTTCCATTCTAAGCGCAGTGTTGCTTATTACAAGATTTAATTCGCATATTACAATTTTTGTAATATTTCTGATTTTATAGTACAAGTTGTTTTAGCTTTCTCAGTCGAGTTTTATGTGTGAATTCCATCAGAAGCTCATAAAAATTTCGGCACTTCGCGCCCAACTAATATTATCAACTAAATTTAGGCCGAATTATCACATTTAGAAGCACAGTCTTTTTGTATTTGGCGAGGATTTTTGCTAATGTATAAAGACGTTTCAGGACCGCCTTTGTACATGTACAAAGATTATTGAAGAACAAAAACTGTAAAAAGGTGTAGAATTCCTTATTGCAAATTCTATCATTTTAAAGATTTTCGGGGGGGGTAAGCGGCTGCAAAAATGGAGCCGCTTACCCCCTTCCCCTGAAAATGGCCGAGAAATATACATGTGACAGGGGTTTGGGCCATTCCCCATCCATGCTCTGAAGCCCCGAACTCCCTTGAAAGTCAGAAAACATTTGACCACCCTCCCCATTTTTTGGCGAAAACCTGCGCTTTTTTGGCTATTTTTATGTGTTTTTACCATTTTTGATCTAGCCGCTAACCCCCTCCTTCTAAAAATGGCGAGGGGCCCCTACCCTAGATTTCCAGCCGTTACATGTATACTGAGAGACCCTCACAAAATTTTAAGCGATTACATGCATGTTTTATACTGATAGTTTATCTATTTACTCTAGTTCACATTCTAAAATAATGAATCACTTCGTGAAATTCTAATAGGTAGGTACACTTTTGCCATACTGAAAATTAAGTTCAAAAAATTCGAAAGGTTTTCACCAAAAATCGTCTGACAGTGACCCTCCCCTTCTTATGGGGATGTGTGATGTCTCATTTATTACATCTAATACCTATTGCATCCAATCGCTACAGCACCAGTAGCAGTAGCGAAGATTTAAATGATATAGAGTGTGCTAAACGCAGCAATAGACTTTATTGATGATTCAAACAATGAAACACTGGACTAAATTTGTTTCTTGTGACATAAATAGTAATAAAACTTGATATGAAAAGGCGCACCTAACTTTGCGCTTGCCATTTACTACTGAATGGAGCAGTCGCTCGTTATTTCCTTGTCTTACCCCGGCCAGCTCCCGGCCCCGGCCCCGGCCGGGGCCGGGGATTTTTTTCAGCCCCGGTACCGCCCCGGCCCCAGCCAAAAAAGTCGCCCCGGTCGATCACTAGGTCGATGTATATAGATGCTTAGGTCGATGTATAGATGCTTAGGTCAATATATAGATGCTTAAGTCGATGTATAGATGCTTAGGTCGATGTATAGATGCTTAGGTCGACGTACATCGGGTATCTACGTGTGATTCTGTATTCAGCTGTTTGAATCTTCAAATACTTTAGGTCGAGAAGAGGCTGATTAACGAAACCCATAGCTTTTGTTAATTGTAATATTGATCATAGACGGATGAAGGCATTGGTGTAGCTGGTTCACATATGTATTAAGATAGCCACGTTATAAGTACGTATACAGCAAGTATTATCCGGTGAAAGCTGCCACCTAACTGGTTTGATTTGAGTCAAGTCGAGAACAAATAAGGCAGTCATCAGATTTTTCCAGTAGATTCATGTGACTAACCAAAATATTGGTGCCAGCGTTTAAAATAAGCCTGAGTAATGGGATGCGACGAGACGCTGGCACCAACATTTTGGTCAGTCCATGATACTAAGCCTAAGCCTAATCAGCTGGTAAACCAGCAAAACATCACGAATAGCTTGCAATCTTTATCGAAATTAATCAGCGTTAGTCGATTGGTTATGGTTCTGGACATTAGAGCAAGGGGTCCAAGTTTCGAATCCGACTGCCAGCAACTTTCTCTCGTTTCCTCAGATGCTATCGACCGCACACATACGCTCTTATAATATGACTATGTTAATACATATGTGAACCAGCTACACGAATGCCCGGATGAAATTTTTTCCGCGCTTTCTTTCAACATGTTCTGAATAATGAGCGAAAAACCCGCTCTTCTGAAGTTCATTTTTTAGTATTCTGAAAGTACCGTATTCTGAAGTTACTCCTCTGGGTTTTCATCAGCCCTGGGCAAGTATGGGACGAAATAAGCTAGGTACCTATTCACTTTCGGTCAAGCGCCCAAAACATTTTCCACATGTCGAACTCTTGGTTCACAAAACTCTTAGAAAGTGAAAAACGGTTTTTACGAAAGGATAAAACTTTTGAGATAGGCCTACCTGCAGAAAAACGTCCCGCACTAAATGATTGACTGACGTAGTAAGAGCGTCAGCTGTACCTTGAAAATACCACAAAACGAACCCACCCCGGCTAAAGATTGCGAATAAATCAATCATAATTACGGCGCAATAGACTTTTTGTAATTTTTGATATTCGCCTCCGCAGGCAACGATAAGCAGGTCGGAGTGATGGAGTGGAGAGCTTGGCTCGGCCTTCTTTTTAGTATTCTGACCTCATTACAGTACACAGTACTCAAATGTGAGATAAATGCGCGAAAATAATAACGTTTTGCATTTTTATACTATATTGTAAACAAAATATAAATTAAATAAAATCATATGCATTCAAAAGTCAGTGCACATTAGCAAATCTGGACATAAAATCGATAGGCGTGTCTAGTATATCCTAGTTGTACCTACTACTTGGACAAGACAAGAAAATCTTTATTATCCAGAAAAATACACGAAATTTGATAAAACACAAATACATGATAAAACAGCGACTAGACAAAATCACGGAAGTGATAAAAGTAGGTATGCCCCAAAGATAAAATTGTAAATCGCTAGCTGGCCGAATGTTCTTAGTACTGCAATGTAACAAATGATTTCTTCATTGCCTGACGAAGTATGTTTAGTCTGTTTCTGAGGTTTTCTTTTGAATATAATCCGCATTAGATCAGGCTACAAAAACGGGTTTAAACTTTTTATGCAGTAATGCGCTTTGGCTATAGCAAGCGTCACACCATAACTCGATGTACTGAAGGATATGTACCTACATAAGTGTCTCTTCACGCAACTCGCGTTTTCGAGTTTGCTATTTTTTACTGTTTCGAAAAAGACGCAATATTCGCGAAGCTATGGAAGTTTTTCGTGGCTGCAGAGAAATCGGCTCGTTAAGTCCTATTTAGAAGTAAAAATCGGCGATGTCGCCGATTATCCCGATTTTGATCGGCAAAATCGGCAAAATCGGCGATTCTGCCGATTTTAGTCGAGCGATTTTCCCGATTTTGGTATTAAAATCGGCAAAGTAGTCGGAAATATCGGCAGAATCGGCGATTCTACCGATTTTCTTTGTTAACATAGCCGATTATACCCGTTTTAGTGGGCTATTCCGGCCGATTTCGCCCCCGATTTTGCATATCCCAGATATGTATCATAGACAAAACTGGGCAAAAATGAAAGGAATGCTCTGCAGTTCCTACTAGGTACATTTTGTATTTAGCAGTCACGATGGACAGTGAATGTTTGTCCGAAATTCTGCAGTTGTATCTAAGCTACAAATTACTGAAAGCGACTCAGAAAAAAACGCAAACAAACGCGAATTATTTTTGCAGTTCGTGAAAAACATGGTCATTATCATTCTCTCGTCCCTCAGATGCGTTTGCATGATCATTAAAGCTTTTTTAAGTATTTCCACATTTTGCCAAAAAATTCGACGAACTATTAAAAGAAGGTGGTCCGCTAATACTAAGAAGTGGTAAATGGAGCCGTTCATCAAACGACGCCGCCTTTTGTGACTAGCCTATAACAATTGTGTACCCAGTTGCGTAGAATAAAAAGAAATTTAGACGCGGTTTTTGTAATATATTACTTAGTTTAACGCACCAGCAAAGCGCATTAACTGCACGCACCTGATTACATAATTTTTTTGCGACACACACATAAATAAGCCCCGTGTGCCCCTTCATCATGTAGGATTCTTGCGATTATCGGGAGAAATAGAAACGAGTTCTATGTCCCCGATTCTGGTCGGCGATTATGCCGATTCAAATCGGAAAATCGACGACATCGCCGATTTTGTTGCAATTTTTCCGATTCTCCCAATTTTGCCGAAAAATCGGGAGAATCACCGAATAAAATCGGGAAAATCGCGGCCAAAAATCGGCGATATCGCTGATTTTGCCGATTATTATCGGCGATTTTCCCGATTTTGCCGATCGGTCGGGCTGTCAGATACGAATTATGGTCTGTATAAAACTTTATAATTCTTTCAAAAAATATTTAAATGTTTCGTTTCTTTAATACAAATATCAGCGAAAATATTGCGCGCATGATCAAAACTACGTTATTTTATGAACGAGTATATAAATATATGTAGGTATATTTAAGATACATCAATGATCGACAACGATAGGTACCATACTTCAATGTTCAGGCGTGTAAAGCGAGTTTATGCGAATTTAATATTTAGTGTAGTATATCGTTTAATATGTAAGGAATCGTCTGCTGAGCCAACATCAAAGGAAGAGCGAAAAGCTTAAATGAGTGCTGGGAACGAACGAAATCGAGTTAGCACAGAAAAAATAACGAGAATATAAAATATATTTTCAAGTGCAGATTAAGTCGCGACAGATTAACCGAGAAACATGACCCAGTTTCCCTTGAGGGTGTCACAAGCCAGAACTACTTGAGCTTTTGTATCCTTATTATGAAGCGATACTGTGGCTAGTCACTTGCAAACGACCAGCCGTAAAAAGAGCAAGCGAGCTACAAATGAGAGGCGCCGCTGTAAGAAAGTAGAACCATGTGGATTAATAGAACATGCCGACGCAAGGTGTGAAACTACTTGCGCTTCATAAGGTAAAGGGCATAAGTTCATAAGGTCAGCTACGCACACGTGTCTAAAATACTAACATGCAAATGATATAACAATCGAAATTCATCTGCCATCCGCCAACATGTAATAGATACAACACGGAAACGTGCATGTAAAATCCCACGACCGGCCTTAATTCCACTACAAAGCAAAAACGGAAAATCTGGAGAGCAAAAAAGAATTAAAGCTTCCATTATCTGAAAAAAATATAAAAAACGGTTTAATCTACAAAACGGCTTCAGTTCCTTGGTGTTTGCTCAGAATTCGGCAGTGCTATCATTTTTTCTCGTTTTTGATTTGATAAAAGATATCCGCTGTACAACATCTTTTCTTATTCCATTCGTCAACAATATTCTTGGACTGAATATCATTTACATATTAAATTGTAAGTAAATTTATCAGTTTGTCTCACCCGGTTGTCTTATAAGCGGGATCAGCCCATATCTCGGCCCCTGAGATAAGATATAAAATAGTCTGTGGAATAGGAGCACTGCGAACGACGCCGATTGTTACTTCTGAATAGGGCTTCAGCCGAAAAAGTTACGAATTTTCGTTTCCGGACCGGAAGACCGTCCCTCGAGAAAGCGAGGCGATCCGCCTACCTCGCATCTATTGGTCCCCTTAGCGAAGTCACGTACGTTCCTTAGAGGAGGGAACGTGAGCTAAGCCTGCAGATTCATCCCCTATCCTAATACACTTTCACATTAAAAACATAGGCGACATAGCCGCTATTCTGTTAAGCCTGTGTTGAGATTAGTGTTGTGAAAGATAAGGATTTTTTGCAAGATAAAAGATAAAGATAAAGTTGAAATTTTAAAATCTGGAAGATAAAGATAAAGATAAAAAATTAAGAAAGATAAAGATCATTCGCAAGATAAAAGAACCAAAAAGATAAGGATAAAAATAAAGATAAGGTGTAAATATGGTTGCCTGGACCTAGGAGAATGATGTATTTGAAGTGCAATAAACGAGAGTTGGTGATGCAAAGCAGCCAACTGAATGCCCTAACTTTTACGCCCCTAACTTTTACGCCTGAGGTCAAGGAGATGAAAGGCATTAAGCACACATAAATGTAAGTTTGGGGGTTTACCCGCGATATCGGACTGATCCACGTACTACTACTACTACTATAGTCTGTTTCATTTAACTTTGCGGTTTTCTTCTGAAATTTTCCACAAGAATCAGGCTACAAAGGCGGTTTAAATTGTTGATGCAGTAATGCGGCTCAAAACAAGCACACATCTCTATATGACTCAACATACTGTAATATATCATATTTATTGTATTACTTTAGAACACTTTTGTAACCGCTTCAAACTTTTTCAAAAACCTCAAAGTTAAATGAACCAGACTATAGTACTGGCTGACAGCAATTCACTTCTCTTTTCACAAGCATCAAAACCCTGCTCTGTGCGCCGGTACAACCAGTTATTGATTTTTTAAAATTTCTCTCTTTTCCTAGGCTTGGACTCAGATTAACATGGGTGCTAGTAGTAGTACTCCCGCTTAGATCGGTATCACTCCCGCTTATTTAAAGTCTGTTCCATTTAACTTTGCGGTTTTCTTTTGAATTTAATCTGCATTAATTAGGCTACAAAAGTAGTTTAAACTTTTGATGCAGTTGGCAATAGCAGCGCGTCTCATCATAACTCGATATACTGTAGAATATTACAACTATACTTTAGTTTAAACCACTTTTATAGGTATTTTAAACTTTTTTCAAAACCTTAAAGTTAAATGAAACGGACTATAGGTCGATATACAGGCATTAGTTAGGGCCGCACGCCGTAGGGATTTAAACAATCGCTTTCCTTTCTTTTCTTGGATAACAGTAAAACTTGAATGCGTCTAAATGCATTTCACGTCAAACCTGCATTTTGGATTATGTGCTAACTTATGAATATACTTTATCTTTTTTAGCAAGATAAATTCATATCAAAAAGATAAAGATAAAGATAAAGATGGCCTGTGATTTTTCCAAAAGATAAAGATAAAGATAGATAAAATAAAGAAATCGTCAAGATAAAGATAAAGATATCTTTATCATTATCTTACTAAATAGATAAAGATAAAGATATCTTTTACAACACTAGTTGAGATCGGAAAAAATCAATATTGTATTGAGCACGCCTTTATCTAAATTTAATTGGTTAATTCAAACTACATACGTATCTAAATCTTTAGCTGTTTAAAATCATAATTCTTATATCAATATTTACGTAGCGTAATAGGCTCTCGAATCTTCGATCCTTATTCATTCTTGTTGTTGGCTTCCGCCGTGTACAGCTTAATTTGGCTTATTGAGTTTATTTTGTTTTTATTTTAGTGTACATAAAATCTAGCAAATACTGCCTAGAGATTATAGTCTGTTTCATTTAACTTTGCGATTTCATAGAAATTTTTTCACAAGAATTAGGCTACAGAAGCGGTTTAAAGTTTTGATGCAGTAATGCGGGTTAAACCTGGCATGCGTCTCCTGTTACTCGACATACTGTAGAATATCATATTATTTGTATTAGTTTAAAGACTTTTGTAGTCACTTGACTTTTTCAACAACCTCAAAGTAAATGAAACAGACTATACACAAATCGCAGGCAGTACCTCAACGTGGGACCATCCGACTTTTATTTGGATTTTAAATATTCAGGTGATTGTTTTAGAGTATTTTCTTTTATCGAAAATTCAATCCTCCTTTTCATCATCAAAAATCATAAAAATTATTACATAATTTTTATGTAAGATGACTGCCCGGTCTAGAGCTCTTTGCTGTTGTTGTATTCAATGTTTAGAGATCAATTAGGAACCAAAATCTTTCGCGATTGATATACTCCCGCGAAAATAAGTTAAATATCAACTTGAGATTTTCCGGAGTTTCGGACGGGAAAAGGTCAACTGACCTCGCGTGTATCATCCGGGGTTACATAAGTATTGTTGTGTTTGGAATCTAGGGCGTATGTAGCTGCCGAAATCCTCCGCGGAAGAGCGGTCAGCAATATTAGGGCCGAGGAGATCGAGGCCGTAAGTCTTGAGGGTCGTTTGGTTGACTCTGGCGTCTCGCCCTAGCAACCTGACGAGCGCTAAGTGTAGCCTAGGTACTTAGGTAAGCCCGCGCAGGCCCGCCGTCTAGGTAGAGCTACAAGGTATTTAAATACCGACGGAAGGACGGTCAAAACTTACAGATATCACTACTATACTGTTGGTTTAAATCACTTTTGTAGGTACTTTAAATTTTTTCAAAACCTTAGAGTCAAATGAATTGGACTATAGATCATTAGGGATAAGTTCGTCCATGGAGGAAGGAAGACAACCGATTTCCTGTCCTGTTGCTTAACGGAATCCTTGTTTTAGCAAAATATGCAAAGTTTGAACCGTTTTTGTTCTGCAAACTGGGCAGGCCCGAAGGCTCACCACCACTAATCAGTGTTCGGCTGCTTTCGCAAGCCGAATTAGGGCTCAAACAAAAATGAAATTAAGTAACTTCTATGACCACTTGGAACATAAAACCCACGGGTTAATGATAAATATCAATTATGCGATTGCAGCACCGTCAATAAGATGCTGCAGGCCGATTCGCTGCAGCCAAGGGAACGCAAATAAATGGCTCAACCTATTGGCGTGCAGAAATACCGGATGAGCGTGAGGCTATAGCCCATCGAGGCTCGTCATTGGCATGGTGTCTGATGAGGGAACGTCCCGTCGTAGGATTTGAACCAGAGTTCAGGTCGTGCAACTATAGCCATAGTTGAGGCGGCACTTACACGCTCATCGACCTCCGAGCTATTTTTAGCTCTTCTTTTTGCGCTCAAAGCTGTAGGTTTTATGCTTCATCTCTAGATGGAGGGGTGCAATTTCTTTTTGGTTGAGCGCTTGTTCGGCTCGCGCAAGCGACCGATTATTGGCCAGTAGCAGCACTCAAGCGGCCCAGAAGGACTCTACAATGGAGGTCCTACGGAGATCTCTTTGGGACGCTCGCCCGAAGAGTCCTTTTTAAAGGGAGGGTGGTGTAACTGCGGTCGGCAGTTTCACGACCAGGAACTACGGTTAAAACGCCTATGACGGGGTATTTACTCCACCAGGCAATATTGCTGATGACGAGCCATGCTCATCAGACAATCATGCACCAATCGATCAAGCCCAATGCGCTCTCTTGGTTGCATCATGCACATCAATCGATCGAGTCCAGCGTTCTCTTAGTGTTGCATCAGATCTGCATTGCAGCTAAGGCCGTCCTATTCAACGGCGCTGCAAGCGATTAATCGATCGATTCGGTTAACCCGTACTTTTTTTGTTCCAGGTGGTCATGAAACGTAAAAATCTGCCGATCGCATCTTTCTACGAGCACTTGTTCGGCTAACATAAGCAACGGAGCACTGATCAGTAGCGGGCCCTCGGGCCTGTACATAGCCGTGCCTAGGGGTGCGAACTGTGCGGCCGCACAGGGCCGCTAAAATTATGGGCAGCTAAAAAAGTTGTAGTGCATGCCGTATAGAATTCATTTTTTGCGGCCCTCTTACAATAATTCGATACATACGTTCAAAAGGATCGATTTTTCGACGTTCTAATGCAAACACAGTCAGTTAAAAATCTTTACTTGCATTTAAGAGAACGCTGACTGAGCTATACTTGTTCTCATTTTTCAGACATATTGTTGGTTTTTCTGTTGCAATAATGTGTGTCCAGAAAATTGAGTTCGAAAAGGCTAAAATGTCAAAATTTTCCGGCGCTTTGCACCGATCCATAGATCAAATGAATTTAAAAGCTTGAATCAGCTGAAATAATCTAGCACTTCACATCACTAGTAATTTAATGCACTATTTGTTCATTGAATGAAAGCGCGCATGCTTGTTGAGCATAAAACTAAAAGTGCGAAAATGATTGTGTCCCAGTTTGTCTATTCTTTGCTTCTTTGTCTTTCTTTACAAGGACACAATCCTATTTTGAATGAAAGAAATGGCCAAATTTTCTTATGTTTTTGTGCATTTCCTGTTTTCTGAACTGCATCTTCTTAATAAGAAGGCCACAAATGAGCCTGAAAAGGGTAAGAACAAAAACTTCAATTTATACATTTTTCTATATCTTGTTGGCAGCGACCCGTTGCTGCGCTATGTAATTAGCAGAGGTCGAAAAACGCATTTCAGCTCAGAAGTTTTGTGAGATGTAAGAGTTCATCAATTTTGAGTGTTTTTGGGCTCCATTCAGGACCGAAATTCGGCCGTTTTTGCGAAAATTTTAACGTTATTATTTGACATTAAAATGCTTTTTTACAAAATTTGTAGGGACTCTGTCCCGTCCCACAGGGAACGCTTGACCGCGCCACCTAAGACTCGCAGCATATGTGGGCAGCAACAAAATCCGGGGGGGGTAGGTGCAAGGTTTTTTAGAGGTCGAAAAATGGTCTTAAAAATGATGGTATGGCTAAGAAATAATTGATTTCAGAATTTTACTTACAATACCTATTGCTGTGGCCTCAGCAAAACGTTCCTTCTCGGGACTGAAATTAATAAAGACATATTTGCGGTCAACTATGACTGATTCTCGTCTAAGTGCACTAGCGATTATTTCGATTGAAAAGAATTTATCATCTTCGTTAGATTTTTTGCAATTGATTAACCAGTTTGCCGCTCAGAAAGCTAGGCAAGTTATTTTGTAACTAGCAAAGAAAAATGCTCCGATGGAACAAAAAAGATGAATATACTTGGAATTGTGGATTATTATGGATGTAAAAGGAGGGGACTAGGAAAAATCTACCTAAAGTCGGAAAATCTGCTAAAAATCACACTTTCTCTAAGCAACGCAAAAAATCGATGTATATTCTGCGGCCAACAGATTAAAATAAATATTCAACCATAACAATGATTGAAACAGCAGCACGTTAGCTATGCAGTAGCTATGGGAAATGATATTAAGTAAACTAACAGTCTTCCAAGCCAATTGAATGAAATAGCAAACATCGAAGACAATTGAAGACATGGTTGGTTAAAAACAGTAGGAAACACGTAAGTTGACTTGAAACAGACTTAATGTAGATACACTAGCATGCCCGAAACGATTGTGTGCACTAATCAATCGGCTCCTGCTTTGCTTGCTATAATGCTCATAAAGCAAAACAACTTTAAATACAATACCTCTTACTTTTCTATCAATCAGGTGCCAGCAATTTAAAAAAGTAACCTTGATAGATTTCGTTTATACACTCTTATCTGAAACTTCGAACATTATTTAAAAAAGACACTTTTTTAGAGGCCGCAGAATATACATCGATTTTTTGCGTTGCTTAGAGAAAGTGTGATTTTTAGCAGATTTTCCGACTTTAGGTAGATTTTTCCTAGTCCCCTCCTTTTACATCCATAATAATCCACAATTCCAAGTATATTCATCTTTTTTGTTCCATCGGAGCATTTTTCTTTGCTAGTACACTACTTTTAATTAGCGTGATTTCAGTACATCAGTCAGTAAACACAATCAGTAACACGCCACAATAATGACAACAGTCCAAGAACGCGGAAAACAATATTGTTCTTAACATCAGCATTATCCTTTTTAAACAAGACAACCTTATTGACACCATCCATTTTCAAATTAAAACTGCATTAAGTTATTTCTTCTTAATGTGCAGTTCACTTATAATCAAGCACAAAAATTTAACCAACGAATTCACATTGCAAATCCTCACTCAATCAATACACAAGCACAATGTGTTGTGACTTTTGAAATTGAAAACACCCAATTTTCAATTTTCAAATTGAAAATTGGATCAATTTTCAAATTGAAAATTGGGTCAATTTTCAAATTGAAAATTGGGTGTTTGAATTTGCGATGAAGAAAATAATCAAAAGATAGTCACTTGGTTTATTTAAGCCGAGTAATAAAATAACGACCGTCCACCAATTCCAAACTAAACGCAACTAATCTGATCACTATGAAAAAGTTTTGAAAAATGAGCTTGCTAAGCGAGAGTTGTAAACCAAGAGAAACTTAAAGTTAAAACCTACCATTAAATTATGAGAGAATTATAAAAGATTTTAAACTTCAAGAAAATGGAAAAGGCGGGATGTTGGTAAATTAGAAGGCAAAGATTTTCGGCAAAAATTCAAAAACTTCACGCAAATATCAAATGTAAGGAACACTAACGCTTTGATTTGGTAGTTAAATAAATTTGTAGTATAGACTACATATTAACAACAAATGAATAGTGCAAACTTTACACAACTACTAGGTGTAGAGAATACTAACAGTTTACGGCTTATTAATGTACATGATTACAATAAAGCTGTATATCTTTGTCGACTTCTGTGCACAGTAGTGTGATTGCTGGTTCATTTTAAACCACTTTTTGCAGGCAATTTACATCAATTAAACGATAGCTCTCCATGTGCAAGATTTTGTGTAACATATTATAAACACGGCTAAGAAAGATTTAACTTTAATGCAACCCATTTAAGACAAAATTACATCTCTTCAATGATCTAAGGACACTTGAACATAATTTTTAAATCACTTTAGATTACTTTTGAGGGTAAACAAACTCACTTAATTGATGTCTCACATATGAATCCTTGAAAATTTCTTGACTTCAGTTACAAAGTCTCTGCAAGTCTATCGAATTAGGGTTAACACGTAACGTAAACTTTACACAAACACATAGCGTAAAGAATATTTTAGTCGGATTCGTAATTTTGATATTGCTCCGATATTTCTTTCAACATTTATGGAAAAATGAGTCTCCATAATGTTTTAAAGACAATAAACATTAGGTTTAAACCACTTTGCAATACTGCTGAGTGTAAGCAAGCGCGCCCAATTGACGTATATATTTCATTCCCTGTAAATTTTTATATCTCAGGAAAAAATTTCGATTTTTGCAATGCTCTAGAACAAAGGCTAACATGCAGTGTAAAAAATTACTCGGATATTATGATCAACATTCATGAAAAAATTATGTCTCTACAATGGTCTGAGGACATATAAACAATGAATGTAAACTTCTTTACATCACTGTTGGATGTAAACAAACGCGCCTACGTGACGTCTCACATTTGATCCTTTGAAAACTTCTAGGCTTCAAGAAAAAATTAGGTTTCAGGAATGCTCAAAAACGAAGATAAATATATATGTAGTGTAAACTTCATGTAAACACCTAGTGTAAAGAAGATTTTAGTCAGATTCGTAATTTTGATATTGTTCCGATATAACGATTAATATTTATGAAAAAATTAAGTCTACATAATGTTCTATGGGCAAACTAACAATTGGTGTAAACTACTTTACAACACCGTAGAGTGTAAACATATGCGCCAGACTGACATATCAAATTTGATTCCTGGTCCATTTCTAGACTTGATAAACGTGTCCCTGACTCGTAACCGGAGAAGCAGGCAGAAAAAACAAGACAGAAACGCATTTAAAACTCCAAATTTTTGACTTTACACTCGCTAAATATTAATGTATAGACAATTTGCTTTGACATGCACCCGATATAAAGCACTTTATTTTTATTCTATTAGACTTATCCCGACTTCTGGACGGAGAAAGTGGCGAACAAAAAACGCAACAAAAACGTATTTTCCATCATTTAGAACACTGTAAACTTTAAAATTCCGTACCGAACTCCCCATTGAGTTTAAAGAAATTCGGTTTGGTACAATTTGTAGCTTTTAAATCGTAGTACATTCCTGTGTGCCAAAATTCTGTTGCAAAAATTATTTGGCATGATTTATCAATCAAACTTCGGAAAAAACGTGTTTTTTAGCCCATTTTTTACCTCTGATTTCGAACTTTACACCCCCATAAATAACTCAATATTGCGTTTTTTAAATGCGGTTTGCTGCGATGTTTAGCCCCTGTGAGGCACTCTATTAAAGCTGTCTTCGATTTGCACTGACTCATAAGCGGAAAAATTTGGCAGAGAAATCTTAGTTAAAATCCGTTTTTTTACACCATCCACTAGAGTGTAAACTTTAAACCCCAGGATCTAACTCACCATAGAGCATACAAGACTTTGCTTATATGCAGAATGTAGCCCTTGATCCGCTCTACATTTCTGTCAGAAAACATTTTAAAAACCTCATAACCGGAGTTAGTATCGGACATAGGAAGGTTGAAAACTCGACCAAAAAGTGCTTTTTCACCCCCAGATTTTCGCACTCTTCACACTGCCGTTCAATAAATAATGCGAATTTCAAAAAACAAAAAAGGGTCATCTGTAGAATTCATCCCTCTATTATCCTATTCTGTTCAATCCTTCGAGTCATCAATACTCAGTTGTCCACATGCCGCAGTAAAAAGGTCCCAAAATTTGTCCTATGTTATAACGTTACACAAAAACTTTACACCTTCTTTACACAGTCAATTTTGAGTTTCAAGAAAAACAAAAAAACACGGGCAGCGAATTTTTTTATTATCTTTCTTTTAAAAAAAACCGCACCTTCCAGAAGTGTCCCGTTATAGCTGTAGGGGGTGCCCAGGTGTTGGGGGTACCCAAGTATATTATAGGTACGCGCTAACGCGCTACCTATGATAAAGCACGTCATCATTCACAAAATAGGTAAATTATTTGAGAAAAAACATACGATACCTACTAAAAATAATGTAGCACAATATTTTGTTAGTAAATCTACAGTAAGATGCTAACTGCGATCATATAGGTACATATGTAAAGGATATACATAAGTGATAATTATGATGCCTATAATACCAGTTTTAAAAATTATGGGGGCCGCCAAAATAAGTTTCGCCCAGGGCCGCTAAACCTCTAAGCACGGCCCTGTGTCCAGACGTCCCACGGAGATCCCTTTGGGCCGCCAGGGCCTCTTTGTTAAGTGGGAGTATTTTAGGTGAGGCGGCAATTACACGCTCATTAAGTTCCAAAATATGTTTAGCTCTTAACTTTTTGACCAACCCGTAAATCCTACTAGTGTTACCCGGTGGGAGAAACGTTTCTCCCATCAAAATTTCCCCTGGTGAAAGAAACGTTTCTCCCGGGAGAAACGTTTCTCCTGAGGGCAACGTTTCTCCCATCAATGGTTTCACCGTTTCTCGCGTTTCACCTATGCTTATCATAATTTCGCCATTTCTCACGTTTCTCCTGCTCCGGGTGTTTTGTCGTTTCTCCCGTTTTTCCCAGGCTCCGAGTGTGGTTACCTACGCTTATCATGTTTTCGCCGTTTCTCCCGTTTCTCCTAGGCTCCATGTGTGGTTACATATGCTTATCATGCTATTTCTTTCTCCCTATCTTTTTCATTAATAGGATTTACGGGTTGGGTTTGCCCTTCATTTTGCGCTCAAACCCGTTGGTTTGTTGCTTCATCTCTAAATGAAGTGTCGCACTTTGTTTTTTGGTTGAGTATTGGTTCGGCTCGCGCAAGCGATCGAACACTGGCCAGGCTAACCAACCCCCCACCCCCCCGTAGGATGGTTGCGACCTCCACTCCAGAATTGTCGATTTTCTGTAAAAATTGTAAAAAGTGTGCCTTTTACACAATTTTATCTCATTTTTCACTCAAAAGTCTCAAATTTCCGGCGCTTCGCGCGATATGCATATTTTTTTAGTATTATTTGTTCACTTTTATTTTTATGACATGTTTTCATTGTTTTTAACCTAAAAAAGCACTTTTTGTAAAATTCCTCCACCTGACGCATGCCCCCGAAGTACTCATGCTGTACACGGAACAACAAATTTTCCTGATAGCGTCAAAAGTTGGCAAAAAAATTTGTCCGTTTCGCTTAAAGTAACCTTTCTTCGCCGTCTTTTGATAGACAGTATTATTTGTGATTCGAAAAGAGTTGGAAGTTTTCAAGAGTTTCATGCAAAAAACGCGCAGAATTAGTGCACAAAGCGCTAAAGAAATACTCGATTTAATCATTTAAATAATTAAAAAATCTTTGTTTTGTCAATAAACTATTTTTTTACAAAAATAAGATTTTTGAGAGGCTCGAGAGTCCGTAAATTTTAAAAATCATGATAAAAAATGGCTTAAGCGAAAAATACGCATTACCTCTATTGCGCCTAATCATTTTTTAATGATAAATCTACCATTGCATGTGAGCAAAACAGCGGCAGATTCAGGATTTTTGTAAATTAGGACAAATCCGATAGACCACCTAGAATTGAATTTCTGGTGCTATTTTTCTCGATTTTGCCCTATCGGACCCCAATAATTTTTGGCTGCCAATGTATTACTTCGACACATTATTAATGCATTTTATTGAAATTTCAGAGAAATAGACATTTATAAGAAACGTAATGTACTGTGAAATTTTCAATTTGAACAGGTTTAAACTAAAATCACGCGGTTTTTTCTTGTCTCAAATAAAATTTGTTAGCCCTTGTGAAAAACGAAGAACTAAATTACTGAGCAGCAAGTCAAAAATTTAGTTGTCATTACAATGTTTTTTAATGACTGAATTAAATTTGTGGATACTTCTTAAAGGAGTTGAATAAGAAAAAATTTGTCATTTTAAAACAAAATGATTTTAAATTGGACAATTTCAAGCACATTAACTTCCTTAACGTCTATAAGTTGCCATTATATTTTTTTCGTTTTTCTTACAAAAGCCTCCTACAATACCTATATACCTCAACAACATTTCACATGCCGAATGATGGATCAAATGTATAAACGTACCTGCGAACAAAGATAGGAAAATACATTGCCGCATCGACTCACAAGTCACAGATTTGAAAATATGATGATTTTCAAGTTACTCGACGTTTCATTTAACGCCTGTTGCTAAAAACGTGGTCATTTTGGCAACCATTTTTTATTAGAGAATTTTATTAATAAAATATCCTGACATTCTGAGTCGAATTAGTCTGATTTTGATCATTACTCTGCACTTCATATTCTTTTTTAATATGTGTAACTCAAAATGTGATTCTGATTTTTTAAATAATTCTATAAATGTCCGTAATAGTTTTTGACAACATGTTACAATCATAAGTGGGCATGCGGGTTTGGGGATATTCACTCCGAAACCAAAATACCCCTCCCCAGAATTCAATTTTTGAAAATTTCTTTGTTTTTTTCGCAATGGTTTGATGCCAATGGATAGTACTCGATGAGAAACGTTGCAAAATGGTATTTTTCCCGTCATACAATGATTTTTAAGGCAATTTTTGACCTTTGACAAATCTTGCAACAAATTTTATAATTTTTAGCACACAACGTCACCGCGTTCCCATCTAAGGCCTGTTATATACTTAAAAAATGATCATTTTTAAATATAGATTTTTCATGTAATGCATAAGATCCTGATAACAGCTAACACCACAACGCAGTATAAAAGATCGCCCAATTTTATTAATGGTAAAATGTTGTAACATTCTAAGGCTAATTTGTCAAATTTCAGTCATTTCTTAGAATACCAGGTTCCATTCAAACACCTAATGCTCAAAAAGTGATCAATTATTTTTTCAATTGTTTTATTATGAAAGCCCTAGTAATAAGCAGTAAAATAATATGATATGAATGAGGGCTGCATATGGTATATGCGCTGTACTGGAAATTGCAGAAAAAATCGAAGTCAAAATGTTTAATGTTTGTGTTCCTAAGCATATCAGGAACTATTAAAGGGTTACTGTTATGTAAAATTAATTTTACAGAATGTAAAAATTATCCATCGTTCAAATACAAAAGAATTATTGAATTTAATAGCGTTGATCCTGAGTTATGATGAAATTACAATATATATATATATATATATATATATATATATATATATATATATATATAGTATATATATATATATATATATATATATATATATATATATATATATATATATATATATATATATATATATATATATATATATATATATATATATATATATATATATATATATATATATATATATATATATATATATATATATATATACTAGCAAGAAAAAATGCTCCATGGAACAAAAAAGGTAGAATATACTTGGAACAAAGAATTATCAAGGACGTAAAAGGAGGGGACTAGAAAAACCTCCTATCTACAAATGTCACAAAATTTGCTAAAACTCAGAAATTTCCTAAACAAAGAAAAAATGAAAGTAAGTAAATCACAGAAAAAACCTACCTGTGCCTAAAACTGCAAGATCTGCTAAAAATCAGACTTTTCTAAGCAACGCAAAAATCGAAGTATATTCTGCAGCCTCTGAAAAATAGGTTAACCTTCTCATATTGTCCACCACACAGTGGGCGGTTCCAAAATTCTAAGGGGGGTTTTCAAATTGGAATATTGGCCTTAAAAATAGTGCTATGGCGAAGAAAACACCATTTTTGAACGTTTCTTGTCGAGCTCTATCTATTGGTACCTACCAAAAAAAACCCAAAAAGAGCAGAAAGATTTAAAAAATTGAATTCTGGAGGTATTGTTGGGTATTTGCGTTTTCTTGTTGGGTTTTTTGCCTTGGGGTGCATACTCCCCAAACCCCTACGTCTAGGTATGGTGTCCAATGCTTAAAATAAAGCTTATAAAATAAATCTCAAGTCTGGGTTTTTGCTAATCACTTGCAACGTTAATTTATTCGATATCGTGGCTAGATAAATATTACAAAAAGTTATATCCTATGATTATTTGCGATACCGCAACGAAAGACTGTGATTTCTATATAATACACGCGTCCATTCAGTACTCTTCTGGCGTTTAATTCCACGAGACCACCCGGATTTCATTCCTGCCCATGTAAACTGATAACCATTAGGCATGGGAGGATAGGGGTATGCACCAGTGTTCGATCAGAAACGTCGAAAATTGCGTTTTTCCAACATACCATAATTACTATTTTTTAACCCAGAAAAATATTGCAACATGGCGCTGCTCAGCTATGGCGATATCTGCTTTTGCAGAGTGAGTGGTTCAGTTATCTAGCCCAATGTTTTATCTTTGTTCGACAGGATGCTGCTTTCTTCTGCAGGCCGCAGAATATACTTCGATTTTCGCGTTGCTTAGAAAAAGTCTGATTTTTAGCAGATCTTGCAGTTTTAGGCACAGGTAGGTTTTTTCTTTGATTTACTTACTTTCATTTTTTCTTTGTTCAGGGAATTTCTGAGTTTTAGCAAATTTTGTGACATTTGTAGATAGTAGCTTTTTCTAGTCCCCTCCTTTTACGTCCTTGATAATTCTTTGTTCCAAGTATATTCTACCTTTTTTTGTTCCATCGGAGCATTTTTTCTTGCTAGTACCCAACTTTTTGTTAGCAAAAAATAGTAGCTATTCCTATCTTTGTCAGTGTTGTAGCGAATGTCATTAGGTACTGCTTCCATCTTAGCAATTTATACTTGCATTGTGTATGAATTATATTCCGACTCCGCGCGTTTGCTATATTATTTAGCTGAAGTTCGAAGCAGCATTATTTTCTGTGCTCAAGCTGGAATTCACTTATCACTTATGATCGTTGCTTACTTCGACCATGATGCAACTTCAACAAATAATCTCACGTTTTGTCATTTTACTTCTCGCTGACTCTTATTTAGTCCGATAAAGTTGACTGCCCGCAGCAATGCACTGGCTAATGGACCTAAGAAACACGCATTTCCAAGTAAAATGCATGCGTCGTTCAAGTGGCAACATTATTTCTTGGCTAGGTATGTCACAAAGTCAGCCGAGTCAATATTTTTAAGTGTAGGTATGTAAACAGTCAAGTCTGATG
The DNA here is from genome assembly GCA_036768485.1 of Mermis nigrescens. Taxonomy (NCBI): domain Eukaryota; kingdom Metazoa; phylum Nematoda; class Enoplea; order Mermithida; family Mermithidae; genus Mermis; species Mermis nigrescens. The sequence continues at coordinate 108,499 of JAVLUZ010000608.1, read as the reverse complement.
TACCTATATCAGGAAAAACCCACCAAAAACCCCCAAAAACCCATCAAAAACCCCAAACACCCACGAAAAACCCCATACACCCACGAAAACCCCAAAAACCCAAAAACGCGAAATTTTCAAATCTGGGTTTTTGCCAGCCCTGATCGGGTCGGGTTGTCGGGCCACGACTTTTCATCTCTACCTAGTAGCGCTTAATTCTTTATCTCTTGCAGTAGGAAAATTTTGTAGACCAATTTTAGCCTTGAAGGCTGCGAGAAAGTTGCATGAGAAGCAGTAGTCGCAATATTCCATTCGCATTCGCTCAACTCACTCAATCAATACCCGCATTAACACTACGTACAGTAATTAAGCTTATTCAACAAGTCAAAGAACGAAAAATCAATTACCTGCGGATCAAAGCATTTATGATAAATTTACACATGTATTATAACGCAGTAGTATAGAGACCCCCCGCTAGCGTATTTCAGTGGTACCGCTATGTTATAACGTGTAAAAAAGTCGTCCTATCACTTATAACAATGTCTAAAGCAAACCATTATGAATGCGGAGCAACATGCATGAATAACAATTTTTGAATCACTGTACTCAAAAAACTGAAGTGACTTTAGCTGAAGCAATAATAATAATATTGTACTTAACAATTACATGACACATGAATGTTTACTTTTCAAAACTATATTACTGTAGGCAATTTTCAATCACATCTGTGGTCACTTGATAATGAGCTGAAATTTGATTATCATGCACAGAATTACATGAAATACATAAGACTGTAGCATCAACAGTAAGCCAAAACGTATGTTCTAATCGTTATAAGACCACTTTTTGAAAAGCGTCATTGTAAACAAACGCGCCCAACTGGCATCTCACACTTGATTTATTGTTCTTTTGAATTCAAGAAAAATATTATGTTTTTGCAAGGCTCTAGGTCAAAAGTTCATATGCAGTGTTTACTTACATAAACAGAATGCACAGAAGATTTTAGTCGGATTCGTAAACCTGATATTACGCGGATATTACAATCAACATTTATAAAGACATCACGTCTCAACAATGGTCTGATGACAAATTATCATTAGGTGTAAAACAGTTTACACCGCTGTTGTGTAGAAAAATGTGTCTTACCGACTTCTCACACTTGATTCCTTAAAAATTTCTAGTCATAAGGAAAAAATTAGGTTTCCGCAAGGCTCTAAAACGAATGTTAATATGTAGTGTAAACGATATGTTAACACCTAGTGTAAAAAAGATTTTAGTCAGAATCCTAATTTTAATATTGCTTCGATATTACGACCAACTTTTATGAAAATAGTAAGTCTCCATAATGTCGTAAGGATAAATTAACATTGGTTTAAACCACTTTACTGAACTGTTGATTGTAAACATACGCGCCAAAATTGCGTATCGAATTTGGTTTCAGGTTCATTTACAGACTTGAGAATCATGTCCCTGACTCATAACCGGAGAAGCTGGCAGAAAGGAACAAGACAGAAACCTGTTTAAAGCACCCCATTCTTAACTTTACACTCGCTTAATATTGGTTTAGACATACGCGATTCGCTATGACATACACCCCAGGCACTTTATTTTTATTCTATTGGACCTATCCTGACTTCTGAAAGGAGAAAGTGGCGAACAAAACCCAAACAAAGACATATTTTCCATCATTCAGAACATTGTAAACTTTAAAAATCCGTAACGTATTCCCCATTGAGTGTAAAGAAATTCGGTTTGGTACAGTTTGTAGCTTTGGAGTCTTAGTATGTTTCTATGTGCAAAAATTTTGTTGCAAAAATTATTTGATATGATTTACCAATCAAAATTGGGGAAAAAACGTGTTTTTTTCGCCAATTTTTCACGTCTGATTTCAAACTTTACACCCCCATAAATAACTCAATGTTGCGTTTTTTTGAACGTAGTTTGTTGCGACGTGTAGCCCCTAGAAGCTGTTTGATTACTGTTATACTCATTTTAGCCCGACTCATAAGCGGAAAAAGCTGGCAGAGAATTCTTAGTTAAAATCTGTTTATTACACCATCGACTAGAGTGTAAACTTTAAACCCCAGGACCTAACTCCCTATTGAGCGTAGAAAAGTCTGCTTGTAAGCAGATTGTAGCCCTTGATCCGCTCTACATTTCTGTCGGAAAACATTTTTAAAAACTCATAACCGGAGTTATTATCAGACATAAACGAGTTGAAAACTCGACCTAAATGTGCTTTTTCACCCCCAGATTTTCGCACTCTTTACACTCCCATTCGAGAACTAATACGAATTTCAAAAAAACAAAAAAAGCTTAATTTGGAGCATCCCTTCCTCTAAAAATCTGTGCCATTAATTTATTTGAGGAGTCAATACTGAGTTGTCCACATGCCACCTAAAAAACCTCCCAAAATTTATCCCATGTTAAACGTTACACAAAAACTTTACACCTTCTTTACACAGCCAGTTTTGAGTTTCAAGAAAAACAAAAAGAAATGGGCAGCGAATTTTTTTATTATCTATATTTTAAAAACAACCGCATCTTCTAGATGTGTCCTGTCATAGCTGTAGGGGGGTGCACAGGTGTTAGGGGTACCCAAGTATATTATAGGTACACGCTAACGTGCTACCTATGATATATATTTAAATATAAATATAAATATATATATATATATATATATATATATATATATATATATATATATATATATATATATATATATATATATATATATATATATATATATATATATATATATATATATATATATATATATATATATATATATATATATATATATATATATATATATATATATATATATATATATATATATATATATATATATATATATATATATATATATATATATATATATACTAGCAAAGAAAAATGCTCCGATGAAACAAAAAAGGGGAATATACTTGGGATTGTGAATTACCGAGGATGTAAAAGGAGGGGACTAGGAAAAATCTCCCTATGTTATATGCCAAAAATCGCAAAATATGTTAAAAATCAGACTTTATCTAAGCAATGCAAAAAATCGAAGTATATTCTGCGGTCTCTAAAAAACGTATTATTTTGAAATAATTTTCTCTGATGGACATATCTTAAAAGCATATTACGTAATGCAACTTTTTGCAGACTTCATTCAACTTTGAGTTGCTTAATAATGTGACTGAAAGTGAAATGCTGTTAACAAATCATAATTAAGTTGTTCGTTTTTCATTATTACTAAGCATGTCACTTAGCAGATACAGGCCATTCTAAGTGTCAAAGTGCAAGCAATATTCAAATTACCAAAAAATTGATTGAAAAAAGCAGCTAATTTGCAATGCAGTAGCTAAGCGAATTGAATAAAAAAGTACATATCGATGCATTCAAGACAATCGATGATATTGTTGGTTCAAAGCAGTAGGAAACACGGAAGCTGACGTGCAACAGACCTTATGTAGATACTCTTTTACACATGTCTACAACAATTGTTTACTAAACTTTTACATTTTTCAAAGGCCGCAGAATATACTTCGATTTTTTGCATTGCTTAGAGAAAGTCTGATTTTTAACATATTTTGCGATTTTTGGCATATAACATAGGGAGATTTTTCCTAGTCCCCTCCTTTTACATCCTCGATAATTCACAATCCCAAGTATATTCCCCTTTTTTGTTTCATCGGAGCATTTTTCTTTGCTAGTACCCTACTTTTAATTAGAAAGATTTGGAAATACAATACTAGATTTCATTTACTGTGCGGTTCTTCTAATAATTGAATGGTTTAAACTATACAAAGCTACTAGGTTTAGAAGAAACAAACATTCTGATTAGTAATTCTTATGTTACGTAGAACATCGTGTAAAAAAATATGCTTCCAAAACTTTCTAGAGCTAAACTTAATTTACATTTTAAACTTTACACAAGAGTGTAAAGAATTTCAGTGGGATTAATAATTTCGATATTGCTCTGATATAACGATCAGCATTTATTAAGAAATGAAACCTCTTTAATGTTCTAAGAACAAATTAACATTAGGTGTTAATCACTTTACACTACTCTTCATGCGCCTCTAGCAGATGTATCACATCTGTTTCCATATATATTTTACGATTTTAGGGAAAACATAAGTTACTGTGAGGCTCTAGAATGAAGCTTATTATATAGTGTAAACTTTACACTAGCAACGAGTGTAAAGAAGATTTTAGTCGGATTTGTAAATTCGATATTACTCGCATATTACGATCAACATTCTTGAAAAAATACGTCTCCATAACGGTTTAATGACAAATAGACACAGATGTAAACCACTTTACATCACTGTTGAGTGTAAACAAACGCGCCCAGCTGACGTCCCTTATTTGATTCCATGTAAATTTTCAGATTTCGGCAAAAAATTCAGGTTTTCGCAAAGTTCTAGAACGAAGATTAATTAGCAGTGTAATCTTTACTCAACCGCCTAGTGTAAAGAGGATTTTATTCCGATTTGTAAATCTGATATTACTCGGATATTATTATCAACATTTATGAAAAAATTGCATGTCTATAATGGTTTGAGGACAAATAAACAATGAGTGTAAACTACTTTACATCACTGTTGGATGTAAACAAACGCGCCTACGTGACGTCTCACATTTGATTTTTTGAAAATTTCTAGACTCCAGGAAAAAATTAGGTTTCTGGAATGCTCAAAAACGAAGATAAATACATATGTAGTGTAAACTTCATGTGAACACCTAGTGTAAAGAAGATTTTGGTCAGATTCGTAATTTTGATATTGTTCCGATATTACGATTAATATTTATGAAAAAAATTAAGTCTCCATAATGTTCTATGGGCAAACTAACAATAGGTGTAAACAACTTTACAACACTGTAGAGTGGAAACATATGCCCAGACTGGCATATCAAATTTGATTCCTGGTCCATTTCTAGACTTGATAATCGTGTCCCTGACTCATAACCGGAGAAGCAAGTGGAAAAAACAAGACAGAAACGCATTTTAAACACCAAATTTTTGACTTTACACTAACTAAATATTAATGTATAGACAATTTGCTTTGACATGCACCCGATATAAAGCACTTTATTTTTTATTCTATTGGACTTATCCCGACTTCTGGACGGAGAAAGTGGCGAACAAAAAACGCAACAAAAACGTATTTTCCATCATTTAGAACACTGTAAACTTTAAAATTCCGTACCGAACTCCCCATTGAGTTTAAAGAAATTCGGTTTGGTACAATTTGTAGCTTTTAAATCGTAGTACATTCCTGTGTGCCAAAATTCTGTTGCAAAAATTATTTGGTATGATTTATTAATTAAACTTCGGAAAAAACGTGTTTTTTCGCCCATTTTTTACCTCTGATTTTGAACTTTACACCCCCATAAATAACTCAATATTGCGTTTTTTTAAATGCGGTTTGCTGCGATGTGTAGCCCCAAAAAGGCACTTTATTACTGCTGTATTCAATTCACTCTGACTAAGAAGCGAAAAAATTTGACAGAGAAATCTTAGTCAAAATCCGTTTTTTACACCATCAACTAGAGTGTAAACTTTAAACCTCAGGATCTAACTCACCATAGAGCGTAAAAGACTTTGCTTATATGCAAAATGTAGCCCTTGATCCGCTCTACATTTCTGTCAAAAAACATTTTAAAAAACTCAAAACCGGAGTTAGTATCACACATAAGCAGGTTGAAAACTCGACCAAAATGTGCTTTTTCACCCCAGATTTTCGCACTCTTTACACTGCCATTCGAGAACTAATGCGAATTTCAGCAAACAAAAAGAAGTCATTTCGGAGCATTCCTTCCTCTACCAATCTGTGCCATTAATTTATTTGAGGAGTCAATACTGAGTTGTCCACATGCCGTCTAAAAAACCTCCCAAAATTCATCCTATGTTATAACGTTACACAAAAACTTTACACCTTCCTTACACAGCCAGTTTTGAGTTTCAAGAAAAACAAAAAACACGGGCAGCGAATTTTTTTATTATGTATCTTTTAAAAAAACCGCACCTTCTAGATGTGTCCTGTTATAGCTGTAGGGGGGTGCACAGGTGTTAGGGGTACCCAAGTATATTATAGGTACGCGCTAACGCGCTTCCTATGATATATATATATATATATATATATATATATATATATATATATATATATATATATATATATATATATATATATATATATATATATATATATATATATATATATATATATATATATATATATATATATATATATATATATATATATATATATATATATATATATATATATATATATATATATATATATATATATATATATATATATATATATATATATATATATATATATATATATATATGAACACTAAATTTTTACCCAAACTCTTGTAAATCAGGCTTTGGTGGGTACTCCAGCTACAATTCACTTACTCAGGTTAGTGAGAGGACATCCACATATGTTATGCGCTCAACTTTAAATCACTTAATAAAATGAATGAATTCTTTATGTTATAATCTTGCTATTGATTCCTTAATTTTAACATTGTTCATTGACGAATTTAAAGTTGATTAGAATGATAGTATTTGAGTTTTAGCCGAAATTGAGAAGTTCGAAGACAGTGAAAATCGGAAGCAAAAGAAAATACGGGGTTTTGAATAATTTTATTGATTGCTTCATCCTCACATTACCAGTAGGTGTATAGTTTTATTATAAGGTGTTAAAATGAAACGAAAATCTTATCGCACACTACGCTTGTGTATTTTTCGACGCTCCTTAGCAGACACAAAATCATAAGGACCTTCATAAATACATCTCATTCAAATGCCCTAGACTGCATTTTAAATTACCCGACTCAACTCCCTTGTGCAAAGTCAACACAATCCGCTAACGCTCAGCCTGCTTCACCAGCTTGCTTAATCGCAATAATGCTGTGCTTGCACACATACTTGACTATTTTATTTTTCCATGTTTGATCTGTGCTTTCATACGCCGTTTCATGAGAGAAAATATAAAGTATTGGTGAGAGTTGGGACCAGGATTATATATAATCTGATAGTAAACTGATACGTGTACACTCGCCTGATTTTGCTGCGAAAAAAGAGGCAACATAGTTGAAATGCTTTTCTCTGCGATTCAGCCCGTCTTTATTGTATTTCTGTTAGCGGCCGAGAGCAGCGGCCTAACGGATAGAGAGATCATCGACGGATTTTTCGACATTTCAGCTGCAGGGTAATAAGCACGTATGGGCAGCAAGAAGATTCTGGGGGGATCTGGTTGGGTGAAATCGCCTATAATGTTGCTAAAAATAAAATTCTGTGGGGTCTACATTCATCTGCAGGGCGTTTTTCAGTTTCCGCCAACGTTTGATAAAAAGATCTCTATGTTTTATGGACTTGGCTCAGGCGAGTAAACGGGTTCATAATAGGGTCGTAGTCGGAGTAATTGGGCGATTTGATCTCGAAATTAGGGCCTACGTCAATTTTTAAAACTCTGACGTTGAAAAGCAGTGAGAAAATTGTGAGAGACGCTAAAGCCAATGCCAGACTTGAAAACAGGAGTTCGCTGCATTTTAATTTAAACCATAATTATGAATTCTCTAGAAACCAGGAGTAGGCTTGTCCGATAATTAGTTCTTAATTTTCAAACCTGTGTTGTCAGTTTTAGCTAATATAAGCTAGCTTTGGTAAGAGATGACAGAAAATTAAAACACTGTCTGTAACCATACGTGGGCGTATGGGGGGGTGTTTCGGGGGTATGCAACTCTCAGAAGTTGGAATACCCCCAGAAATCAGAATACCCCCAGAATTCAATTTTTGAGATTTTTTTGCTTTTTAGCGATTTTTTGATGCCATTGGATGGATAGTGCTCGATGAGAAACGTCGAAAATGGTGTTTTTTAGCCATACGACCACTTTTAAGACCATTTTTTGACCTTTGAATATTTTTCATTCTCACCCTCCCCCGAATTTCGGTGCTGCCCACATATAACTGTAACTAGCTGCCTCTTTCTGTACAACACGCACACACTCACTGTTATAATTTTTGGCCGTCGTTAATCGTGAGATTTCAAATTTTTCCAGCGCTTTTTTATAATTATCTATTATTTAGGTACTATACGTAATTATTAATGCGGCTTAGAATTGGAGCCATATTTTTGTGCCAAATCGGATTTGTATCGGAGAAGGTTGTCATGAATCTTTACGATTTCTGAATCACGTACAAACATTAATTCTGCATAGTTTTGTTACTCTGTACGTGTTCAATGCATTGTCAAATGTACAAATACAGGAAGAGCAGTCGGTTACTAAGGCCTCCAGTCACATCTGCCTGAGACTTATATCTTCGGCCCTACGCGCCGAATACTTATGTCCTAATTATATTTTGTTGAATTTATTCGATTTCTTTACTTGTTTTTTTTTCGAAATTTACTTTTTAAAGTTTTAGAAAGAACGAGTACAGACCGGAACGTGTGTCAATCGTTTTTTAATTAACACACTTAATAAATGTTTTTTTGGGCCTGACCTTCCAGAATTCTAATGCTTTACATTTAATAATTGGATGTTCATACATAATTAATACTTATTACTAGCAAGGAAAAATGTTCCGATGGAGCAAAAAGGACAAATATACTTTGTAACATACATTACTAGCAAGAAAAATGCTCCGATGGAGCAAAACAGGTGAATATACTTGGATTTTTTTATTCTTAAGGATCTAAAAGGAGGAAGCTAGAGAAAATTTCCATATACATGCAAAAGCCTTAAGAATGTGCTAAACAGTTCGACTTCCTCCAAACAACGCAAAAATCGAAGTATATTCTGTGGCTTATGCTTGTTTCTATAGACTGGATTGAGTTGGCCTGGAGGTGTAAAGTTCACTCCGATAATCTTGTTTTCATCAGAGTATTGTGGAAGGTAAGGTTTAGTGAAATAAATTATAAATCAACTGTTCAGCAAACATGAAAGCTTTTCAATTGTTCTTTGCGAAACAGTGAAAATTTTGTGGCTGAAACTTGATTTTTCACAGGCGCCGAGGTACATATATACTTCGTTTTTTGCGTTGTTTGGAGGAAGTCTATAGTCTGTTTCATTTATTCGAGAGCTTTTTAGTCAATTCTTTTAAGGGCTACAGTAAGCTAAACAAGACGAATTACTGTACTTCGGCAGATCAGCTCAGTGAGGGCGAGTGGCTAGAATTCTTCCATGTTTAATGCACTAATACGCCCAAATAAATTTGATTTAGGCATTTAATCAGTGCTGGGACATACTACAGTAAGTGCGCTAAACAAAAAGCTATCGGCTGGAATCGAACCCGGGTTGCTTCGACTACAAGCAAGAGGTTTTACCACTGAGCTATGCGGGAGTTCGCAACGTTTCTTAACATCTTGGTCGATTGTGTTTGAAGTGTCGACTCAGGATAAGATGAATAAGCGATTTTTATCAGTAAGTTAATTGATCTGCTGGAAGACGAGAATAAATTATGCCGCGAAAATGTTATTGAAAAACCCTTCTTTGCTACGTAGCTAAAGTGAGATCTAGTGACTTACAGTAAATAAGAAATAAGGGGTTACTGTAACCTCCGAAAACATTTACTGAAAAAGCTCTCGGATAAATGAAACAGACTATAACTGTTCAGCGCTTTCTTACGGCTTTTGCGCGTATAGGGAAATTTTCCCTAGTCCCCTCCTTTTGCATCCTCAACAATAAAGAATCCATTTATATTCACCTTTTTTGCTCCATCAGAGCATTTTTTCTTGCTTTTTCTCAGCATGAATTTGTTCTTAAACACTGCATTATCATTACAAAAAAGGCAATCTAACTATCCTTAATCAGAGGAAAAACCTACGCAAAAGTCCCCGTTGGATAGATTTAAAAATTAGCGTAAATATTTTCATAATGTATTTCAAACCAGAAAAGCTCGAGGAAACTTAAGAGTCAATGTCTGTGAGAATCACCTTGCTGTAATAGTGACTTACGTAAGTAAAAAAATAATTTTTCTTTATTTTAACACCACAACTTTTTACGCTGATTCCGAATCTGAAAACCATTTTACACAAAAATGACTTTTTGCTGACTTATATGGGTGTAAAATGTGAAAAATCGGAATATGTGCCGAATTTCATATGTTGATTAATATTTTCCAGAATAATTAACATTTTTTAATGCAGTTTTTTTAAATTACAGAAGATTGAATGGGCTTTACAAAAAGTATAAAAAGCTTGTTTACCGGATCATCACACGGGATACAGCAGTCAATAAAAGTCAAAAATATGAATTTTTGCACTCGAAACATTTTTACTTTTTTAGCCATAAGTCCAGAGTGGTCATACAGAATCAAAACTTATTTCACCACAACATGTGCCACCTATGTATCCGTTTCTGTTTAAAAAATGTAGGATATGTGATGGATAGTTATTGACCACTTTTGACAAACGTGAAATTAACTCATGTTTCAAAATTTGAAAAATGATACATTTGTGCTATAAAAATTTAACGTTTCGATCTATAACTCCAGAACTGTAAAACATTGTGCGACCGCATTATACCACAGCTTGAACCATCTATGTGCCTAAGTGTTTGCAAAAGATCATGCGTATACCTTAAGTGGTTGGTGACCATTTCTGACAAACGGTAATTGAACTCAATTGGTCAAAGTCAAAAAAATCATACATGTGTGGTACAAATAACTTTCCTTTTGGAGCTGTAATTCGGAAAATAAAATTCATCTTGTGGCCACATTACACCACAATTAGCACTATCTATTTGCCTAATTATATGCAAAAATCCATCCATATATGTTTGATATTTATTGACCATTTGTGGACAAAGTAAACTTAGCTCCATTGGTCAAAATCAAAAAGTCACACCTTGGTGCTTCAAAAAATTTCTTTCGACTCTGTAACTGAAGAATTAGGACACATCTTTTAAGCGCATTACACCACAGTCTCTACCATATATGTCCCTGATTGTACACAAAAAATCATCTGCATATGTTACGTACTTATCTATCAGCCATATTTCACAAGTGTGAACTTAACCTGATTGGTCAAAGTGAAAAAATGCATGCTTTTGTTTCAAATAATTTTATTTTCTATTTCTAACGAGAAGTAAACTCTATCTGGTGACCATACTACGCCACGGTTCGCACGCACTATCTATTTGCCTAATTGCATGCAAAAATTCATACATATATGTTGGATTATATTTATTTATTATTTTTACCTGTAGAAAATCCTAACATAAAGGAATATGTTATATATCGTCAAAATTCAATTGTCAAAACATTCTGAATGAATCAATGTGTCTTCAACATCATCTGCCTCATCATCTACATTTTGGTCTGGTTGGAAAAAATCTTCTAAGCAGTCATCTTCATCAGTTTCAGTTGGGACAATTGCTTATCTTTTTCGTGCTTCCCGCGACCAAAATCCTGCAATTTGCTGCCATGATAAAAACTCAGATTGCTTGAATTGGGGCAATCTTCGCATTTCAGTTGCAGTCTTCCTTGGATCGCACTTTCTTCGAGTCTCAATCCCATGATCAAATTTTTTAAGCAAATATTGGCGCTGGTTTTCTGTGAATGCTTTACAAGATCTTTTTTGCCTTAAAGCCCAGCCAGTTGGTAATCTTTGGATTGAATCATCATCTGCGTACATCTCCCAGAATTGCTGCAAAACTTCATTTAGACTTGGAAGCCGGGGCATTAGCTGCCAATTTTCTATTTGTTTCTTGTACGTTGTAATAGCTGCATCACTCAATGTCAGTCGCTAGGGCTGAAACTGGTGATTTGCTAACTCCATGTGATTTTCAAGGGATCGATGTCTTTGAAATGATTTCATGCAACCAGGAACAGTACAAGTAAACAGTTGCAAGGATCTTGCTGAGCTCTCTTCTTCTGGTAAAACTGGCACAAATGTTGCTGTTGACTGGTCCCTTGTCATGGGCTCTTCTAGGATGGGTTGCCAGATAGTCCTGGGATCAATTTCTCCTGGCTGTTTTCCTTGATGTATGATACTATTCACATTAAATGATGATGTTCCATCTCTTACAAACCACGAGCTTTTTGGAATGGTGGCTCCATATCCAATTTGATAAGATTTCCATGCTCGAATCTCATCATTTTCAAACACGAAATTGTTCAAAAAGTTAATGTTGTTCATTTTAGCAGCACTCTTTCTTCCTTGCACCACAGTGCCATAGATGACTGAGCTTCCTTTCACACCACCATATGATGGAATGCAGTTGATAAATTCTTCTGCTGTGGTGCATTTATGATTTGCATCAATGAATAGCTTTATTTTCCGTTTTATAACAGCTGCAGCACGGTCACAATCACCTTTTTCCAGATTGTGGGTCACTAAAATCCCACCTTTTCACAGTTATTCCAGTGACTTGTGATATACTCATCATAGATGACAACGTATTGGCTGAGTGAAATCCATTTTTGAATTTTTTTCGCAATTTTTTGATGCCGATGGATATTGCTTGATGCGAAACGTTAAAAAATGGTGTCTTTTTGCCATACCACCATTTTAAGGCCATTTTTTGACCTTTGAAAAATCTTGCAACCCCCCCCCAGAATTTTGGTGCTGCCCACGTGTGGTCCCAGGATTATGAGATCCAACTCCAAGGTACCAGGGAAAGGGTTCTACCCAAATCCACCTCTCCCATCAATGCGAATGTGTATTATTGCATAATTTCAAAAGCAAAATTATTCTAAGCACAAATGTGTGATTTCTTCGATTTTGAACAATGGATTTAAGTTTACGTTTCCAGAAAATGGTCAATAAATATCAAGCACATATGGATGGATTTTTGCATATAATTAGGCAAATAGATAGTGCAAATTGTGGTGTAATGTGGCTACAAGATGAATTTTATTTTCCGGATTACAGCTCCAAAAGGAAAGTTATTTGTTCCACACATGTATGATTTTTTCGACTTTGACCAATTATGTTGAATTACCGTTTGTCAGAAATAGTCAACAACCACTTAAGGTATACGCATGATCTTTTGCAAGCACTTAGGCACATAGATGGTACAAGCTGTGGTATAATGCAGTCACACAATGTTCTACAGTTCTGGAGTTATAGATCGAAACGTTAAATTTTTTATAGCACAAATGTATCATTTTTGAAATTTGAACACATGAGTTAATTTCACGTTTGTCGAAAGTGGTCAATAACTATCCATCACATATCCTACATTTTTTACACAAAAATGGGTACATAGGTGGCACATATTGTGATGAAATAAGGTTCGATTCTGTATGACCACTCTGGATTTATGGCTAAAAAAGTAAAACTGTTGCAAGTGCAAAAATTCATATTTTTGACTTTTATTGACTGCTGTATCCCGTGGGATGATCCGGTAAACAAACTTTTTTTACTTTTTGTGAAGCCTTTTTGATCTTCTGTAGTTTAAAAAACTGCATTAAAAAATGTTAATTATTCTGGAAAATATTAATCAACATATGAAATTCGGCACATATTCCGATTTTTCACACTTTACACCCCTATAAGTCAGCAAAAAATTATTTTTGTGTAAAACGGTTTTCAGATTCGGAATAAGCGTAAAAATTTGTGTAATATATGTTAAAATTAAGAAAAATTATTTTTTTACTTACGTAAGGTCAAGGTGGTCCTTACAGAAACTGACTCTTAAATCTAGAGCTTGCTTAAGCAAAGATAAAGAGCAATAGTCTTTATTTTTCTTCAACAGTATAAAGCTTCAATCTCAAGTGTGGACATTGAAAGAAAGATTACGGTAGTCAGAAATTTATTGAGTAAAAATTTACGCCAGTGACCTTATTAACCTAATTAAAGTAAAATCCTGCATCGACAGAAACGGCAAGCGAAAGCCAGGCGTGGGGCAAAAAATACATCAGTGTGTAGAGCAACGCGATGATGGCTGCCAAAAATCGCATGCAAATGAACAATGAACGAGAAAGCAACAAAAATTAGTAGTCGAGCAAGACAACATGAACGATTCCGGCCGCAAATAAACAATCCGGTCGACGCGTCAGCAAATGAAAATAATTTAAGAAAATTTATGGGCCGCATACATCACAAAAATGGACATACATAAATTTGCATAGATTTCAACAAGAAAAAATATTGGTATCGGTTTGATAAAGACCGCACATAAGAATTATTATTATTACTAGCAAAGAAAAATGCTCCGATGGAACAAAAAAGATGAATATACTTGGAATTGTGGATTATTATGGATGTAAAAGGAGGGGACTAGGAAAAATCTACCTAAAGTCGGAACATCTGCTAAAAATCACACTTTCTCTAAGCAACGCAAAAATTGATGTATATTCTGCGGCCAACAGATTAAAATAAATATTCAACCATAACAATGATTGAAACAGCAGCACGTTAGCTATGCAGTAGCTATGGGAAATGATATTAAGTAAACTAACAGTCTTCCAAGCCAATTGAATGAAATAGCAAACATCGAAGACAATTGAAGACATGGTTGGTTAAAAACAGTAGGAAACACGTAAGTTGACTTGAAACAGACTTAATGTAGATACACTAGCATGCCCGAAACGATTGTGTGCACTGATCAATCGGCTCCTGCTTTGCTTGCTATAATGCTCATAAAACAAAACAACTTTAAATACAATACCTCTTACTTTTCTACATATCAATCAGGTGCCAGCAATTTAAAAAAGTAACCTTGATAGATTTCGTTTATACACTCTTATCTGAAACTTCGAACATTATTTAAAAAAGACACTTTTTTAGAGGCCGCAGAATATACATCGATTTTTTGCGTTGCTTAGAGAAAGTGTGATTTTTAGCAGATTTTCCGACTTTAGGTAGATTTTTCCTAGTCCCCTCCTTTTACATCCATAATAATCCACAATTCCAAGTATATTCATCTTTTTTGTTCCATCGGAGCATTTTTCTTTGCTAGTACACTACTTTTAATTAGCGTGATTTCAGTACATCAGTCAGTAAACACAATCAGTAACATGCCACAATAATGACAACAGTCCAAGAACGCGGAAAACAATATTGTTCTTAACATCAGCATTATCCTTTTTAAACAAGACAACCTTATTGACACCATCCATTTTCAAATTGAAACTGCATTAAGTTATTTCTTCTTAATGTGCAGTTCACTTATAATCAAGCACAAAAATTTAACCAACGAATTCACATTGCAAATCCTAACTCAATCAATACACAAGCACAATGTGTTGTGACTTTTGAAATTGAAAACACCCAATTTTCAATTTTCAAATTGAAAATTGGATCAATTTTGGTCAATTTTCAAATTGAAAATTGGGTGTTTGAATTTGCGATGAAGAAAATAATCAAAAGATAGTCACTTGGTTTATTTAAGCCGAGTAATAAAATAACGACCGTCCACCAATTCCAAACTAAACGCAACTAATCTGATCACTATGAAAAAGTTTTGAAAAATGAGCTTGCTAAGCGAGAGTTGTAAACCAAGAGAAACTTAAAGTTAAAACCTACCATTAAATTATGAGAGAATTATAAAAGATTTTAAACTTCAAGAAAATGGAAAAGGCGGGATGTTGGTAAATTAGAAGGCAAAGATTTTCGGCAAAAATTCAAAAACTTCACGCAAATATCAAATGTAAGGAACACTAACGCTTTGATTTGGTAGTAAAATAAATTTGTAGTATAGACTACATATTAACAACAAATGAATAGTGCAAACTTTACACAACTACTAGGTGTAGAGAATACTAACAGTTTACGGCTTATTAATGTACATGATTACAATAAAGCTGTATATCTTTGTCGACTTCTGTGCACAGTAGTGTGATTGCTGGTTCATTTTAAACCACTTTTGCAGGCAATTTACATCAATTAAACGATAGCTCTCCATGTGCAAGATTTTGTGTAACATATTATAAACACGGCTAAGAAAGATTTAACTTTAATGCAACCCATTTAAGACAAAATTACATCTCTTCAATGATCTAAGGACACTTGAACATAATTTTTAAATCACTTTAGATTACTTTTGAGGGTAAACAAACTCACTTAATTGATGTCTCACATATGAATCCTTGAAAATTTCTTGACTTCAGTTACAAAGTCTCTGCAAGTCTATCGAATTAGGGTTAACACGTAACGTAAACTTTACACAAACACATAGCGTAAAGAATATTTTAGTCGGATTCGTAATTTTGATATTGCTCCGATATTTCTTTCAACATTTATGGAAAAATGAGTCTCCATAATGTTTTAAAGACAATAAACATTAGGTTTAAACCACTTTGCAATACTGCTGAGTGTAAGCAAGCGCGCCCAATTGACGTATATATTTCATTCCCTGTAAATTTTTATATCTCAGGAAAAAATTTCGATTTTTGCAATGCTCTAGAACAAAGGCTAACATGCAGTGTCAAAAATTACTCGGATATTATGATCAACATTCATGAAAAAATTATGTCTCTACAATGGTCTGAGGACATATAAACAATGAATGTAAACTACTTTACATCACTGTTGGATGTAAACAAACGCGCCTACGTGACGTCTCACATTTGATCCTTTGAAACCTTCTAGGCTCCAAGAAAAAATTAGGTTTCAGGAATGCTCAAAAACGAAGATAAATATATATGTAGTGTAAACTTCATGTAAACACCTAGTGTAAAGAAGATTTTAGTCAGATTCGTAATTTTGATATTGTTCCGATATTACGATTAATATTTATGAAAAAATTAAGTCAACATAATGTTCTATGGGCAAACTAACAATTGGTGTAAACTACTTTACAACACCGTAGAGTGTAAACATATGCGCCAGACTGGCATATCAAATTTGATTCCTGGTCCATTTCTAGACTTGATAAACGTGTCCCTGACTCGTAACCGGAGAAGCAGGCAGAAAAAACAAGACAGAAACGCATTTAAAACTCCAAATTTTTGACTTTACACTCGCTAAATATTAATGTATAGACAATTTGCTTTGACATGCACCCGATATAAAGCACTTTATTTTTATTCTATTAGACTTATCCCGACTTCTGGACGGAGAAAGTGGCGAACAAAAAACGCAACAAAAACGTATTTTCCATCATTTAAAACACTGTAAACTTTAAAATTCCGTACCGAACTCCCCATTGAGTTTAAAGAAATTCGGTTTGGTACAATTTGTAGCTTTTAAATCGTAGTACATTCCTGTGTGCCAAAATTCTGTTGCAAAAATTATTTGGCATGATTTATCAATCAAACTTCGGAAAAAACGTGTTTTTTAGCCCATTTTTTACCTCTGATTTCGAACTTTACACCCCCATAAATAACTCAATATTGCGTTTTTTTAAATGCGGTTTGCTGCGATGTTTAGCCCCTGTAAGGCACTTTATTAATGCTGTCTTCGATTTGCACTGACTCATAAGCGGAAAAATTTGGCAGAGAAATCTTAGTTAAAATCCGTTTTTTTACACCATCCACTAGAGTGTAAACTTTAAACCCCAGGATCTAACTCACCATAGAGCATACAAGACTTTGCTTATATGCAGAATGTAGCCCTTGATCCGCTCTACATTTCTGTCAGAAAACATTTTAAAAACCTAATAACCGGAGTTAGTATCGGACATAGGAAGGTTGAAAACTCGACCAAAAAGTGCTTTTTCACCCCCAGATTTTCGCACTCTTTACACTGCCGTTCGATAAATAATGCGAATTTCAAAAAACAAAAAAAGGGTCATCTGTAGAATTCATCCCTCTATTATCCTATTCTGTTCAATCCTTCGAGTCATCAAAACTCAGTTGTCCACATGCCGCAGTAAAAAGGTCCCAAAATTTGTCCTATGTTATAACGTTACACAAAAACTTTACACCTTCTTTACACAGTTAATTTTGAGTTTCAAGAAAAACAAAAAACACGGGCAGCGAATTTTTTTATTATCTTTCTTTAAAAAAAACCGCACCTTCCAGAAGTGTCCCGTTATAGCTGTAGGGGGTGCCCAGGTGTTGGGGGTACCCAAGTATATTATAGGTACGCGCTAACGCGCTACCTATGATGAAGTAATTTGCAGGTAGTATTTTAAAACATGTTTCTCATTCCAGATAACCTTCAAAACAGAGCATGTTTGCAAATAAAAATGATTAAAGATGAGTCAAAAATCTATAAAATAAAAAACTGATCAACAAAAATGCAATACGGAGTTAAATATTGGCTTTAGCAAACATGTGCATAATTCAAACCTCACCTCTTCACAGCTCAACGATTTCCGGCTATAGAAAAGTTTAAATGCCAGATTCGTTATTCTGATGTTACGAAGATCATTTTTTAAAATAGAATGACCATACCTAATGCTCTGGGCTGAAAAGTGCTTCTCAGTGTAAACTTTACACTTGCGCTAATAATGCAATATTAGGTGTACAGAAATAAAATAAACTAGAATGTGTAATGCTTAGCTCAAGGGCACATTTTTAGCATAATCAGCATGTTCCGCCTACTAAGCGGAGTAGCTGGAGAAATTTCTTTCTTCGTCTCGAACCCTTTGCACTAAAACGATCACAGATCAAGAAAAATTGGGTAAAAAGCAAAAAAAAATTGATTTTTAGATAATGTAACCCTCTACATTATAGAAAACTGACTCGACTGCACAGAAACCAAAATTGAGTCAGTAAAGCTGTGGGACACGTAAAGAGTAAAAAACACGTATACTTTACACTTATGTGTAATAACTAAACTCAAAGGCAACATTTAAAAAAAATTGGCCCTCCGCAAATTATTTGATTTTACGGTTACACTTTACACACTCATTGCTAACTCGGTATTGAGTGTCAACAAATTTCAAAAAATTAAGATCGAGTTTTTTAATTATCAATCGATCAAAAAACCGCACCTCCCAGGTGTGTGCCGTTGTTGCTGTGAGGAGGGGACACAAAATTCACACTCGCTGTAATCAACGAATAAGAAAAAAGGTGGCCAAGTATATTATAGGTAGCGTTATCGCGCTATCTGATTGAGGATGTAAAAGATGGGAACTAGGGAAAAGTCACTTATGCATGCAAAAATCTTAGGAAAAAGCTAAAAATGAGACTTTCTCTAAGAAAAGCAAAAGTCGAAGTGCATTCTGCGGCCTGCAGAAGAAAAACAGTGTCTTATCCAAGTAAAAGTGATCAATTTAAAGTAAAAAAGGACAAACGTTGCGGATTTTTACCTTTAAGTGCCATCGAACTTGGACAACGCAGCTAGAGCGCTATTGACAAGGACTAAGAACGTGCATAAACAATTAGAGCTAAAATGTACAAGGCAAGTAAGGATATTGAGAATGACAATACGAATTATGAGTAAGGAAAATTTGATAGATGACGATGAAATGCAGAAGAAAATTTATCTGCAGGATCCTAATATAGCAAATAAGATGCGACGCATATTAGTGATTATTCAATATTGTCTATCTGTCTTTAAAAAAGCGATATTGATAAGCAACAAATCGAAAGATTCATAACATCAAAGTTTCTTCTTAAGCTCTTCTGTTAGTGAACCAGCAAATCAAGGTTTTGAGAATACACACTCTTTTTTCAGAGGCTGCAGAGTATACTTCGATTTTCGCATTGCTGTGGCAAATTAAAAAAGAGGTAAAACGTGTTTTTAGTCCACCTCTGAGTGTAAACTACAAGCTCCAATAAATAATTCCATTTTAACTTTATACAAACACTGCCAAATTACAGGTTCAGCCACTGAAATCTACTTTTTTATATTCTGAAGCTGGCAACTTATAAGCAGAGAAGTGGGCAGTCAAAAACCGACAAAAAGTTGTTTTTTTCACCCCAGTTGATTACTCTTAGCATACTGTAGATCAAGACCCACTTCGAATTTCAAAAAATTAAAAGAGCCTGAATGAGTTGTTTACAGGCGCTGAATTGGAAAAAATTTAAATTCAACGTTCGTCTAACTGTAGGACAAGAGCCGACCGGTGTAGAAAAATTTTTAGTACGGATTCGTAATCTACAAGCAGAGGTGGGCAGCACCAAAATTCGGGGGAGGGGGTAAGAAAATTTCTGGGGGAAGGTAAAAAAATTTTTAAAGGTCAAAAAGTGGTCTTAAAATCAGTGGCGTATCCAGGATTTTCCAAAAGGGGGGGCATACCCCTAAAGGGGGGGGGGCGGAACCCCGACTTGGGCGGAAAAATTAGCTGTTTTAATCCGAAAATCGCTCAAAAATCCTTAATTTTGCGCACTATTTCGGGCCAATAGGGGGGGGCGGGCGCCCCTCCCCGCCCCACTTAAATCCGCCCCTGCTTACAAGTGATCGTTTGGCGAAAAACACCATTTTTCAACGTTTCTAATTGAGCACTATCCAATGGCATCAAAAAATCGCCAAAAAAGCAAAAAAAAATTTCCTGGAGGGTATTTTGATTTCTGGGGGTATTCCAACTTCTGGGGGTGCATACCCCCAAACCTTACCACCCCCACACGCCCACGTGTGCCTACAAGTATGGGCAACATTTGAAAAAATTGGCCCCCGCAAGCAATTGACAGAGATTTGGATTTTTCGTGTATACTTTACACGCTAATCACTACCTAGAAATTGAGTGTAAACTAATATAAAAAAAATTGGGAAGCGAATTTTCTTATTATCTATCTTTAAAAAAATCGCACTTCCTAGATGTGCGCCCTTACAGCTATAGGGGGAGTCACTTTTTAGGGTAACCCGAGTATTGGTATTGGTATGTTGGTATATTATATATTATTTTTACGCGCTAACGCGCTACCTATGTTTAATAGTTTTAATGGTTTGAAGAAAAGTTGGAGTAAAGCTCTGCGCTTACGAAAAAATTTTTCTTCATAGGCCTTCTTGCTCATTATTCGATGAACACCCGCACGAGCAAATTCTCTTAATTATCAACAACAAATATGGATACGGTTGCTACGGGGACGAAAGCGGCCGTGAGATGCACTTTTCTAGTAGGAATCGATTTTTTCATTTATAATATCTACAATATATATTGCGCGAATAGGCACAAAAAATAATAAATTTACGATAAATGGCAACTAAATTAATTAAAACTCATTATAACTAAACGAAGTGATGTGAAGGACTTTATTTAAAAAATCTAGTCACCTATGATTCGAAAATCGGAGTAGTTTCTCCTCATTCAGCAAAGTTTATATTTCGGAACGTTATTTAATAAATAATTCAGAAATATGTGATAAATATTTTGTAGAAAAATCGAATGGTTCTGAAATTGGAATGACTGGCTAAACATTTATCAGTTTATTATAACGACTGACCAAAACTACAAATAACCAGCTACGTATTTGACAACTTGAGGTTTAAAATATGCGTGCGACAATCTCAATATTTTTCACAATTTAATTGTTTTTTGAATTATCATGAATTTGTATTTTAGTAATATGACGTAATCGAATGAATTGATGGACGAATGATGGTGATTCAATATTTTTCTCAATTAAGGTTGTATCGTACAACGTACAGACAACAACTTTACGTCTATCACGGACAGAGATATTGCAAAAATGGTTTCATTGAAAGGTTATTCTGGTGCAGCTGGTATGCCTCATTTAATTTTGTAAAACTTTAAAAAGATATTAAAGGTGGAATAGAGTAAGCAAGCTAATATACAAGGTCGCATTAATTGAGTAATTATTTCAAGAAACAATTTCATCAAAACGCGCTAATTCTTTAGCTGTGCAATAAAATTTTGAAAAATTAATTACAAAACTCGTACTCTAATATTTTACGGACAAAAATATACAGTCAAGTATTCATTTTTGCAATAAAAAGTTTTTTCAAACAGATAACGATCAGACTGATAAATTATTTCAAGGAAAAATTACCGCAAAAAGCGCTAATTTACTAGTTTTGTAATAAATAAGATTCGAAAAAATTAATCATAAAATACGTATTCATATAATTTCATGAACAAAAGTATTTTATTATTTTATTCCTTCAATGAAAGATTCGTTCTAAGGGTCAGGCTGACTGAAAAATTGATACAAGTTAAAATATCATCGGAACGCGCAAATTTATTCGTTACTTTTGTAATAAATAAGATTTTAAAAGATAATTATAAATCGTCATTCGTATTATTTTATAGACGAATTGTTAATTTTTTAATTTCTGTCATTATTTCCTTCACATTTCTAAAATTCAAGCTGGCTGAGTAATTATTTTACAAAAAAGTTTCAAAAAAGTTCTCATTCATAAGTTTCATAATAAATGAGATTTCAAAATAGCAATTATAAAACAGATGCTCGTAGTACTTTTCAGAGAAAACTATTTAATTCTTTATTTTTGTAATGAAAAATTTCTCCTATAGAGATAAATGTCATAATTTTAAAAGTTTCAGCGAAACGCTCTAATTTATCTGTTTTGTAATAAATAAATTATGTGCTGATTGTACTCTTAAATTCTCCGTTCTAATAGTATTTGATTTTAAGATACTTTTTCAAAAGAATTAATTGAAACAAATTTTCGTATAATTATTTTTCTTGAAAAGCAATGTATAAATATTGAGAATAATGATTTACCTAGAGAATAAATGAAAAAATAAAAACTCCTGTGATCAAATGTAATACCTTACTAGGTTGTCCTTGTAATATTAATTCATTTAATTTCACAACGGAATTCTACTACTCCAAACTTAGTTGATACTCGTAGCAATACCTTTACACAAGATAGCGCTTTTATCGCAAAAATCAAATGATGCCTTGTTTTGAATGCATATAAAGTAGTAAAAAATGTAGTAATTAGTCATTTAAAGAAAAGGCTATCTTATCTCTAGAAAAAAGCGAAACTCGACTACAATGCCAATCAACGTTTTGAATTAAGGAAAATAAGAATGAAAATGGGATTACGATTAAGGTAAAAATAGAATAAAATTCTGTTTGGAAATCGCAAAAGTTTATATTGAGAAAAGGACAAAGAGATTCTGAACAAATTCTGCCGGAATATTGACCACAGCTTTCAAAAAACTCCGTCAGCTTTAAAGAAAGTTTTATTTTGTTCCTGCGGAATATTTGAGCATGCTGCATGAAATGAGTGTTAAAGAAATGCTAATCTGCAACGATTACGACAAAGCAATTTTTCATTTTTTTTCCAACGAAAAAACGTGCGCCATTTCACTTTTTGGGCGTTTGAGATAGTCCGTAACAATGAATTCCCACATTATTTTCTGAAAAATATTTTAAGAGCAAACTATTATCAGACTCCTTTCTGAGCGGAAATCTGTTTTTTCACAATTTTTTGACAAAACATCGTGTTATATATTATACATTGAGCTTATTTCCAAATTTTTTAACAATTTAGTTAATAACTAGTCATTTTTGTGCGTAAAATCGTCATGATGAACCATGCGATTTCTATTTTCATTCACAAAAAGTCTTTTGTATTACGTGTACATAAATTTTTTGACAGACAAAGAAATGTGGGAAATTTGCGATTCGATTGTCACCAACTGGAATACTGTACCAAAAGGCGGTATTAATCCATTGACAGGTAAGAAGCATACTTGGGCAGAAATCAAATTTTAGGGGGTCTGTGAGGAGGGAAAAGTCTTGAAAATGACGAAAAAACCGCCAAAAACCCAATTATGGAGAAGGAAAGGTCGGTTGGGTTTTGGGATATAAACTCAAAACAAAGATGTTCACCGTAGACGGTCTGTGGGATCAGCCGTTCTGGGGGAGGGGTCAAACATTGAGGTTTTTGGCGAAATTGCGTCAAAGTAAAATGGCGTTAAAACTATGTTAATTGACAGTTTTTGGTCAGCTTTAAGCATTTTTGCAGCCTCTAAACCCCCATTTCTTAGCCATGCGAAGTGGCAGTATTTTTGCGCATTTCAATCCAAATTATGCATAATTTCTGCACAAATATTAAGGAACTGGCAAAAGGCGAGTAAAATATATCCATTGCCTTTTTACATCGCTTAATATCTGATTTTTAACTTGTTTTCTACTCTAACTAATAACAGTTCTAAAAATATGAATTTTAAAGCGTTGGCTACATGTGTCTAGAGCACAATTTTTTGGACCCTTCTGACGGCGCTGAACTCGACCTCTGAAATGAAAATATAAATTCGCCGGAAATCGTGCCAGCTTTTGGGACACTCATTAAATATTTTTGAATATCGATTCTTTGCCATACACGATCATTTATATAGTTTATATTATAATATATCTGCGCGCATCTCATCATACTCGCACACGTTATCAGCACGGAAATTCTGTGTGAACTGCCCAAAATCTTTTTTCCAAATTGCTGTCTTGGGCTTAAAAACGACGGATTCGTCATGTAAATTGATTTTAAGGTTCCTGACTATGCATTATTTTAGAAAATAAAAATATTCAGAAATATAAAAATTGAAAAAATAAGCAAGGTTTTGGCCAAAAATTGCTGAATTAAGCCCGAGACGTTATTTTTCTATACTTTTTGAAAAATCTGAAGTTCTGGCGGTTCAGCAGCATTTCACGAGAGTTCAGCAGAGTTGGCGTTCAAGCCCCCAACTCAGAAATACGTATAATTGCGACCTAAGAACAGGAGCTTTGTTTACAGGGAATCGATCCAAAACGTCGTTGCCCATTTTTTCCCCATGTAATTGATCACTAAAAATTCAAGTGTACTTGATGTGTTTTATTTTCTTATTTATTTTTTATTTTCCGAATCTTTTTACAATTGTTTTGTGATTAAAAAATTGAACTTTTTTATTTTTTGTTTCTTTCTCGAAGTTTATTACTTTTGACTCAAATTATCTTTTAATTTTACTCAAATTTTTTCATTTTATTTTTCGTTCAATTTTTGTTCCGATAGTCGAATGGGACGTAGCCTTGGGCGACTATCCGCTTGGCATCTTTGACGTAGTAGTCAAAGAATCGCCGCCGGACACAATCGAAAAATTTCGGTATAAATCGTGCAATTTTAGAGACTCAGCCGAGTGGGATTATCCGGGTGGGCCAGATTCTACAATACTAGACGGCTTTGAGTGCACCGACGAACCTTTGTATTTCGTACAAGGTTCCGAATTATACGGCTGCGTTCGTACCTTTTTGCTGCCCGAGTTTTTTGGCAAGTTCAAATTACTTATCGAGATCATGAGTCAGTGGCAGATCAAAATTTTTCGGACAGTGGGCAAAATCACGCGTAGGCGTGGGGTTGACTTTTGACCCCCAGAATTTAAAAACCCTCGCAAAAATTGATAAACTCTAAATTAAATTTTTGGCATTTTTTGGCTTTTGTATGTTTTGACCCCCCCCAGAATTTGGCTGCTGCCCATGTACATATGAGCGCAACCCCAGATTTACCTAATGATGGTGTCGGAAGTTGTCTTAAAATTTGTCAATTTTGCTTAAAATAGCAGTTTTTTGCAGTCTTTTCATAAACAAAATCACTCGTGATCTGAAAAAAGTAAATTTTTGAAAGTAAGAAAAACTCGCAGAAATAGTGCGAAAATCGGCATGTAGCGCAGAAAAAATTGGCAAGAATTAAAAAAATCCTTGTTCTCTACACAAATTACTCTCCTGACGTAAAAATAAGGTTTTTATATCGACAAGAAAGCCAGTAAATTTGATTTATGAGTATTATCTAAATTTAAAAAAAATAAAATAAAAATGGCTAAAATCATAAAAAATACACGTCTATTCTTCATTGCGCTTATAAAATTTCTGATGACAGAGAGGTGGCCGCCCCTGCCCCCATGTCCCCTCAAATTGTTCTTGTCATATGTAAGCGAGCGAAACAGTAGCAGATTCATGATTTTGGTAAATTGGGGCAAAATAAATTAAATTAAATCCAAAGTCGAACTTCTTTGTAAGAGGTAGTTCAAATTTATCCAGAAATCGGAAAAGTGTTGAAAACTTAATGATACGAAGAGCATTGTGGTGTTAACGTTTCTCGTCGTGTTCTATCTATCATTACCAAAAATTCACAGATAAAATTGAAAAATCTTTAAGAAAAAGTTGCCCGGAGTCTTATCGATTCTTAAGTTTTTAGGAACTGCTAAAATCCTGAAAACTGTTCCTTTTGCAAGGAATTGCGTTCTTTGTTGACGTTGTTTAGAACTATGTCTGAGCAGGAAATTTTCTGCGAAAAATTCATATTTAAAACAGCACGTGACCTCTGAA
This sequence comes from Mermis nigrescens, assembly GCA_036768485.1. Taxonomy (NCBI): domain Eukaryota; kingdom Metazoa; phylum Nematoda; class Enoplea; order Mermithida; family Mermithidae; genus Mermis; species Mermis nigrescens. Next base: position 82,446 of record JAVLUZ010000608.1, on the reverse strand, counting down.
TCTTATTAAACAAGGTTTAATTGAAAAAAACTCGGCTGCTGGAAAATTTGAAAAAATTGGCCGGCTATGAAGAAAATCACTGCTTCTCTATTGCTCTTAATCTTACTTTTGTCAGCCAGACGTCAAGCTAAGAGTAAAACGTATAAAACTTTTTGCAAATCTGAGAAAAAGTCACTTGAATTATTATTCCATTGCACAATAAATATTTGCTGGATCCATCCAGAATCATGTTTGTTTTTTTGTTTGAATTCAAGGAAATTAAGACGAAAATCGAGCTAAAATAGACAAAAATTCAATTTCTTTGCAGTAGCGCATAAAATTAGCTACATACTGTAGAAAATTTCAGACTTCAGGAGGCTTAAGCCAGACTTAAATCTGACTTCTGACTTCTATCTTCAAGCGCACGTGGCCAGGTTTAAGCCTGGCTTAAGCCAGGCTCAAGCTAGGCTTAAGCCAGGCTCAAAATTAGCCACGCCTATTTAAACATTGCAGTCAGCTTTGAGCCTGGCTCAAGCCTAAAGATATTGAAATGGAGCCCGGGTTTAATGTACGATTAGGTCACTTATGCTCTAAGTGAATATTTGGACCAAGTTTTTGTCTTATTCAAGCTGAGCTAAGTAACTATTTTCGACTCACCACCGATCCAGACCAGCCATACTACTCGTGTGCAACTAAGGTTTAGCAGACCTCCGATAAAGACAAAAAAATTTTAAGCAAAGGGCCAAATGCACAAAAAACTATGTTTTCTTCAAAAAGTTTCATGTAATAAAGTTCAAATTGCAAAACACGAAATTTCTAATGCCTCAGTATTATTAATTATTCTTATTTACTATCTACTCGTATTTATTTTGATTTAATTTCATTTATTTTGGCTGTGTCAGCGGTTCACTGGGACGACACAGAGATGAGGAAACAGGCAAAACAATCGACTATGTCTCGTTCGACGGCAGCAATGACGACGAAATTTTACGCAATATTAAAATGATATATTCGTACGTTGGGTTCAAGTCCACCAGCAGACCAATGGATATTGAAATTAAAAACAGTAAGGCTAACGTAAAGATACATTCAAGGTTATTGTTGAAATATAGTAAAATAGCCTTAGTTGATGCAAACACATAGTTGAGGGTTAATCGATTTTAAAATAAATTACTTATTATTTCTTCATTTAAATATTATTTAAATGATAATACTTATATCAATAATTATTAAATAAACGTTTATTTATTGAAACACACCCCCAAAACAAAACACCCTGTGGAAACAGCAGCCAGGTGGTGTAAAATCGGCAAAGATACCAAAAAACAGACCGAAAAATCACTTCGGGTACTGTAGGGGGTAGTCTGGCGGATTTTCAGGGACTCTAACTCCCAACTCTCTACGCTCCTCCTGCTAGACCCCGGAATTGCATAAAGAAAGTTCTCTCGAGAAAATAAGGCAAAAATGCATCGATGGTTAAAAATCGAAAATTTTGTCCAAAAGTGCTTGAAATTTAATTCGAAACTGTTAGACTAACAAAGTTTTTACGCTGTTTTAGCACTTATACCAGTTTTTGAGGTCATTTTGACGTCAAACTTTTTTCTACTCCGGCCTGTTTTTCCGAGTCCATCGTATGAACCCACGAATACACAAGATGAGTATCGAAATGGTTTTGCTTCTTCTTTTGCCGAATCCGACATTTGCTTCATTAAACGCTGTATTGCATGATAATCAATTTTTAAGTGAATCGCAAGCAGCTTTGTGCCAGATTATCCGCTGAACCCAGTTTCATCAATTTATTGGATGATCCGGAAATACCGGATTCGCATCGGGTTTTTACCTTCGGTAAAATTTATTTACAAATGATCTGCAATAATATATGCTAAACAATTTCTTCGAATTATTATCATTATCGGGTATCTCACACATTCTAATGCAAATTTACAGTGCTGAAAACTTCGAAAAAAGGTTTTTTATTCGACAAGTATATGTTGAATTTAAGAAAAAAACTTAGTTTGTATAAAATCACGAGAAAAATTTTAATTCTCTAAATGAAAGATATGTAAGAATAAAAGCTAGAATCTCAAATTTCCAATAAATATTTGAATTATCAAGATTATTCGTATAATTTTGCGTTAGTCTACATAAATTCTATAATTTGATTAATCAGTTTGTTTGTTTTTTAAATTTCTTATTATACAGTATTCCCAGCATTTGATTTTTATATTTGAAGATAGCGTGGAGGGCACAGTTCAATATTATCCGAAGTTCAAGTGGTCTTAGAAGATAAGCATGTAGATGATTAAGCATCTGAATTCTCAGGATATGATGCTTTTGTGGATTTTTTATTTGGTTTTGATTTCATTCTCAGTTTCCTTAAATATCAATTTGGTTTTTTACTTTTTCGTTGCAGATGATGAATCGATTTTACGAAGCGGATAAAAGATGTAACTTTTTCTTCTACGCGCTATTCAAAATTATATATAATTTTTTAAAGCAAATAGATTTTCCCATTTTTCATGGATTCCCTTTATTATCATGCATATCGATTCAATTTTCTTGTTTATGTGATTTTGCGAGTTATAACTTTTAATATGAATTTGTTTGGTCTATGTCAAAATGATGTTGTTTGGTGAAGAAATTATGTCAATGACTATCGAACTATTCCCCTAACTAACTTGATGAGCCTGCGAAAATCATGATCATTGACCGACCTCTCTGGCTGACCTGTGCACAGCATGGTCGGTCTGGGCCCAAGCATTAAGATTTTTTGAGTAAAAAGACGTCAGAACTGGTTTAAGTGCTAAAATAGCTTTAAGACAGTGTAAATACCATAATCTAGAACATCTGGTCAATTTTAGGCACTTTCAGAGAAAATTTTGAATTTCAACGCTTTTTGCTTTTATTTTGCATCGTTTTTCTCTGAAAATTTCCGATTTTTCCACTTTGGGGTCTAGACTATAGGCTAACGAAATTTCCCCACGTGCTTGTCTGATTAGGATTAGGTATATTTACTTATGCATTCCGGTGTGCAATGGGTGAATGGCAACAACATGATGGTAATTATGTAAAAAAATATTGACATCCGCGCATATACGAGGAATGATCAAAAAGTTCCCCGAATGTACCTATAACTTCTGGATAGGAACAAAATTGAATTAAGCAAATTATATGTTTACAAAGCTGAGCCTTTACTGTGTAAACCTGCAAGATTTCAATTTTCTCAGCGTATGGCCAATTAGTAATCGTTTATCATTATCATACTTTGTGCAACTAGGGAAAAGTCGAAATTTTAAAATTCGGGCAAACATTAAATTCTTGGTCAACCTCAGATGGAATTCGAAGGACATTTCGATCGCTCTGAAAAAAGTTTACGGAGACAGTGTTCCTAAAAGAACAACAATTTTATGACTGGGTCAAGCGATTTAGAGATGGAGAAGAAAGCATTGAGGATGACCATTGGGAAGGGCGCCCTGTTGAGGCAATCCAGAGGAAAATGTGGATGGCGGTAGTTGAAGCAGACTAAAACGACTGTATATATACTCCAAAATCAATCGGGTTTTCAAAGCACTTTTAATTGGAAAAATAAAAGGCCCAAATTTAATGTTGCATAAATTTCTAGATCAATTTTTCAGCAAATTTCATAAAGTTTAGTCGTTTTTTTATTTTGTTCACTGCTAGCTTATAAATTACAGCTTAATTCCGGTCCATTTTACTGGGCTTTTGATCAAAAATCGTGCATATGTTCAATGATACCAAATTATTCAAAAGAATGATAGCCAGATGTTTCAATATAAGTTGATGTGTCACACAAAACAAGCTTAAGGAACACGAAGAGAACGATCCCTTTAATGATCTTCTTCGACCTGGGGCGGTCTTCTAAATTGTTTACTAAAGAACGATGCGATCTAAAGCGACCTTGATAAAAAGACTGAAAAATGGATTACTGGTCGCTCCTGACATGCAGGTTAAATTGTTTATTGATAGTGGACCATTGGTTTCGAAGCAGACAATTAGTCGGCATCTTTGCCCTACGATCGGATTTTCATACTAAGTCTTTGTGATTACGATGAGCAGAAAAAACTTGTTTTTTTTGCTCGAAGTTTCGTTTGTTTGACTTTTTTCGATTGAAAGGCTTCCTTTTCCGAGAAGTCAAAATTTGAGTATTTTACTTTAAAATTAAGAGATTTTGTCTGCAGACATTCAGACAAAAAATAAAAAAACAACTGCCTTGCCGTAAGCGTCGAACAGAGAGGAGAATGGAGTGTCCGTAATGGTTTGAAGTATACTTGTTGCCCATGGTGTTGCGATTTAGTTTTCTTTCCTTCTGACCCAAAATTTACACCACTTCATATATTTACTTAATTGATGAGCACTTGATTTCTTCTTTGGTGACTGCCTTAGAAAATTCATCCAGGACATTTTTTTCTAGCAGGTTGATGATCTAAATAGAAGGCAAAACCCACTGTGGCGTATTTTCTGGGGAACTAAATGCCTTCATCATTGTGACATCCACAGTCCTAGGATCTCAATCCTATTAAGAATATTTGGCTAATAATGAAAGAGGAACCTCAGGGCATAATTTCCAAGGGCACTTTACGAGCAAAAATGTTCAAAAAACGAATGAGATTGCAGAAAGAATCACAAATACTTGACCAAGACGTTTACTTTTTGGATAGAATTCTCTAGAACGCAAGTATTTCCTTAAGTTTAGCGCTTATAGCTTGAAAATTGACCTCTATCATTTGAGCTATTTCTCAACACAAAATCCTTTCGATTCAGCCATCATCTCATTTCGAAATTAGAATTAAAATTTGGTCGAATTGGACCGGCTCATCTTAGATTTTTGTTTCAACTGGACTTCAGTCTAAATCGTGGATGGACTGTGAGCTATGTATTTGTGGTCCGGCTGGCTAAAATTGAACAATAGAGTAAACTTCAGACAAACTTGTCCGCTTTTAATTAAATCATTAGGTATGTACGTACTATTTCAAAGTTCCGCATACCTACCAAACGTAGGCGTTGGGAGAGGGGGTTCCGGGGTATACACCCCCAGAAGGCCGAACCCCCAAGAAACCAAAATACCCCAGAATTTAATTTATTGAAATCCTTTTGTTTTTCTCGCAATATTTTGATGCTAATGGATGTGCTCGATGAGAAACGTTAAAAAATGGTGTTTTCCAGCTATACCGCCATTTTTAAAACCAGTTTTTGATGTTTGTCGCACAGTACAGCACAACCTGTGAAAGTCAACCAAAGTGCTTTTTTGACCCAAACTGGCCTTAAAAATTGCTAAATACGTTATAATTGCATAAAAACAACTTTCATCGGCACTTAATTGTTCAATTCAACAACTTTTGCAAGAAAATTTTCCAATTTTTGACCTTTATTAGCCTTATGTTCACCTTATTTTCCGCCGAAAATTTCATCTTTATCGCCTTTCTGGTGGTTCAGCTAGAACCTGTGACCCCAACGTGGTAGGTGTTTATTATTTTATTCTAATTTATCCTATTTTAAGAATAAAAAAATATTTTCAATTTGTTCATACATATTATTTTACTTTTTGTAATAAAATTTTCTAAATTGTTTTTTGTCTTTCCTACACCTGGTGCGTCTTGCTGGAGGAATTTTGAGGGCTCAATTTGTTTGTTGCATTATACGATGCTAGGCATTGCGCAACAAATAATATCGATGTTTACTAATTATCTATCAAAGATGATACAGCATGGCCGGTCGGTGAGCTCTGTCTGGCTGGATAGGGTCTAGATTAAAAATTTTCAGGGCCAAAATAGCTTTTAAAATTAGAAAATAACTAATGTTAGAATAGGACAAAACTGTTATAATTGACATTTTTATAGTCAATTGTGAGTAATCTGATCAAAAAATTACATATGCTTTTTTTCGTCCGTTTTCAGTCATTAATTTTGCATTGTTTTATCGAGAAAATTAACCATTTGTCCATCCGTAGTCTGCTTAACGTAACTTTAAGCATGAATTTCAAGAATTTTTATCGACAATATTCCGACGATTTACGATGATTATATATCAGGTCATCAATGCAATTATCGCAATTTTCTAACTAACTGTCGGCTATAGTTCTTAAAGGTTATGCCAAAGCTGTGTGAAACAAATTTAAGTGTTCTAGAGATCTCACTCCACAACGAAAATTACCTGAAGTTGTGATTACTCATGGGAGTGGGGAGTTAGGGTGGTTTAGACCCGCCCTCCCTTGAGAACCCAATAGACTCCGAAAAAATCGATAGACCCGTAGAATTGAATTTTTCATATTTTGCGATTTCTTGTCGTTTTTACACCACTCACACCTCGCCCAGAATTTGGCTACTGTCTAGCATTGTTATCGTTAGTGAAAAAATATCGCTTTCTTCAACAATATTTTTCCAGAAAAAATAACGTTTCGTTAAAGAAAACGACGACCTCAAAAAATATCGTTAACGATATTAATATCGTTTTTCAACAATATTTTAGCATTTTTTATTTTCATGTTTTTATCAGTATTGTTACAGTCTATTTCAAAATTCTTGAGACTTTTTAAATAATTCGTGATTCGAAAGCATCAACAATTCAATCAATCACCGTAAACCGAAAGAAGCGACTGCTTCCTTACCACCCGTCACGTTTGGACAATACACTAATATTTTGAACAACGGGGCCGGTTTCCGCTGGTGGTCAAGGCGTTAAGACAATATATGGGCAGCAGCCAAATTCTGGAAGATCAAAGTCTGCAAACATCCCAGAAAAGCCAAAAATTCACTTCTGGGGTTAATAGATTTTTGCAGGTTCTTTCAGATTTTGGGAGTGTTAGCAATCCCTCAAGCCCCCACCCCGAAGTCCGTGTGTGACTAAGACGCCTGCCTTTGGCAAAGGTATGGGGTTCGATCTCAGCCGAACGAAACTTTTATCGTGCACTCGTGCACTACATAATCAATTAAAACCGAAATTTTTAAGACACGATTTCCGAGAGGGTCGACCAAAGTCATGATAAGCTGAAGGAAAAGTTTCTCTGAAAATTTGATATACGAGTCAGTTTTTGAGCTAAGAATCATTGCGACATTCATTTTTCATAAAAATGAATATTCATCGAGCTACAGTAATCCAAAGTTTGAAAATTTGGTTATTTTTACGAAATTCTTGTACTTTTGTATAAACTCAGTTTTCTACCGTTACACTAATGACAGAGCAGTAAAACTTGGTTTGACCATAGTACAATATGTGCTTAATAAGAAAAATTTAAAATTAGAATCTTTTCGCATTTTATGCGCTTTACACAAATGTGTAAAGTAAATTTCTGGGGTATTTCTTAAATTTTTTTTACACTAATCGTGCCCAGTCAGTCAATCTTTGAGAAGCACTAAAAATATTTGCTGTGCATATGTGCGCACATGTCCCCAATATATGTGTAAAGTTTGATGAAAATTGTGATACCCTTTCTATACGAAGTTGAACAGTTTGTGTATCATTTGATACCAAGCAGCAATTTTTGATGCGAATATAGAGTCATACATAATCTTTCATAAATTTGTAGAATTATAATTTTTACCCGCTTGTTGCACTTTACACAAATGTGTAAAATCAGATTTTTGCTTAATTTTTAAATTTTTTGCAACATAAATTTAGCCCATGCAGTCAATTTTTGAGAAGCACTAAAAATATTTATAGCGATTACATCTACACATGCCCCCAACCTACGTGTAAAGTTTAATAAAAATTGCAATACCCTTTCTGTGAAAAGTTGAACATAAACTAAACAGTTTTGCGCAATCTATCTCAAAAAACTCATTTTGTTGTCAATTTTTTTGCCTAACATCGAAACTGAGCAGCAATTTTTAGTGCAAATATAGAGTCATAAAACAATCTGTCAGAAATTCATTGAGTTTTCATTTTTTACATATGTTGCACTTTACACAAATATGCAAAGTCAAATTTTTTAGTGAATTTTTTATTTTTTTGAGATTAAGTTGCGTATAAGTTAACTTATCCCCGAAAGCACAATAAACGTTGAAAGCCTAGAGAAAGCTTAGGTCTGGAACTTATGCTAGATCAAACAGGAGAGAGAAAATAAAACTTCCATAAAAAACGGAACTAGACATTCTCTGAAAAATTATGTCTACATCAAATAAAATTCTAAAATATTTTTTTCTGATGGCTGGACTGTATTGCAAAAATGATGGCGTATACTCGTACTTTCAATATTCATACGCTTTATTGGTCAAATATCCTATCATGTTTTAACTATACGAGTGGTAAAATATGGCTGAGAATTTGTGCATCACCAAGATTTGATGCATTGCATATGCGGACAGAATAAAACGTTAGGTAAAGCTGAAGAGGATGCTCAAAAATAATTCAGTTTTCATACAAAAAGAGGTATTGCTGTTTGAATCAAATGTAAGGCTCGGATAAATTTTTACACTTTGGTTTAGTGCAACTAATGCATAAAATTCTTAATTCTATATCTTTCATTGTATTTTATAATGAACGAGCAAAAATATTCGAACATTAAACTGCATGGGCAGGATAGATGTCAAAAAAAACTAAAAAATTCATTAAAAATTTGGCTTTGCATATTTGTGTAAAAAGCAACAAATGTAAAAAAATAAAAATTCAATGAATTTCTGACAGACTGTTTATGACTCTATATTTGCACCGAAAATTGCTGCTCAGTTGCAAATGTTGGACAAACAAATTGACAACAAAATGAGTTTTTTTGTGATAGATTGCGCAAAACTGTTCAGTTGGTGTTCAACTTTTCACAGAAAGGGTATTGCAATTTTTATTAAACTTTTTACATAGGTGGGGGGCATGTGTAGATGTAATCGGTATAAATATTTACAGTGCCTCTTAAACAGATAGGGTACAGCATTTACTGATATATAATAATCGTAACCCTCGGCTTATAGTCGATGAAAATTCGTAAAATTTATGCACGAAGTTATGTGAAACAGATTATATGTACGTACAGTAGTGTGCAAAGTTTAGGTACACATTAAAACGTGGTTAATTATTATGCGCAACTTTAAATGTCTATATTTTCACGACCAAAACAGTTTACATCGAGTTTAAGTAGCGTCTAAGACATCTTTATCTGCTGATTTCAATCATGTAAGACTTATTCAACGTGGTTAATCAGTTGCCGAGTTATTATGGGTCGAAAATAATCTATTTCGCCTACAATGCGTGCTGGATAGATCCATGTCCGAAGACAGTAACTTGTCTGTGCGAGTCATCGCGGAACGACTGGGCATTAGTCCAAATGCAGTGCAGAATGCCCTAAAAAAGTACAGACTGTCGGGGTCTTACGATGATTCTTCACGTTCTGGGCGACCTCCAAAATTACTCGGCGTCAATTGCAATTTTGAAACGATTGTCACTAAGTGATAGAAGAAGGACTGCTCTGGACTTAAAAAATGAACTAGCATTAACTGTAGTACAATAAACGCTAACACCGCCTAATGCTAGTTCATTTTTTAAGTCCAGAGCAGTCCTTCTTCTATCACTTAGTGACAATCGTTTCAAAATATGCAATTGACGCCGAGAAATTTTTGGAGGTCGCCCAGAACGTGAAGAATTATCGTAAGACCCCGAAAGTCTGTACTTTTTTAGGGCATTCTGCACTGCATTTGGACTAATGCTCAGTCGTTCCGCGATGACTCGCACAGACAAGTTACTGTCTTCGGACATGGATACTATCCTAGCACGCATTGTAGGCGAAATAGCTTTTTTCGACCCATAATAACTCGGCAACTGATTAACCACGTTGAATAAGTCTTACATGATTGAAAGTAGCAGATAAAGCTGTCTTAGACGCTACTTTAAACTCGATGTAAACTGTTTTGGTCGTGTAAATATAGACATTTAAAGTTGCGCATAATAATTAACTACGTTTTTAATGTGTACCTAAACTTTTGCACACTACTGTACATACTTCTAAATATTTACCCGTCTGTTTATTCACTGAGTAGTTTTACTCTCATTTGCTGGAGGCATGTTGCCATAAGAGCGCTTTTCTTGTAATTTTCGTGTGAAAACATGTAGTCTTCTACGTGTAAGCTTGAATTCAATACAATTTAAATTTGACTACAAGCGGCCTAGAAGCTCCATGAAAATTGAATAACAGACCAAATGAATGATCATACTGACCATGCTCTACGTACTGTATGTAGCAGTGGAGCTCTACCCCTTTTGCCACGTTTTTCGTTCATGTGGTTCATCTGCGTTTCGTCATCAGTCAATCATGCTTTTATCATGCAAACACCAATTATTCAACGCAACGCGGTGCAAAGATTTTATCTAGGACTCTATGTGACAATTTTTGCAGGTATCTTACAGACACTGAGCAACAGTCAGTTTCCTTTCAATTTCATTTTAGGCAGCATTTACCGTGATAGGCGATAAGGATAGTTAGAATTTTAAAATAATTTAAATGACTGGTCGCAAAAAAGTTCGAACATTAATGTAACACCTACCTGAATCTATTATTTATCTAAAGCACTCTTCTGAAAAACGTATATTTCCGCCTCTTGACCACACCTGGGCGTGGGGGGTTTGGGGTATGCACCCCCCCAGAAACCAAAAATACCCCCAGAAATCAAAATACCCCCCCAGAATTCAATTTTGAAAATTTTTTTTCGTTTTTTCGCAATTTTTTGATGCCAATGGATATTGCTTGATGAGAAACGTCGAAAAATTGTGTTTTTATCGCCATACCACCATTTTTAAGACCATTTTTTGACCTTCAAAAAATCTTGCACCCCCAGAATTTTCTTGCTGCCCACGTATGCTCTTGACTGCATAACTTTAAGCGATATATTCCATCTGCTCCCGCTGGGGACACAACTTCTAAATCGTACTGCATGCATGGTCAAGCGCACTTAAATTAATTTATGCAATGTCGAGCGGACCAGGCACGCTGGCCTGGCCCTCTAAATTTGGAGGGGAGTGAAAGTTTGAAGTCAGATATCTCAACAATTATGTACAGACAACGAAAAAATGATGGTATTTTTTAACGTGCTCTATACTCTTAAAAAGAAAAAATTATCAAAGATTCAAAAAAATTAACTAGATTTTAATCATATTCAAAAAATACGTCGCATAAAAAAGTCACGCAAATGATTTCAAACATTTCATCCCGCTGAAATATTGTTTAATTTGTTTTATACTTAATTCTGGTACTCTCATTACACAGAGAAGAAAAGGTAATTCTGCGCAACGTCAGAAATTTTGACCTATCCATCGTACCCTATTCAAACTTGGACTGTTAAGAAGACCAATTATATGGAAAAACAATGAATCTAGCACGAGGCACCCGAAAATTTTGGGCTTACTAAAGTTTGATAGAATCTAATCGGGCAGTCTTTTCAAACGCGTTTCAAGAAGTTTTAACTTTTTCATTTGAAGGACCCTTGTGAAAAATCTTCGTACTTCCAAAATTCAAGGGCTAGTCCCCTTCATCCCCCACAGCTACGTGCCTGAAAGAGGTCAGCTCGATCTGGGCTGGAGGAGCTCCTCCCGGATTAAAAAGTCAATTTTTAGTTTCGTTGTTTGTAAGTCAGCATTTTGAATAAAAATTTCGATTTTCAGTCGTTTGGCCCTTGTTTTGCTATAATTTTTCACTATATCTTTCCTTTTCTCCTTCTAAAATAGTACTAAACTCCCGAGTGCATGCCTAAGATTGAAAATACGCTAAAAGTTTTCACATAGTCTCCTGCATGGAAAATTTTTAAGCTGAGTAATACTTCAACTTCAACTGGACTACTATCGCTTAGCCAGACAATGATGACTTTTACGATGAGAGAAGAAAATGCGAGAAGAATAATTTCAGACATTCATATCATCAATGAAACTTTGCTAAACATGTCGGACGTTACGACGAGCCTTTATTCAAAGAATGGAGAAGAGTTAATCACTGTCAAAACGTTTAGTTACGGTTTGCTACGTTACGTCAAATACAATTGAAATAGGAAGTTCAATTGTATCAACAGAATCCCCGTCGTCTTTTTTTGCCAAAAACAACGACCGTGGAAAGGATCAAGCCACGTCATCGAACAAGCGTGCAAAATTCCGCCAAAATTCCTCGGAGATCGATGAGCATTGGAGATGACTGAATATTTGGAACAATTTTCTCCAGGCCTGTAAATACCAAACTTTGTCTTTGCTCGTATTTGTCCTTCTGGTGTATTACAGATATTCGCCGGATTCTTGAAATTCGAATAATGTTTATTAGTGTACTGGTGCCCCTCAAATAATAATAAAAAACCATCTTTTCTATAAAACTTCGCAGTATATTTCGCGAAACCTTATGCATGTAAATCAATTTTCACTTAAACAAGTACCTAGCTAAAAAATAAGTTTCTAGGCAGCTTACAGTAATATAATTTTGCATAGTGAAACTTCATATGCTTATCAATTATCACAACACATTATCATTATTCTTATTCCAATTTAAAGCACGTTTGTTATATTAAGATTCATTCGAAAATAGTGATTTAAGCTCGATTTTCCATGAAAAAGGCTATAGTCAGGGTTATTATTATTATTATCATCCTTATTATTACGAATACAGTCAAAAATAGGTCCTTTAAAACAACGCATAAAATTTCTTGCAAAGATCAAAACTCAATACTCCAGATCGAATTACTGGAACTTTTTATATTTCACATAACTTCGTGCATGAATTTAAAGAATTTTCATTGACAGTCAGCCGAGAGGTAATACGATAATTATATATCAGCTCAATGCTTTAATCGCAATCTGTCAGTTTATCGTCGAAAGTTCGAAAATTTATGACTAAACTTGTGTGGAAACAGACTATAGACAATAATCGCACATGGGCGTAGGGGGTTTAAGCGTATGCACCCCCCAGAAGTTGAAATACCCCCCCCCCAATCAAAAAATCCTACCCAGAATTCGACTTTTGAATTTTTTTTGCTTTTTTAGCGATTTTTTGATGCCATTGGGTAGTGCTCGATGAGAAACGTCGAAAAATGGTGTTTTTCGCCATACCGCCGTTTTCAAGGCCATTTTTTGACCTTTGAACATTTTTCACCCCCCCCAGAAAATTTTTCACCCCCAGATTTCCGGTACTGCCCACCTATGACAATAACCAAATACTGTACATCAAACAATTAACAAGCACATGAAGTTTAAGTGTACAAACTTATTGCAGTAGGGCTGCCTGATAAAAAACTTTTGTAGCTGCTCTCTTATGAGCAACTGCCGTTAAGATTCGCACACTCGTTCCCGAATGACCTGTCGCAAAAACTAATGAAATTTTGTCCATAGGTAGGTCTTGGTACCAGATGAAAATGTGTAATGTAAAAGTTTATAAAAATGCCCCTGGGCTTTTATAGCAAGTATCAAAGTTCCGGGTTTTGAAATTTTTGCGAAAAATGACTGTTTCCGAATATTTTTTAATAATTTCATCAATACTTGTTCATTTGTCATGAAATTTCAATTACTTTATAGAGAAATGAACATTCTACTTAAAGATGGAAGTTGTTTTGTAGTAGTCTCCATTTCAACACATGACATTGAGGCTTATTTAAAAAATTTTGTTGTCTGACTTCAGTCGCATTTTTAGACCTGTAAACGGGTCGTTACAAAAACGAGAATAGACTAATTAGATAGAGGAAATCTTGCTGAATCTAGAACACCTTTTAAATTTTATGTTTGCGTTACCGTTCTTTTTTTATGCCTATTTTTGAATATGTTCGAGGAATGCGTTGTACATAAACAGGTACTTTAAGGACTGTACGCCTCTTATCTAAGCAAAGATTGGAGCACAGGAGCGGACGGGGCTGTTGTAGCCATTTTTATCATAATTTTTCACATTTTTTTAGCGTTTTGCGCCTGATAATACTATTAAATGACATTTACTGACTCACTTGGCACTTATTTTTACATCAGAAATAGTAATTTAGGCACAGAAAAGGATTTCTTACTTCTTATAATAACTTCACGAGTATTTTTCGTTGCTTTGCGCCAATTTTTGCTCTATTTTGGGCATTTTTCATAGGAAATTTTCGCGAATTTTTAATTTCTATTGGAATGCTTTCTGTCTATCAAGAGACGGCAAAAAATCGAGTCCAAGCATAACAAACGGATGTTTTGGACAACTTTTAAAACTATTTAGAAAATTTAAGATTCCGCCAGTGTCAGATAATCCTGGATCCGCCACCGTATATACAGGCCAATATATGGTCTAGGCATGTCAAACTGTGGAGTTTCAATGTACCGGTTAAAACCATTTGGTCATCCTCATACATGTACAGCATCGGAATTCTGGGGGTCAGATCCAAAAAATTTTTAAAAGAGTGCCTTTTTGGGCTAAAAACGAAGGGTGTGCGCCAAAAACACTGTTTTTTGATGCCGTTCAAACAATGCTCGTTCTTTCTAGAGCATAAAAATGTTTTAAAACATTTTGAAAAATTTGAAAAAAAATCTAGTTAATTAAAGAAAATATAGTCAACAAAGTGTATATGGCACGAAGCGCCGAAAAGTTTAGACTTTTGAGCAAATAGATAGCTAAAAACGCTTAAAAAAGCACCTTTTCTACGAACTTTTGAACATTTTTAAAAAATCGACAGTTCTGTGGATGGGTTGCGGCCATTTTTGCGGGGGTCAGTTGCCATTTTGAGGGGGTCGAAACCCCTCCCCCTACCGAAGAACACGCCTGGTCTTCTGCTTTTCTGTGCATATGACAATATGTAATATAATGAAAGGGGTTCTGGGAATCAGGCAGATGCTCTGGAAATCCGCATACACATAATAAAGTTGACAGACCCCAGTTTAGTGTGCCTTTACTAAATTTCGGCCTTTTGATTTAAATCTTATCAGAACCTGTGGATAACATCAAAAGCCCGCTCGTTTTATTTCGATTCTTTTACTAATGCTGCTTATATAGAAAGAATGGAAGCAATCATAGGCAGCAAAAAACATTCTGAGGATCCGGTCTGGTGGAACTAAGTGAATAAGAAAGGTAACTAAAATTCGATTCTGATGAAGTCTTCCGTGAATTATCGATTTGGAGGGGTTCAGATTCCCCACAACTATGTTTTTCTGGAAGGCATCAAGTCTTCAACTGACATATGATGAGCGATGCTGAAAAAATGAATCAGAAATTTTTTCTAAATACCCAACCTCGCATCGTATCGTTTAGGATGTTTTGAATCGTCTACGAAACCCATTTTTCACTAATAATTATATCATTCATTCAAGCTGCTTTCAATCGATAGAGGAAAAAATTTCCTATCAGTTGAATGCGAACGCTTAAATTTACACTTCACACTGCGGTGTAAACTTCATAAGCATTCGGTAAAAATTACAAAAAATTTCAACTTATTTTCGATTCCTGCGGGTCCCTTACATGAAAAGCAAAAACTTTTGCCCTTTTTACACAGTTTGTGCCTTGGACTTAATACGAAAAAATTTTATCCAAAAAAGTACCCTGGACTACCAAAACAAGCGTCCGATTGACCCAAAATACCCAAATTTGCATATAAAAACAATGCATTGCATAAGCACAGCCTGTTTTCATTGAATACTTAATATTATTCGTTAAAACAGCTACCAATTGATAGAAAAAATTCGCATCAGCTGAATGCAAGAAAATTGTTATACACATTACTTCATACTTTACACTGTAGTTTAAGCTTTAATACATATTCGTTAAAAATTAGAAAACTCTTTTTAAGATATTTACGGTTCCTGCGGGTCTGATACATGAAAAGCGGAATAGTTTGCCCTTTTTACACAGCTTATCCCTTAGTCTAAACATGAAAAAAATTGTAGTAAAATGAAAGTACTCCTGAACTACCAAAACAAGCGTCCGATTGACCCATTATACCCAAATTTGCATATAAAAACAGTAGCATTGCATGAGCACAGACTTTTCTAAACGAATAATCAATATCATTCGTTGAAACAGCTACCAATCGATAGAAAAAATTCCTATTAGCTGTATGCAAAAAATTGTTATACACTTTAATTAACACTTTACACTGCGGTTTAAACTTAATAAGTATTCCTTAAAAATTACAAAAAATAAGGCCGTGCTTATGCAATGCACTGTTTTTATATGCAAATTTGGGTATATTGGGTCAATCGGACGCTTATTTTGGTGGTCCATGGTACTTTTTTTAATAAATTTTTTTGTATTTAGTCCAAGGCACAAGCTGTGTAAAAGGGCAAAAATTTTTGCTCTTTATGTAAGGGATCCACTGGAACCGAAAATAAGTTAAAATTTTTTGTAATATTTAACGAATACATATTAAGTTTGAACCGCAGTTTACAGTGTACAATTAATTATGCTTAATTATAAATTTGAAGTTCTTCCTATTTAAATCAAATTTTCACTTAAGAAGCTAAGCTCCATTTTGGATCAAGTTTCTCATTTTTGATTAAAAACTAGTTACGATAACATTGAACCGAAATCTACTATTAGTACGATTGAGCCTTCGAATACATAACTGAAATGTGAACACATCGAATTCCAAATTAAAATATCGTAATCGCTCCTCATTTTCCTTTGTTATGAGATTAGGAAATCGCCAAATTTTCGCTTTTCTTCAAATAACATGGCGTGCAATTAATTTGAAAAGAAAAACGGCCTGTTTGAATACTTTTCATCGAATTTGCACTTATTTCTGATTTTCTTTCGTATTGGTCCGTATTTTTTGATTACTGTATGTTATCCACGATAATTTGCTGTTTTCTTTAATGTGGTTAATTATTCTTTGTTTTTCGCTATTTTTGCCATTTAAAAATCGAGGGACTGTGTGAAAAATCTGCTTTAATTCGCGATTCATTACACTTACTCCTAAGAAACAAATAAACAAGTTGCCGGTTCTTTAAAATTATCGCGCGGAAGTAGGGTCCATTCCTCACACTAACCGGATTTTCGGGCATTGATTATTTTACAATTTATTTCCGTGCACTAAAACTATCCTAATCGTTTTTAAAGACTATATTTTCATATTTTTGATTAATTTTGTTACTGGACGCATGCAGCTCACTTTTCTTTCTTTTTCAAAATTATTATTCATTTTTTACCCTTTTTTTCTATCGACTTGGCACCATTTTTAAACAAAATTCTTGTCAATGTTTTACAAATTTCCATCGAAGTCTTAGAGACTTACCTAGGCGTGAGGGTTTCGGGGTATGCAACCATACGTGGGCAGCAAGAAAATTCTGGGGGGGGGTGCAAGATTTTTTTGAAGGTCGAAAAATGGCCTCAAAAATGGTGGTATGGCGATAAAAACACCATTTTTCGACGTTTCTCATCAAGCACTATCCATTGGCATCAAAAAATTGCGAAAAAAACGAAAAAAATTTTCAAAAATTGAATTCTGGGGGGTATTTTGATTTCTGGGGGGGGGGGTATTTTGGTTTCTGGGGGTGCATACCCCCCAAAACCCCCCCACGCCCAGGTGTGTATGCAACCCCCAGAACCCGAAATACCCTCAGAATTCAATTTTTGACATTTTTTAAATTTTTTTCGCAATTTTTCAATGCTAATGGATAATGCTCGATGAGAAACATTGAAAAACGCTATTTTTTCGCCGTACCACCATTCTTAAGACTATTTTTAAACTTTAGAAAAACATGCACCTCCTACCATGAAAATTAGGTGCTGCCTAAGTATGCTTGTCACTTCATTAAATGACTTAAATTATTTTATTCAAGCTTAAAATCGTACAGACAAAATGTCGTTGCTTGTAACTCATGTACACGGAACATTTCACCTGAAGCAGATCAGCCAGAGAGAAAGGTTTAGGCCAAAATATCTCAAAAAATAATATAAATGCTAAATAGCGCTATTCTCAATTTCCGGTCAATTTCATGCAGTTTTACACAAAACGTTTAGTTTTCATCCATTTTGGTCCTTTATTTTGCAAATATTTTCATCCATCAATATTAATTCACTCTTTCGTTTCATGTGATTTGTTTACACACTGTATGATGAATTTTATGAGCAAAAAATACGGAGTATATTGTTTGTCAATATAGGACTTGTGAATAAGGTCAGAAAGCTGCGAAGCAGTATACAGTATAAGTAATGTTCTCCATTGATATAAAAATATAACTTAATTATTTTAATAATAATATTAATCTATCAGTGACCTTTACAAGCTCAGTCAAAGTTAACGTTTAAAAACTGATTTTCTGCAATTTTCTCTGAATATATGCAAATCTTGAGAAATTAGGTTGTGAAAAATTCGTAAAAATTCTGAATTTCTACTCGACTTATATTTTCTTATGAATTTCCTTCCATGATTTTTACTTTGTTTCAAAAATGTTGCTTTTTAACATTATTTCAAAACAACAGGGGACAAATGGTTTTAGGCTTTTTAGGGAATTTTTATAGAAAGATATCAAATTCTTAACAGACTCACAAGGAATTTAAGAGCTGCCCACACACTCATAGGCAGCCCTTAAATTCCTTGGAAGTCTGTTAAGAATCAAAGAATATTTTAGAGGTCACAAAACTTATGGTAGGTGCCAAAACGCTATTTATCGACGTTTATCGTTGGGTTATGTCCACTGAGACCGAAATCTCGCAAAAAAACTGAGTTAAATTTTTGAGAATCAATTCTAGGGATATAATGTATTCAGGGGGTTCTAGCCAGACCTCCTATTCCCCATACACCGTTAACTTTTTTGCGTTTAGTAAACGAATTAAGTAGCAGAAGTATAGTGTGATTTTATAGTTGACATCGCACAAGGAGATTTGGGGTCTAGACCACACCTGGGCGTGGGGGGTTTGGGGGTATGCAGCCCCCAGAAACCAAAATAACCCCCTCACCCCCCAGAAATCAAAATACCCCCAGAATTCAATTTTTAAAAATTCTTTTCGTTTTTTTTCGGAATTTTTTGATGCCAATGAATAGTGCTCGATGAAAAACGTTGAAAAATGGTGTTTTCTTCACCATTCCACCATTCTTGAGGCCAATTTTTGACCTTTGAAAAATCTTGCACCCCCTCCCCCAGAATTTTGGTGCTGCCCACGTATGATCTAGACCCAACAGAATCTGACAGACCAAAGATCGACAGAACCACAGAATTGAAATTTTGGTAGATTTATGATTTTTATCACTTTTACATCACATATTCCCCTCCCCAATAATTCGGGTGCTGTTCATTTACGGTCAACTTTGCTTCTTCTATATTGCACAAGTCGAAGTTATGATATGTCTCAAAAGGAGCCATTAGTAAAAATTTACTATAAATTTCAAAACAACTTCAAATAACTCATAAACCCAACTGTTCTGCAAACAGAAAACGAATTAAACCGTTGATTAATCGCCTACATTAAAAATTCTTCGCCGGATAAAGCTAGAAAAAAGCATATTTAAGGTTTAACTTTATATTTAATTAAATTTTAAAAAGGGAAATATGTGTTCGGTCAGACGGAAACAAGAAGTGTACTCTTTAAGAAAATTACGTTTTGCTCCTAAAAACACAATCAGATTGTACAGGCTGAAATATCACGCTGTCCAGTTAGTTATATGCACACGTGGGCGTGGGGGAGGAGGGTATGCAAGTAGTTAAGCAGGTCCCCCTGGGCTGCAACACAAAGTATAGCCCGTGCTTAAGCATAGGCTGTGTTGAAGGATAGTTCTGTGTTGAAGCATAGGCTATATGTTTTGTGTTGCTACCTAGGGGATGACGTCACAGGGTAGGTACCCCAACTATGGGCATACTGGAGACTATTTTAAATTTGCGGATCAAGTCAACCAGTATACTTTACACTACAGCAAGAGTGATGCAGGGGGATATACGAAAAATGGGGAATCTATCAGAATTTTATTTTTTATGGGATAACTATGAACACCGCTTACTATACTAAATGCATACAATATTCTAACTTGGGTATCACTTGACAACTTTACACTTTACACTCGATTAGTTACACCACATCATAAAACCGCTATAAATCATGAACCAATGACCGGATTGAGCTGAAATGTTCAGAATGTGAAGACTACATGCCAAAAATAATGTGTATGGAAAATCGTGTACCGGCTTACTGTAGCTATGTTATAACACGTATTTTTTGAACTAATGGCCGGATTGAGCTGAAATGTTCAGAATGTAAAGACTACATGCCAAAAATAATGTATACGGAAATTCGTGTACCGGCTTACTGTAGCTATGTTATAACACGTATTTTTTGAACTAATGGCCGGATTGAGCTGAAATATTTAAGAATGTAAAGACTACATGCCAAAAATAATGTATATGGAAATTCGTGCACCGGCTTACTGTAGCTATGTTATAACACGTATTTTTTGAACAAATGGCCGGATTGAGCTTAAATTTGAGAAACAGCATATACGCGAGACACAAATTCTTCACACATTGTCTTACTGTAGGTGTACTGTAGCTTTCTGGATTTTCTATATCTCACAAATTAGCAGTCAAATAAAGCTGAAATTCAATAAATTAGATGTATATGAGTCAAAAATAACGTACGCAAAATATAGTGGATGGGGTTACTGTAGGTACGCTACAACACGTATCTTTTAATTCGCCGAGCTGGAAATTTGAGAGATTTTCGTAGCCGTTTCCTTCTTCTTCGCAGGTATAACCGAGCGTACTGTTAACGATGTACAAAATTTGTCGATTTTCGCTCATGGAACAATTAGCAATACTGAAAATTCACGGATGCGATTAAGGATAAGATAAGTAATCCACAATTATTTTCAGACGGCCGAAAATACTTATTCTTCTAGAATTTTAGTAAAAGGTTAACAAAATGAGAGCTCTTTTCAGGTAGATCTCAATTAAGATATTTCAGAGCTTTGAAATTATCTTGATTGTTATTTTTCGCACCTCGTTCATACTTTCTCATAATCCATTTTTTAAATATCCTTCAGAGTGAAGAGTTAGTTGAAGTCTATTGGGCTAAAACAGCCTTAAAATTGGTAAAAACGTTAAAAACCGTAAAATCTATGTTAACTGAAATTTCGTGATCGATTTAAAGTACTTTAAGGAAGAATTTGTATTTCGGCCCGTTTTTGACCGTAAATTTCTTCCGAATTCTCTTTCCATTCATGCCTGTCCCTTCATTTTCCCCGCATTTTACCATGATGATGATGGTGACGACCATATGCACAGCATGGACGATCTGGAGGTGGGGGTCAGCCGGTTTAGGATAAAAGCTTTTTGGGCCAAAATTACTCAAAAAAGTGGAAATAAGCGCGAAAATAGCGATAAAATTACGTTATTAAACTGTTTCTGGTCAATTTTAGGCACTATTAGAGAACATATTCGATTTTCATCTATCATTCGCCTTCATTTTGCCTCATTTTCCAGAGAAAATTTTCCACTTTTACATTCTGGGAATAGACCCCTCTCCACCTTACCCCCACGTACATGCCTTATGATGACTAGAGCAGTCAAAATTAGGTGCGATATATGGGGCAAAAGTTTACACAATTTGGTGCGAAATTTGGCACAAAAATTCAATAATTTGGTGCATAATTTGTAGGTTTTACTCAAACAAAAACTTGTTAAACGTAATTATACTGACGGACAATAATCCTTGTCTACAATGAGTGTTTAGGCGCAATTTGTTTCGCGAAATACGTTTACTGAAACTAAATGAGCATATAGAGTATTGAGATCTCTGGATTTATTTTTGCGACAAAAATCTGAACAGAGTGGTTTTTGCCTACGCTGGAAGATAATTTCTTCACGAGTGTATCCGTCCGAGCACTTCGACACACAAAGCTCTTTCAATCCTTTTCAGTGGTCAAATTTTATCTCAACTTTTTGCTGGTAAAAAAGCTTTCTTGTTTAGAACATTGTTTTTTATTAAAAGTGCCGCTTACCGAACTGTAGCTGTGTCGTCTTCATCTGTCAAAAGCATTCAAAAACGTTAAATCTCTTAAAAATTATACTAGTTAACGGACACGTAATTGATCCGTGTTCCATTTGGTTTTTAATAAATCATTTGTGAGAGTTTAGGTTTGCTTAGTTTCAATTTGGTGCAAATTCTAACAAATTCGCGAATTTGGTGCAAAACAGTAAATTTGTTGCACTTTGGTGTAGAAAAATGTTGGTTGACTGCTAAAAAAGTGTGTTTTTCGACGTTCTCGACATCCTGAATCTCACAGAAGGCTAAAAAATTCAATGCAGCACCAAATTTTGATCGTGATGACCAATTTGATGAAGGCAAGTGATATGATGTTTTTGAAATGATCAATTATAGTGAATCAAACGAAAATTTCCAAAATAAGCGGGCGTCCGAAAAATCGAACTTTTCTTTATTGGATTAACATTGTAGCAAAAATACAAAGAAAAACCGAAATCGAATTAGCCAAGAGCGCATCATTAGACTGCTGGAAACGTGATCTGCAAAGATGCACCAAAGTGCTTCTATCACATAAAATGTGTCTTTTCAGAATTTGAAAAACAACCGTAATATGTAACCTATTTATATGTTTATACATGTACCTTTTTTGTAAAAGCTTAACTGGCACTTGCTATTCGAGCGACTCTTTATAAAAAGTTTTAACGTATTCTTGGAAGGATTATGTTTTCTAAGAAACTAAAATGTCCGGAGCATTTGGATAAAATTACCTTTTTAAAATGTGCCAACTACTCGTACAACAGTGTTTTTACCTAAATATGCACGTGGCGATTATTGTATGTCTGCTTTGATCCCAAACCGTGCCGTGATAGTGCTAACCTCCTATCAAAAGGTTATTAGGCACCCGGTACATGGTAGAACATTTTAAGGCAGTTGGGCTCGTGGAGGTTTTATGTACCTACATAGTTTCTTGGGCCAAATCTGTGATTGAACACTTTTCGCTCATTCTTGTGGGCTAAGCTTTTCAAGTTTTTAAAATATCGGCCCCATACACGGGCAGCAGATAAATTGCCGGCAAATAGCACCGAATATTCATGTCTAGCGTCTATTTATTTATTTGGTGTGTCCGCCGGTAACTGTGGCTCCGCCCCTCTCACAAATGTGTCATCGGCTATCGGCAGTCATATTGAAAAAGTAACACTGCAAAAGGTAGCTCTTTTAGTTAACTTTATATTTATATTATATAACGTTTTGAGCTCATTTCAGTTAGTGGGAATAGAGGAGCTTTCAAATGACTATAAGCTTACTTCATTAGAATACGAGGAAAAATCTCAACATGACGAATCATAATGCTATATTGGAGAGGGTTTTTCGCTTGAATAACTATTAATTTGTTAAGAGTTTTCTTCATTATTGTGTACAGCTCCTTAAGAAACTTTCAAAAATACCATTATTTTAGACTACCCTATTGGTTCTCGAAAAACTCGTATATGACTCCAGAATTTCATGCCCCTTCCCCTGAAATGAATCTTGTTAAATCATATGAATGCCCCAGTGTTAAAATTTCAAAAAATCAATCGGACAACAGTCCAAGACATAAAAAATATGCGTTGAAAAGCTGAATCATTCAACAAAAAGAGGATTTTATATCTACCGGCTGTAAGCATTGAGAAATCCATTCACGATTTGATTCTCAGTGAGATCGCCGTGCGTTTCGTCGACCGCGATTAGAGTCAAAATATAAGTTAGGTAAAGCGCACCAAACATTTAGACTGAGTGCTTGATTTTTCTTTTCTGTCGACACCTCTCAAATGATTATTGCTAACTAATTATACTCGCGACGAAGTGATATGAGCAGAAAAATAGGTAAATGAAAAAGGGCGAACAGACAAGGCATCGCACATAATGAATTATGCAAATGTGTGTTCAGCAGAGTAGTTCATTGTCCTTCAGTCCGGAAATCACTGCGGCTTGATTAGCATTTATTTCATATAAAACTTGGGTTCATAGCATCGCGATTTTTAGATATCGGAGCATTAACACATATTTTATGCTTGGGTTATTGACATCGATTGAGCGCTCGTTACGCGATGAAGGAAATATAAAAATCAGATTAGGTACCTACAACGAGTACGTGATTTGTTGAACCTCATGATAATGTCGTAAAACTCTATCTTGATTAAAAACAGCGAAAATAAAAATCAATTGAACGAATTCAGAGCTAGCACCACACATGGGCAGTAGTAGGGTTGTTACAGTTAACGACAGTAAAACGAAAAATATCATTAACGACGTGTTTTCGAGCCGTCGTAAACGAAACGATATCTTTTTTCGATAGTCGTCGTTAACGAAAATGATATTGATTTTGGGATATAATATCGTGAAAATAACGTTAGTTTTTCTGTACACATATTCGATCCTATTTGACTACGAGTTTGCTAATGAAGCTGCTGGTTGAGTAGGAGGGGGAAGCAAAACACAGAGCCGATCCGCAGATCCTGTCTACTGCTATAAAAAATATGCTCTTAAACTAAATTCGAATCAGTATCAACTATCTCTAGCTTAATCGGAAACAGTAATGACTGTATTTTTGATTGTATAGATACCGATCTCTGAGGGCTGAAAAAAAAGTTTATTCGGCTGAATCCGATCCTGGGGCACGCCGCCAGTTCTGACCGGAGCGACTCGAGCAAACAAATTAGTGACCCGAGCGCTCACTTAAGTAAACAAAAGTACGCAATTAATTATGCTGGGCTGACCTCGTCGGTCGACCAATTATGCATCTGGTACTTACAATAATGCGCCCGACTAGGGGAGTATTTTTTAAACACAATTTTTTTACAGAGCGAAAATCAAATTTTAAAGTTTAGTTTTTTGAGCTCATCGTGAAAAATGGAGCAAGAAAATATATAATATTACATTATTTCATTCACTCAGGAAAAAGTTGACTTATTTTGAATTTTGAGAGCACTTGACATTTATTTTGTCCATAAAAGTTGAATATTCCAAAATAATACTAAGCCAACAGCGTCAACATGAAAAACTACCATGATTTGTCAACGAACATTATACATAGAAGCACACGCATCGCAAAAATCGTTGAACAATCGCTCCATCGATTCAGACTTACTGTGCCAGATCCATTCGATCAGACAGAAACCTCGCCGTACTTTTCTGGAATATTAATAAAACAACATACAAAAAAAATCAAAATAAAATTCAAAATATGTGACCATGCCAAGAAATAGAATGCTACTTATAAAACTGCATTTTATTAGTGCTCTCACATTGAAAATCGGTCAACTTTTTCTAGAGTGAATGAAATGTTGTCAAATTATATATTTTCTTGCTCCATTTTTCACGATGAGTTCGAAAAACTAAAGGTTAAAATTTGATTTTCGCTCTGTGAAAAAATTGTGTTTAAAAAAATACTCCCCTAGTCGGGCGCATTACTGTAAGTACCAGATGCATAATTGGTCGACCGACGAGGTCAGCCCAGCATAATTAATTGCGCACTTTTGTTTACTTAATTAAGCGCTCGGGTCGCTAATTTGTTTGCTCGAGTCGCTCCGGTCAGAACTGGCGGCGTGCTCCCCCAGGATCGGATTCAGCCGTTTATTCTGATCCAAGGTTACTTCGAATTTGGTAATAAAAATGCAAAGTATTTGGATTTAGCAGTATTTACCTCATTTGAATCAGTTTCTAGTACCTAAATTTCCAATTAAAATTAAATAAAGCGAGCACGTGTAGGTGCGCGGAGCACACCAAGTGAGCGGAGCGAGCACGTATAGGTGCGCAAAGCACATTATGCGAGCAAATCAAGCGCGCATATGGTTAGCAAAGCGCACTATGTTAGCGGAGCAAACGCATATGGGTGCAAAAAGCGCACTATGCAAGCAAAGTGAGCGCATATAGGTGCGCAAAGCGCACTATGCGAGCAAAGCGGGCGCATATATGGCGCGCTAAGCGCACCATGCGAGTGGAGTGAGCGTGTAAAAGTGCGCAAAGCGCACCATGCGAGCGGAGCAAGCGCGAATAGGTGCACAAAGTGCACCATGCAAGCAAAGTGAGCACATACAAGGTGCACAAGGCGCACCATGCAAGCAAAGTGAGTCTGTATCAGAAAACAAAAGGTTGCACCTTTGAGAGGTGGCTGGAATCAGTACAAAGCGCGGCGCAGCCGCGCTTTTAAATTTTTGAGTTGTCATATGTCCTAGCTGATAACTTGAATGGTTAATGACGCTCATAAGTATATTTAGGGGTGTGGGGACATTTCTAGGGCTAAGCCCATCCTTTTCCAGTCCATGATGTTGAAGGTGCCTAGGTAAACGGTGAAGTAATTAATTTTGGAATAAGATCAAGCACTACAAGATAATTTATGACAGAGCAGAGAAATGGGCACAAAGCACCTACTGTTTCATGATATAACATTAATTGTAAATACCTGAATGCAGTTAAAGTAAACCATGTTCTATAGGCTACACTGATTGATTTGATACTTCAGGGAATGGGTACAGTTACAGTAAACCATGTTCTGTAAGCTACACTAATTGATATTCTACTTCAGAAATGGGTCTCTTATTTTCTTCTTAACTTTCTCAATTCTTGACCAATTTTCATAAATTTTTTTTGTTTTGTAGCCTACGACCTTAGCTCGTGAGCGAAGCGAACAAACCAGACTATGCGCGCAGCGCATAGTCTGGTTAAAATTAAATAAAGTAGGTACCTAAAGGTCCGAAAATGGGTAGAGTAGGTCCAAAAAGATTCCCTTCACGTTAGAAATAGCGTATTTTCGGCGTTTTACGTTGCTTACTTTTATTTAAAACCGCTTTTGGCGCAATATTTTGTCAAAAAATTTAAAATTTTCAACAATTTCGCTCGTAAAAGATCATAAAATTTCTTTGACTTTAGCAAAAATCTGGCGTGAAGCGCCGATAAATCAGTGATATTAAAGAAGAACCTTTAGAAGTTTGAATTACTGTTCGATCACCTGTATTTACAGCATTTGATGCAGAATGTAGAAAGTTTTGAAATTTTATGCTCGAAAAGTAAAGAAAACTAAGCTGAAAAAGCTGTTTCTACTCTTAATTGTCTAAAACCTACACCCTGTGCAAAATTATGGCTACCGGACCGCCAAAAAAGGAAATTAAGGTTATAAATAGAACAAATTACCCGACGCAAAGCGCCGGAAAAGTTTGAGAAATGATCACTTACCATTACTTTTTATTATATCGTCAATTATTTTTCGGCCGGAAGAGGGTTGCGGCCGCCCGCCCTCAGTCTCCCTTAAATCCGCCCATGCATTTAAATGCGGTTTTTGAATAAATTCTATGTGACTACAAAATTCTGAAATTCTACATGTAAATTAATTGGGGTATTAATTACCTTCGGGGCTCACCTATGTACCTACGCTACACTTAGCGCTGGTCAGGTTGAGAGACACAAGGTCAAGAATCAACCAAGATGACCCTAAAAGCCTACGGCTTCGATCTCCTCGGCTCTAAAGTGCTGACCGCTTCTGGTCGGAGATCTAAGCAGCTCTGTACGCCCTAGATTCCTAACTCTTAGTTACTTGCGTAACCCTGGATATTGCTCGTAAAATCACTTGATCTTCCCCCAAAACCCTAGAAAATTCTCAAGCAGATAAATTGACTTATTTTCTAATGTCAACCAGTTTGGAATCGTTTTGGTTCCGAATAGCAATCGTGAACTAGACTCCAACAACAAAGTTCTCTAGGCCAGCCAGCCATCAACACATAAAGATTAAATAATATTTTAAATAATTTTGGATAATTGGATTTCTTTTTAAAAGAAATATAAAAAGCGCAATTCACCTTTCAAATTTGTCTTTCAATATGAGGAGACGCTCCGCGGCGATGAATAACAATCTAAATGATGATAGTTTATATTGCAAACTATCGCCAGATGGAGCCAATCCAAAAAATATAAAAAATTTAAGGCACAACAGCGCAGTGTTATATCCAAAACACTTAATAATTCAGCGCGTGCCTGGTCGAGAGTTTCTACCGACTTAAGGGGAAATAAATTTACTACTCGACTGATTACTGTGGAAAAGAAGACCAAAATTGGGGAAAAACGCAAGGATAAATTAGCATAGAAACGAAACAGAAAAAAGGACGCTGATCATCATCGGGAGAAATAAATAGGCATATCTACAAATGCATTAAGGTGAAAAATGACACTCTGTAATGTTACACGGTATAAGTAAAGTAAGTATGATATAACACGGTAAGCAATTCGCATTTCAGCAAGTAGCGATATAGTTGCACAGATTGAATATAAAAAATGTATGTAAATTTTTGCTCGGTTTTGAGCATAATGCACTGTAGGAAACGTAAAAGTTCATTTTTAATATGATTTTCGGAGCGAAAGTTTTCATAAAAGTTTATAAAGTCCTTGAAATTTCAAACAAAAAAATATCTTGCAGTCAGAAATTCATCCGATATCATTGTATGCGGGGCAAGAGGAAAAGACGGAAAGTTGAGACGAAAATCGATGTAAAAATGATTCCGGATTTTTTACAAAAATAATTCACGATTCTTCATAGTCATGCGCTAATAACGACATTAAAATACACTGCCCCTCCCCCAAAGAAGATCTTTTGACGAGTCTTAAGCTTTCATTTCCACCACAAACTATCGTTCTCACTGAAAAATGTTCGATTAATATGCTTACGTCTTGAATCTTCTTGAAAATAAAGTCTGCAAATAAAAGCAATAAATAAATAAGATTCGATGAGCGAAGCCGAAAAATCGAAAATTTTTGTTAGTATGGCTAAAAATTTTAAAATGTAAGGCCATTTTTGTGGGTTTGTGATTTAGCGTGCCCTTGGAAGGAGATTAGGATGATTGACCCTCAGAGTGGCTGATAACCATCTATGAGCTTTGAAAAGGTTTTGGTTGATCCTCTCCGAGAATGTGAAAGACCCCCTAAAAATGGATAGACCCCAGAATCGAATTTTCGGTGCTAATTTTAAAAATTTTGTCCCATCGAATCCCTTAGAATTCGCTTGCTGCCCATGTACATGCTGCTCTGCCGACTCCTCCCTCGGAATTTTCAATTTTCCGAAAAATCTTAGAAAATGTGATGTAGCATTTTTAGCGGTCTACGGCACAAAAGTGTTAGATTTTCGGCGCTTCGAGCCGTATGCATACTCACTTGTTGCCTTCATTTTGTTCAATTCACTCGATTTCTTTAACTTTTTTTGTAATTTCATGTCCTCAAAAGAACGAGCGCCGTCAGAAACGTTAAAAATAGTGCTTTTGCCGCATAGCGACTCCCCGTTGTTAGCCGAAAAGGGACATTTTATGAAAATTTTTTAAAGCTGATCCCGGATTTATTGTGCTGTACAGCATATGAATGAGCTACCTTTTAAAACTATTTTTTATTACTCTCGATAGCGAAGAACGAAATTTTTCTGTCTTCCGGTGAAATAACAAGAATCCATAGTGTAAACTGTATAATAACAGAAAAGAAACATTCAGTCGCGCTTTGTCAAGAGACGTTGTTTGTGTTAGTGAAGTAAAGAAATAAACTACAACAGAATTTGTGTACAGTGCTTTATTCTGCATGTTTTCTAAACTGTTAGGATATAAGTGGGAATGGCCGCCCTGCCCAGCCTGCATACATTCATGAAACATTAAACTTTAGGCCATCAAATTCGCTATGAATTTAAACTCTGAATATTTTTTGACAACAGAATCAAGTTGCTGCCACAAATGGACATCAAGGTCTGCTGAGGTTCCCAAAATTGAATTTTTGGTGCTATTTTTTCAGTGATTTGACCCTATCAGGCCCCCAGAATTTGATTCCTGCCCATGCATGGTTGCGCAATTATAGATTCAATGAATTGCACGGCTTAGGGATCGCTAACACGTGTACATAAGTAGCAGAGAAAAATGCTCAGAAGGAACAAGAAGACGAATATACATGGGGTTGTGGATTATAAAAGATGTAAAAGGAGGGGACTAGGAAAAAGCTACTTATGTATAAATTATATAATTAATAAGACTTTCTCTAAGCAACGCGAAAAATCGAAGCATATTCGGCGGCCTGCAGATAGAAATAATTCATCGAACCAAAAAAAACGATTGGAAAAGCGGCAAATTAGCTATGCAGTAGCTATGGGAAAACTAGGAGCGGCTTTGCAAGTCAATTGAAGAAATATCAAACATCGATGCATTTAAGACAGATTTACTGATAGGTTCGACCTGCTTTGTGACACGTCCAAAATTAATCATACCTCAAAAAAAATTTTATGTAGTTTTTATGCTGAACTTCATGGTACGATTTGTTTGGCCCAAAAATTGAAACTCACTTCTTGACAGTAGGCTAAACTTCCAAATTTTGTCGCTTTTTGACATTGTGGACTATCTTTTCTAAAATCTGATTTTCGCAGCTCGTACGTAAAATTAGCGACCGAGATAAGCCCCAATCGATAGAAGAGGTCTTGCTGCGTCTAATGAATATGATTACAGTTCCA
This sequence comes from Mermis nigrescens, assembly GCA_036768485.1. Classification (NCBI taxonomy): domain Eukaryota; kingdom Metazoa; phylum Nematoda; class Enoplea; order Mermithida; family Mermithidae; genus Mermis; species Mermis nigrescens. The sequence goes on along the minus strand of JAVLUZ010000608.1, from coordinate 52,132 downwards.
ATATTTTATTTACACTGTACACCATAGTCTGAAGTAGCGTATTTCGCGTAAAAAAATTTGCATTAATTTTTGTTTCCTGGAGCCAGATTTCGAAAGCTACAAAATTCTCCTTTATTCTTCAGCTACCTCGTCTTACTTATGTAAAATTCTCATAGAAATAAATATACGGAAAGTGACCAAACTGGTCAATATGTGACCCGCATTTAGCGATTTAGAGCAAAAATTGCGCATGATTTTGCATATACATAAGTTTTCTGCTCTCAATATTAAAAAATCTTCAAAAAAGTAGGCAGGTGTTCAGTAGTGAGAATAAACTTAACGAAATAAATCCGAAATTTATGCACCTTCGCGTCAGCGCGGACTTTACACCGTTGTGTAAAGCAAGTTCCTTTTGAGAAATGACAGAAACTTTGATTCAAGTGATTGAAGCTTTTTATAAACAGGTTACTGCTGTACCTATACTTAAACAATAATTTAATAATACTGATGACGAAAAAAATAAAAAAGGAATAATAATAATAATTATTATTATTATAATAGAAATAAATATAATAATAATAATAATAATAATAATAATAATAATAATAATAATAATAATAATAATAATAATAATAATAATAATAATAATAATAATAATAATAATAATTGCATGTGAGATACTCCGTTGAAAGTGATTAAAATAGGCTAAAGTTATGAGTTTAATAAATTGACGATCATATTTATTGTACAAGGTGAACCACTTAACTATTCAATTTTGATTTCCTATAGGTAGATTAATTTTTAGACAGAAAACCTAAAACTTTACAAAAAAATGGGCATATCATGAATATTATACTCTAAAAAGTTTTACATTATATAATTTCACGGTTCACGACTATAGACATTTACGTGACTACATCGTTTTTTGAACTTAAAATAAAGTCTGCGATATTTTAGCGAAACTTTTAGGCGCATTTGGACTAAGACTTCATTAACAGCGTGAATGATGAAAAATCTTAATCCCTTAATTTTCAACGGCCTCTTCGTTCACCCTTTGAATTTATTAAATGCCCGTACGGAAAAATTGCGGGTCGATAAGTCGGAAAAACGAGAAGGAAGGCAGCCATGGACGATTAGCATTTCATGTCTTATCTTCTGTATTGTTCCGACTTAATGCAGAGCGATTTTTGTTCTTAGGGCTCTTGTTATATCCAAGTGTACAAAATGCGACTCTTGAACATTCATGAATCAAAACACCTATTTAATCATGTTTTCAATAAAGTTACAGTTAAAATAAGCCGAGAAACTTCGCCCAAATATAGCGTACCCTCTTTGAAGTTTTGAAAAACGATTTGTCACGTACAACAGCACAACTCGTTAACCTTGAAATTTTACAGCATAAAACTTTGTAGAATAAAACTTATGTTTTCTTTGCCAGAATATGTTCTGTCAAAGTTTCATGTTCTTCGATTAAAAAATTGATTAAGCTATACAAAAATAAAATGTTAAAAACACATGGCCTACCCTGTACATACGGAGGTACTCTTTACAAAAATTGGTCGTGATTCCGATAAATTTGTATAATAGTATCACCCACATGTGGGCGTGGGGAATTTGGGAGGTACATTTTTTCTACACCTGCCGCAGACATATTTTCAATCTAGAATGCTTAAAATAGATTTCTCCCCCGCTTAGAATGCTGACCAGATCGGATTTTTCCGGGCTTTTATCTCCCCAGAGTTTTTTTGGTTGTCCACGTATGCTTGGCTTAAAAGGAACATTCATTACCGACGGTATGTTTCAGATTATCAGCTGTTTGTTCAGTCCACATGAGTCATGTTACTGAAAAATAAGAACGTTCAGAACTATTACATTACCTTTCCCGAAAAGCCATGACGAAGTATTAAATTAGCAACTGGTAAATTTCCACCAGTTAATACTTCTCCAGCTGCCAACCGACGTATACAGCCAAAAAGTTCTGGGGGAGTTAAAACCGGGAGAAAATCCGATCTGATGAGCATTCTGTGGAGATGTAAAAGCTATTTTTAGCATTTTGGGGGCAATGGGAACGGCCGAGAGGCAAGGGATCATGGGGTGAAAGACGGAGCCTGAAGGGCGGGGAATTATACCCGATTCCTCACGCCCATGTGTGGGCGAAACTATTATATCAACTTATCGGAATCAGGACCGATATTTGATAAGAGTACCTATTTGCAATAAAAATGACTGCATTTATTGTACTCATTATCAGAACTCCTTTTAGTTATTCTCATTCACCGAAGTCACTCTCATGTAATTATTATTATCGTTATCGTCGTAAGTATCATTAAATTATTATTTTAGTATAGAAAGAAGAGTGAACTATGTATAAAAGGCTTTAATCAATTGAATCAAGTATCATCAACTATGCAGAAGTTCCTGTGATTTCGCAAAATGAAGAACTTGCTTTACAGAACGGTGTAAAGTCCGCGTTAATGTGAAGGTGTGTAAATTTCAGATTTATTCGGTAGACTTTATTCACGCTCAACACTTGCCTACTTTTCTTGAAGATTTTTTAATACGGAGAGCAGAAATATGCAGAATCACGTGCAATTTTTGTCTTAAATCGCTATGCGCGCGATCACATATTGACCAGTTTGGTCAGTTCCCGGTACATCTATTTCGATGAAAAAATCACGTATGAAAGATCATGGAAGGAGATTGTCACGTAAAAACCTACGTTTTGGTGGCTGCGAAGTTGTTGATTATTAATTATTGTATTTATTCGATCAATGAACATACAATCAATTACTTACGTCGGTTTACGGACAAATAATGGTTCGAAGCGATGTACGTAAGCTGAGAGAAGCAGGTAGGCGCTGCTTAAACAAAAAAACCTTGATGGATATGTGTCGAATGTTCGCTAAGGCAAAAATATCGCTAAGTGAAAAACGCTATATAAGACTGACGCAGAAGCGGACTCCAAGATGCGGGACGAAAGTTTGCAAAAACAGACGAAACACTGAGCAATTTTACTGTTTCAAACCAGTTTTTATAGTATTCGGAGCCATGCAGTCTGGTGAGTAAAAGGGATTAAAAGGAACCTCAAACTTTTGCCATTCGAATGGAAAGCACTTTGCTTACTTTCAATTTAGGCGTATTTTGCAAGATGCTCGCTCGCTTTTCATAGGTCCTGTGATATAAACGTTGCCCTTTTGACTTCTTTTAACCTCCCGTATCCGCTATACTTGCTACACTTTCTTTAAACATGCCGCTCTCTGTATCAATTCCATTCTTGCGCATACTTCTACGCTTAATTAATTTGGCGCACAGTTATGTGCTAAAAGTTTCACATCTCTCAGCACAGCTCATTTGCAATTTTATATATTATTTTTTTGAATTTGTGTAAAATATAAACAGTTATAATATAAGTTGAATATAAACAGCGGATTTGGACTTGGTTCAGTTTTTGGTTACCAGCCGCTCTGTCTGGCTCTCCAATCGATTAGATCAACTTTAAAGTTGGTCTGGGAATCTTTTCTTGATCCCTATTTTGAAGCCTTTTCGTCTATGATTCGCATAATGGTACCATATATTTTCTTCTTTTATGTCGCCGCATATTCATCAGATCGCCGTGCCTGTTTCTCAGCTAAAGCACATTATAAACGTAATGTACAATTTTCACGCATTATCATAAAATAAAACATCAGGGTCATAATCAAATAAACGTCGATGATTGTTATTAGAAATAATACACAATTGAAGGACAAAAATAGGAAAATAAAAAATTGTGGCTTTCAAACTCTGACCCCAAGAGAAAAAAATAAATGCGAAATTCTTGAAATTTCTTTTCGAGAAATACTCTAGTTTAAATTATACTGTACAGTGTAAAATAAAATATTTGTTCAATGCAGCAAGACCTCTTCCATCGATGGTGCTTATCTCGTTCGCTAATTTTCCTTACGAGCTGAGAAAATCGGATTTTAGTAAAGGTAGTCTAAAATGTCAAAAGTAACAAAATTCGAAACTTTAGCCTATTGTTGCAAAACGAATTTTAATTTCTGAGCTAAACAAATAGTGCCATAAGATTCAACGTAAAAACTTCCCTACATATGTCATTTTGAGGTACGATTGATTTTGGATGTGTCAATGTTATTCATAAGGCAAGGTCGAAATTCTCAGAGAGATGCCTGCAACGAATATGTGCATTGATCAACTGACGCCAGATTTGCTGGCTATAATGCTCATGATAACAAAATTAAATACCTTTCAATTCAATTGCAATTAGTTTATTATCAATCATGATACGAAGCAAGTCGGCATTAATTTGCAAGCAAGTTGCAAAAGGTATACATTTTAGAGATTATATTTATGCAGTCTTATGTGCAGCATTAAACATTATTTAAAGAAGGTTACACTTCTTCAGAGGCCGTAGAATATACTTCGATTTTCGCGTTGCTAAGAGAAAGTCTGATATTTAACAGATTGTGAGACTTTCAGCATATACATAGGTAGCTTTTTCCTAGTCCCTTCCTTTTACATCCTTAATAGTCCACAATCCTAAGCATAATCGTCGTTTTTGTTCCATCGGAGCATCTTTCTTTGCTAGTATCCTGTACTATTCATTAGCATGATTTGAGTAAATCAGTCAGTAAAAATATACGGTAATATGCCACATTAATGACATGAGTCCAAGAAGGCGGGAAACAATATTGTCCTAAACATTAGCATTTTCTAAACAAGACAATCTTACCTCATTTAAATGGATCAAAGGTTTTCATCATAGACTTTGCGCAAATTTTGGGTTTTAAAATTACATTCTCTCATCCGAATTTCTTTTGATATATAAAGCATTTAAAAAACATAAACTTCTGCAACGCTCTGAAACTAGAGTTAATTTTAACTGTATATTCTACACAACTACTGAATTTAAATAAAACATACATTCAGACCCGTAATCCTGACCTAATGGAACATATTGATAAAAACTCACGTTTTGCAACGCTCTGAAAATAAAATTACTTTTGAGCTTACTCAATTGTCCACACTTTTAAAAAGCCAGACTAAACAGAATGCAAAACTGAGATGAAAAAATTTAATGTCAAAATATTCAAAAATTTTCGAAAAGCTATATGTTTATAACGTGACAGCAAAAACAGTAAACGCTCTTTACCCACCAAGTATTGATTTAGATAAAAAGCAAAAATCTTTTTTTTAATTTTTTGCATATTTTTTCAGATGTGTGTCGTTATAGCTGTATGGAGGCTCATCTGTTAGGAGTACCCAAGTATATTATAGACTATCAAAAGA